>CATNEN010000038.1:6435000-6875000 GCA_950097015.1 Macrostomum hystrix | reverse complement strand
TCACACAGAATCCCTAGTCACACAGAATCCATAGTCACACAGAATCACGATTCACACAGAATCCCGAGTCACACAGAATCCCTAGTCACACAGAATCCCTAGTCACACAGAATCCATAGTCACACAGAATCACGATTCACACAGAATCCCGATTCACACAGAGTCCCAACTCACACAGAGTCCCGAGTCACACAGAATCCCTAGTCACACAGAATCCCGAGTCACACAGAATCCCTAGTCACACAGAATCCATAGTCAGACAGAATCACGATTCACACATAATCCCGATTCACACAGAATCCCAACTCACACAGAATCCCGAGTCACACAGAATCCCTAGTCACACAGAATCCCGAGTCACACAGAATCCCTAGTCACACAGAATCCCGAGTCACACAGAATCCGAATTCACAATTCACACAGAAACCCAATTCATGCAAAATCCCAATTCACACAAAATCCCGATTCACACAAAATCCCGATTCACACAAAATCCCGATTCACACAAAATCCCGATTCACACAAAATCCCGATTCACACAAAATCCCGATTCACACAAAATCCCGATTCACACTGAATCCTGATTCACACAAAATCCAGATTCACACTGAATCCCGATTCACACAAAATCCAGATTCACACAAATCCCAATTCACACAGAATCCCGATTCACACAAAATCCCGATTCACACTGAATCCTGATTCACACAAAATCCAGATTCACACATAATCCAGATTCACACATAATCCAGATTCACACAAAATCCCGATTCACACAAAATCCCGATTCACTCAGAATCCCGATTCACACAGAATCCCGATTCACTCAGAATCCCGATTCACTCAGAATCCCGATTCACTCAGAATCCCGATTCACTCAGAATCCCGATTCACTCAGAATCCCGATTCACTCAGAATCCCGATTCACTCAGAATCCCGATTCACACAGAATCCCGATTCACAGACATTCGCTGTGTTCAGCGGGCACTTCCGATTTCTTTCATAAACTGCGGGTGTAAACGAGGACTTCGAAAGGAATGCTGTTGGGAGAAGATAGGGTTTGGCTGCCTGCAGTTGGCTGTTGGGATAGCTGCCAGGGTGTTGGGCAGTCAAAGCTGCATTTTTATGATATTTTCCCTGGCACAGAATTTACGATTTCGGAGGAGTGGAACTTACAGCCAGCAAGCCAGCAAGCATGCGCTCATAGCATAATCGTCGGCTATTCTAGTGTAGGGAAAGCTGTATCATTAATCTAATGGCTTTCACTGTAGGACTGGCTGCTTTGGCGCAAGTATTTTTGAGTCGGGTCTCATTGAATTGTTGCTGCATTTTCTACTGCATTAGGTACTGCACACTGATAAAAATATGTTGCTATAAACTAAAATAATTATACTAAATTTTCTATCCCAACAAATGTCGGTAGATTTTATAATGTTAGTTGTTAATAAAACACGGCTTTGATGGTCATATAGAAGAATGTTTTTTAAGCCTGGTGGGAAAACTTTATGATCTACTGGTTATTCGAAGCAATGGGTCTAGAGAGGAGGAGAAGTAGTGGGAGAGGTGGAGAAGTAGTGTGAGAGGTGGAGAAGTAGTGTGAGAGGAGGATAAGTAGGCTGAGAGGTGGAGAAGTAGTGTGAGAGGAGGACAAGTAGGCTGAGACGAGAAGAAGTAGTGTGAGAGGAGGAGAAGTAGTGTGAGAGGAGGACAAGTAGTGTGAGAGGAGGAGAAGTAGTGTGAGAGGAGGAGAAGTAGTGTGAGAGGAGGACAAGTAGTGTGAGAGGTGGAGAAGTAGTGTGAGGGAGAAGAAGTAGTGTGAGAGGAGGAGAAATAGTGTGAGAGGTGGAGAAGTAGTGTGAGAGGAGGACAAGTAGTGTGAGGGAGAAGAAGTAGTGTGAGAGGAGGAGAAGTAGTGTGAGAGGTGGAGAAGTAGTGTGAGAGGTGGAGAAGTAGTGTGAGAGGAGGACAAGTAGTGTGAGGGAGAAGAAGTAGTGTGAGAGGAGGAGAAGTAGTGTGAGAGGTGGAGAAGTAGTGGGAGGGAGAAGAAGTAGTGTGAGGGAGAAGAAGTAGTGTGAGGGAGGAGAAGTAGTGTGAGAGGTGGAGAAGTAGTGGGAGGGAGAAGAAGTAGTGTGAGGGAGGAGAAGTAGTGTGAGAGGTGGAGAAGTAGTGGGAGGGAGAAGAAGTAGTGTGAGGGAGGAGAAGTAGTGTGAGGGAGGAGAAGTAGTGTGAGAGGAGGAGAAATAGTGTGAGAGGTGGAGAAGTAGTGGGAGAGGTGGAGAAGTAGTGTGAGAAGAGGAGAAATAGTGTGAGAGGTGGAGAAGTAGTGGGAGGGAGGAGAAGTAGTGTGAGGGAGGAGAAGTAGTGTGAGAGGAGGAGAAATAGTGTGAGAGGTGGAGAAGTAGTGGGAGGGAGGAGAAGTAGTGTGAGGGAGGAGAAGTAGTGTGAGAGGTGGAGAAATAGTGTGAGAGGTGGAGAAGTAGTGGGAGGGAGAAGAAGTAGTGTGAGGGAGAAGAAGTAGTGTGAGGGAGGAGAAGTAGGCTGAGAGGAGGATAAGTAGCATAAGAGGAGGAGAAATAGTGTGAGAGGTGGAGAAGTAGTGTGAGGGAGAAGAAGTAGTGTGAGAGGAGGAGAAATAGTGTGAGAGGTGGAGAAGTAGTGTGAGAGGAGGAGAAGTAGTGTGAGAGGTGGAGAAGTAGTGTGAGAGGAGGACAAGTAGGCTGAGACGAGAAGAAGTAGTGTGAGAGGAGGACAAGTAGGCTGAGACGAGAAGAAGTAGTGTGAGAGGAGGACAAGTAGGCTGAGACGAGAAGAAGTAGTGTGAGAGGTGGAGAAGTAGTGTGAGGGAGAAGAAGTAGTGTGAGGGAGAAGAAGTAGTGTGAGGGAGGATAAGTAGTGTGAGAGGAGGAGAAGTAGTGTGAGAGGTGGAGAAGTAGTGTGAGAGGAGGATAAGTAGGCTGAGACGAGAAGAAGTAGTGTTAGAGGAGAAGAAGTAGTGTTAGAGGAGGAGAAGTAGTGTGAGAGGAGGAGAAGTAGTGTGAGAGGTGGAGAAGTAGTGTGAGGGGAGGAGAAGTAGAGTATCATTACTACAAAAGCAACGGAGGAAAAAGGGCGTGGAAAAGTAGTTTAAAGGCGGGATTTTTCCGAGCACTCGCCCACGATGTTGAGTCGGCATCTTGTAGGTTTTAGATCATCGCGACAGATCAGACAGACACATGGCAGTCAGCAAGCGGACTTCTGTTGCTGATCCGTGGCGTTGATGAATCTGTCAGAGATAATTGGTTGGCCGAGGTCTTCTGTCCTGCTGTTGGACTCGACGTTAATCTGGCAATTTGGCCGCGACTAATCGCCTGCTCCAACTGGAGGCGAACTCGACGTCCGATTGGCTGTTGAAAGGCCATGATTTGGAGGGCTTGTGTATTTGACAGTTGCAACTGCACAGGCTTTCCTAATTCCAGGAGCTGAAATCCACAATTCGGTACCAGGATTCCACACGGACGAATATGCGACTCCAGCTGCGGCTGTGGCTGCTGGCCTGCCTGCTGCTACCGGGACTGCCCATAGACAGCGGTGAGACCCGAGTACTGCTGCTGCCTGAGAGAGAGAGAGAGAGAGGTGGAGAGACAGAGGGAGATTGAAAGAGGGATGTGGAGAGACAGAGGGAGATTGAAAGAGGGATGTGGTGAGACAGAGGGAGATTGAAAGAGGGATGTGGTGAGACAGAGGGAGATTGAAAGAGGGATGTGGAGAGACAGAGGGAGATTGAAAGAGGGATGTGGTGAGACAGAGGGAGATTGAAAGAGGGATGTGGTGAGACAGAGGGAGATTGAAAGAGGGATGTGGAGAGACAGAGGGGGATTGAAAGAGGGATGTGGAGAGACAGAGGGGGATTGAAAGAGGGATGTGGAGAGACAGAGGGAGATTGAAAGAGGGATGTGGAGAGACAGAGGGAGATTGAAAGAGGGATGTGGAGAGACAGAGGGAGATTGAAAGAGGGATGTGGTGAGACAGAGAGAGATTGAAAGAGGGATGTGGAGAGACAGAGGGAGATTGAAAGAGGGATGTGGAGAGACAGAGGGAGATTGAAAGAGGGATGTGGAGAGACAGAGGGAGATTGAAAGAGGGATGTGGAGAGACAGAGGGAGATTGAAAGAGGGATGTGGAGAGACAGATGGCCGGGTTGTGCTGCACACTGGACAGCTCATTGACGCCGTGTGGGACGCCAGTCCTCAGGACTTCGATGAGTTTAGCCTCGTGGCGCTCACCAGTTCGTGGTCCCGAGTCGTCGCGTGTCCACACGCCGGTGAAGGCAAAGTCTGCCAGGTTGTGGCCCTCGTTGGGAGGTAGAAAGAGAGAAGTGGAGAGACGGAGGGAGAGACACAGAGAGTGGTGGATAGATATGATATTAGATGACTAGTCGAATTTCGGATAAATCTTGTGAAAGTGCATTTTGCTGTGTTTCGCAAAAGCACAGAAAATTACTTGATCATCAAGTCAAGGGCAAGATTAAACTCAGGCCTGCCAATTTTGGGTCCAGATGCATCGGTGGCAGGACGCAGGACTAGACAGATAACAACAGGCTCTAATGCGAAACTCGTGTCCATCAGCTGCCCCACTTAATTTAATTCTAGAACTGCCACTTCTTCTGAGGGACTTTCATCTAGTGTGGTTTTTATCCCAAAACTCAAATTTATGGATACCAAACTTGACCAGAAGAATTTTTAATTGTTCGATGAAGATTTCGTTTCCATTTGCTTCTCAGCCGAAGCCTTTACCTGGACTAGCGACCTGCCGTACGGCAATTCCTCAGTCGAGTATCGGCTGAAGCAGTTTCTGCTACGCGGCTATGACGTCACCAGCCGACCGGTCCGGGAGGACAAGACGGTAATCACCTGCGGCCTGGGAGTGTCGCTCTTCCACATCCTGGACACCGTGAGTCGAGAATTTGAGTTGCCTTTAGAAGGCTCTTTAGGGAATGATTCACATCTAAGATTTTGATAGATAACTTTTAGATAGTTTCTCGTAGCCAAGTCGAGCCACATGTACAACCAATGTCCGTGAGCTCGATTCCGCGGCGAGGCCACATTTATTTGGGGTGCAGCCGCGGCGATTTATGCTCTTGAGGCCCAACCTCCAAGGCATAGTGACAGTGTACACTGCCTGGCGATAAGAAAGCCAGACATAGGGTGTACACACCTGTGTGAGCGTGTGCCTGTGTACAGTATCTGTGTTCGTGTGCTCAGTAGTCAGCGAATTGGGCAGCGAAACGGGTCTAGTGTCACCAAATCTCACAGCCCTCCTGCAATTGTTGATGGATGTGTACACCTGCTCAGTCCATGGACTGGGCAGGCCCCAGCAACCACCCAAATGACTACTCAAACAAAAGCACTTATACAGACAATTAATACAATTTTTGTCTTGATTAAGGACAGAAATTGTTTACCGTGAGCTGAGATTCAAATCGTGACCTCGAGCGAGGTTAAATTTAAACTTATCTTTAAATTTGCACTTTTAATTCATTTAATTCGTTAATTTAACAACACTTTCCCGGAAGCACTTACCGATCTTTTCAGTCAATTGCTCAAGTTTCAGTTAATTCTATTCTTCTTGTTTCCAACCCATTTTTCTGTCCAGAGCGAGCGCCATCAGACGGTCTCTGCCCTGCTTTCCCTTCGGCTGGTGAGCTGCTAATGCAGTAAATTTTATAAAACCCGTACGGTCCACCAGATGAACTTTTCGCATGCTAAATCTAGCCTTTGATTTTCATCTTCAGCACTGGGTAGACGAATACCTCAGGTGGAATCGTAGCAGCTATCCGATTGAGAAGATCTGGATTCCTTCTAGGAGCATCTGGCGACCCGACATGATCATCGCTAATTAGTAAGTGCTCACAGCAGGTCAACATCTGAAAATCATTGTCCGTATTGATTCAAACATTTGTATTTATCATTTTCACTGCTCGATCCTTACCCGTAGCTTCTCACACTGTGGTCAGGGAGTTGCCACACACTCGAAGGGAAATGGGTCAGATTAGAACAGAGCTCTCGCAGGAATTTAGGTTGAGCACAATGCCGCAGGTCGTCGGCCACCCTCAACAGGATCTGGGAAGTTAGAGGGGATAATAGTTTATTGTCAGTCTTTGAATTGAAGCTTTAGCGGGCACGAAGGCACAAACTAAGGGACAGAATAATTGGGAACGCAGAAATAGAATAATACCGAAAGGGTAAGAAAATTAGAAAAAACTTAGAGAACTTCTCTGATCTTGGCCTCAGCGGGGCACTGTTAATATAGTGCAGACAAAGTAGGGGTAACCAGCGCATCACGTGGTTTCTATAAATAGAAACTGACCTATAACTGAGGGGTCTGTTACTAAAAATAGAAACTGACGTCAGGCATTCTTAGGATATACGTAGGAGAAGGGATCCCAAGACAGGAAAACGTGTTGCTAAAAATAGACATTAGTCATAAGTTCAAGTAAACAGGCTCTGTCCTTTAAGGATCCCTAGCAATTATCAGGCAGACAAAGGAATCACAAGCGCAGGCATACACAAAGCGCCCCTCCCAGCCACGCAGGGTCAGAGAGTGCAACAGGTGCGGATCCAAGCCAAGTGCAGAGGCAAAACCTGAAAAGAGCAGAAGACTGGGAGCGGACAATAACATCCCCAGTCAGTGTAGGGGCTTAGGTTGAAAGATAGGTTACACCAAGCTGTAAAAAGTGACAAACTAGCGACTCACTTCACCCACATATTGTCAACTTTAGCGCTAACGATGAGTACTCAGACTACATCAACACGAACGCCATCGTGAACTCGGCTGGAAAAGTGATGTGGACTTTTCCCATTGTGGTAAAGATGTACTGCACTCTGGACGTTCGTTACTTTCCATTCGACACGCAGGACTGCAACGTGACGCTGATGTCATGGACCTATGACGGCTTCCGCCTGCGGCTGAACCACACCGGCCCAGACGACCAGAAGGTCTACTTCATCGAGCGTAATCAGGAGTGGATGGTGACGTCCATCACGCCCTACCTGGAGGAGCGCATCTACCCATGCTGCGTGGAGCCGTTTCCCCTTGTGCACTTTACCATCCACATGTACCGACGCTGTCTCTTCTACGTGATCAATTTGATCTGTCCGTGCCTTCTCATCTACTGCGTGTCCATCCTGGGCTTCTTCCTGCCGATTGAGTCCGGCGAGAAGGTCAACCTGGAGATCACCGTGCTGCTGGCATTGGTGGTGTTTCTGCTCATGGTCAGCGAGGCCATGCCGCCGACACCCGACGCGGTACCTGTTGTCGGTGAGATTGCATTGCAGCTCCTGTCACAGCCCATGCAGCTCTCCCCGCCTAATTAACCATAATAAGGGCAGCCATATTTGCAGGAAGGCTAAATGCTAAAAGCGAGTAAGCAATTCGGCCTATTTTATTCAGAACTCATTGCACTTACACGCAAAAGGATACGTACACAAAAATACACAAACTAAAAATCCTCCTGTACCTCGGGGTATTAGCATGGATGGGCGCTAATTGCACCACAAGCCTCCAAGCGTCTCTACGGCTGCGGATTCGAGGTCAGAGACATCACTCGTAATTTTTGTACCTACCGACCGCTTCATCAGGCCTTCTGTTTAGCGTCACGATGCTGATGGTGGCGCTGGCTGTGGTGATGGCCGTCACGGTGACGCACTTCTACTTCTCAGAGGCGCAGGCTCGTCCAGGGGCCTTCGTGTTGCGCCTGGCGCGGATGCACCGGAAGTGGCGCCAGCGCCAGGTGGCCGCCTGCAGCAAGCTCGAAGCCAGACTGCGGATGCAGCGCGGCATCGCCCGGATGCGCCGCGTGGAACTGCACCGGCACGACGGTCAACGGGATTCGGCTAGCTTGAACTCGGCTGACATCGACTGCGGCGCTGAAACCGACGATCGATTTGCCGGCGCTTCAGTAGTTGGCCAAGCCGGTGGGACGCCGCGACATGCGCCACTTCAGCGGCAGCACTTTGCGCCACAGCACTGCCAGGTGAGACTCGTGCGCTAAATGTGTTTGGTACATAGCCAGCGAGGAGGCAATTCTGCCCATATCGCTGACTCCTGAGCACATGCTCACGTAGGTGTGTGCATCTGGTCAGATTTTTTTAGTGTCAGTCAGGCAGTTTACACTTTCGCTAAGCCTAGGAGATTGGCCCTCGAGCGAGGGCGTAAATTGCACGACAAGCCCCCAAACCCTCTCTCCGCGGCTTCGCCCCCAGAACAATACGGACTCACGGCGGAATCGAGCTCAGTGACATTGGTGCGAGAGGCAAATGCCTCTGCCACTCACACGCGTGTTTTGGTTCATATGTGCGAGCAAACATTCCGTTTGAACATTCGCATGACTACAAAAATTTTAATAACTGCATGATCTTTTTTCCCCAGAAAAGGTCGAATGAAAGCAAAACAAGTCAGATACAGGCCTGTATAGAATCAGCAGGTTTGTTGCTATGCAGTCGTTCATTAAGAATTTGCTTGTTATTTCTTCGCAATCATGAAAAACTAATTAATACGAAAAACAATTACTAAGCAGCCCTTGCGAAGTTTAGAAATTGTTTTTGAAACGAATACTTTCAATACGAGCGTAATGGACTTGGCGTTTGGAGCTGACAGACGCGGGACACGAGACTCAGAAAATTGCTCAGAAAATTTCCGAATCTTATAGAAACCGGAACAGATTCCCAAATAAATCTAAGGGTTACCAATTCTGAACAGGACAGCTCAAGTGAACAGCTCACCTGCGCTTTCTAACAGGTGCCACCATCGGCCAGCTATTTCAAGTGCGCCCTGAACTCTGCTGCCACAAACGGTGCCAGCCAAATCGGCTCTGTGCGACATCAGGACTCATTTACCAGCCAGCAGCAGCCGAGGTCGCCTCTAGAGCAGCAGCAGCAGCAGCAGACTAGCTTCGAAGCCACCGTCGAGGACTACACCGAGGACTGGCGAGCTGCAGCCTTCGCACTGGATAGAATTTTCTTTTGGATATTCCTCAGCCTCACAATCATGATGTTCCTCACCGTTAGCTTGGTGGCCTTGCCGGCCTTCCAGGTGGAGCATCCGACAAGGAAGTGATGTTTGCTGACAGTATTAGCAACTGTGTTAGCAACTTACATTTGGGAGAACCTACACATGACTGAAAAACCCTGATGCATCAGAAATCTATTTTCTAATCTACATACGCTCGTACTAATGGATTTTCTCTACATGCAGAGGCTGCACTTATAAAAATAGATGAAGACACAATTAAACTTTGTAATTGTATGAATCTATACCTTTAAATATATAATTAATTTTTTCGCTAATAGCAGTACCTGCAGCACTTTTGTTATTTACGAGGGTAGTAACATACAGTACCACATAAAGTATGTTTAAATTTTATTGAAATTAGTGGATTTCACGTAATTTATTCAGTTCAGTTCAGTAAATTTCGTCTCAACTAACGCATGCATACTTAAGGATAATTTAAGCTTAAATGTCTTGAAGAAACTTTAGCGCACTTTAAATATTCATCTCTGTAAATCTACGACCTGTGAGAATCTTGCAAGCACACTGCATGAGTATTAGTAAGGTTTAAGGGTGGCTTTGTAAGGATAATAATAGCACGATCAGATAGGTCAATTTTTTTATCTTAGTTCGAACTTTTCGAGCCAGATCCTGGCTCTCCGACGCGTCCTGGAGGAGAGTGCGCGTCCACCAAGTCACGCTGGTTTGCATCTTTGTGGATTCTCGCCAAGCCTTCGACTCGGTGGCATGTGGCGTCATCCTGCAAATTCTTCGCGCTTACCACGTACCCCTGATCCTTGTAGACGTGGTGACGCCCGACGGACTATCGGACCCTTTCACAACCTCGGGATTTTCTCCAAGGCAACACCAACGCTCCATTCCTGTTTGTGCAGGTCCTCCATTGGGTGCTGAGACAGGCACTGCCGTCACGGACGGCTTCCAGCTGCTCAGACGAACAAGCGGCCGTCAGTCTGAGAAGCACCTGTTCCTACTGGGCTCCGCGGACGACCTGGCGACCTGGCTGACGGAAGTGGCCCCAACGGTTGGACTGGCTGTCAGCATCAGCAAGACGGAACTACAAACGGTGCCTGCGGAGCTCCCAGCTGTCATCAAATGCGAAGCCGCCGATGGGAAAACAGCCATTCCGGCTAGTAGCACGAGCTTCACAAATCTCGGCGGCCTGGTGCCCAATGCGCAAGATGACCTTGCGCGATGTAGGGGCTTCGCATGGGCAGCACTGCAGTTCATTCGCTCAGTCCTCCGCAGCGCGACTCTGCCGGACCGCCTCCGTGCTCGACGTACTCTTCCAGGCCATGGGTTGAGACGGTCCTGCTCTACAATGCTGAAACCACGATAGGAGGAGTGAGAATCGCGGGACCCTTGTGGGTGGCGCGGCCGGCGGCTCAATATGCGCAGTACAACTAGGAGGGCGGACCGGCGATTGCTGCGAATGGTGAAGGGAAGCCCCACATTGCCAGCCCCCCTGCTACGGCTAATGTGGGCTGAAAGAAGCAGGCGAGGGAATATTCTGAGCGCCTAAGCTATCCGGCGACAATTGCTGGAGTCAGGGCTGTGATCCCGTAAGATGCGCAAACAGCCACGCCTGAACCCATCCCATGTGGCCAGCTGGAAACAATGGGCAATGCAAAGGGCCCAGTGGAGGCAGCAGCAGTGGCGGCGAGTGATTTTCACGGATGAGAGCCGCTTTCGATTGTTCCGTGCCTACGGCCGTATTTGCGTGTGGCGCCAGCCACGACAGGAGATGCTGCCGCAGCACGTGCAAAACACTGAGAGCCAGTCAGCTTCTGTTCACGTATGGGCAGGCATCACAATGCACGCGAAGACGGAGCTCGTGTTCCTGGATGCGACTGTGACACGCCTGACACGTGCGCTCTCTGTGTGCGGGCCTGGGTAGAGGCACTTCGGCTCCCACCCCCTTCCCCGCTTGGCTTGCTGCTGTGTGTGAGGTGCCCAGGGGTCCAGATGGCGCGATGGGCGACTCCCGCCTAGTTCGCCGGCCTGGGGGCATGCCGTTCCTGCGCTTGTGCGTCAAGTGCCCCAGGCCCCCTGCAATTAAGTAAAAGTAAGTAAAGACACGCCTGCTGCCTTTCATTGATGCTTCATGTGGTGGCGTCGGGAACAGCGTCCTCCAAGACGACAACGCCCCACCGCAACGCCCAGCCGCTGTGGCGCATCTGAAGGAGCTGCTGCACCTGCGAACCTTGCTCTGGCCGAGGTTCGCATTGTCCCGATCACCAGACATGAATCCACGTTTGGGATTACCTGAAGCGCTCGATTCGGCGCGACAATCCCACGCAAAATGTTGCCCAATTAACTGCGCGAATCACTGTCTACTGCATGGCAACAACTACCGCAAGATTTTCTGCGACGCCTGGTTCTTGGGATGCCCCGGAGAGTGAGCGCTCTGCTGCACACACGAGGCTGCTATACGCGTTACTGACCCTGTTCTGGGCAAGTTGGCACCCAATAGGTCCCAAATTCAATGTCTCCATTATTGAATTTTAATGCTATTTATTATTCACACAGAATTTACCTGACCCAAAACACTTCAATCATAATGTCCCGCTTAGTGTGGCATTCTATATAAATTGGGGTCCCTAAAACAAAAATGGTTTTCTTTTTTGCATCCCAAAAATATTCAATATAGACCCAGTAGATTTGTGCGCCTACTAAAGCTGGAACTATTTTATAGGATTAAATTTAAAGAAGACCCCTCCCTTTGGTAGCTTTTCGAGCTTCCAGATCTCACGATCGTGTACGCCGTTGTCCGCTTTACACCTAACTTCCGCGAGACTGATGAGATTTTGCCATAGACTAAAAAGCCGAGTTTTAATTGAACGGGCACTAATTTCCTTAAATTGAAAGGTGCATGTTTCTATTGATTTTCCGTAATCACTGACCATAGAGCACTCAAAGTGTCTGAATTGAATTTCTACTGGAATTTGATCAAAATTGAGCGTGAAAAGGTGTAAAGTCTTTCTTGGCGTATAATTCTACTCAAGGACAACTATGTCCTAGTGGTTATTGATCTACTTTAGTAACTCACTGGTGGCCTAAAAATCACTAAAATCAGGCCAGCTGTCTATGTGGCTGTGCAGTGGCAGTGCTAGCGGCTTGTAAAGCATATTTTGGACAGAGAGGTAACATACATATAATTTCTTTTTTACTATCGAATTTTTTTAAAAGCACTATTTTTAACAATACAAACACAAGTATTTAATGTACTAAGTCAAAAGCGACAAAATACACAATTTAAGAAATAATTAGCATATTTTTATCAAAAATTGGTTTCTACTTTTATTTTTAGTGTCTCTATTGATATCAATAGATTTGGTAGGCTTCAGCCATCACTGTTTATTCGAAATCATCATTGGGCGACGGGCGACGGGCGTGTGTGTGCGTGAGTGTGTGGCAGTGCTTTTTGTGATGACTCATAATTTTTCCTTGATCCTGGCTGTAGAAACAGTTATCTACACAAAGGTAGGAATCGGTTACATGGCTGTGAAAATTTATTACATCTGATTTAGTATATCCCACAGAAACACTAAACCAAAGTTATGAAGCACTCATACTATCTATGACTGCGCCCATTCGTCACTGCAAGTTCTAGCTAACTTCTTTCACGTTTTCTCTGTCAGTTACTCTTACTGTTCTACTGTTTTTTGAAATTTTGGGCACTAGGCCCTTCTCTAATACATATAAGGTTAAACTAGGGCCTGGCCTAGTAGGGACAAACATAAACATGTTCCATGCTAGCCTGCTAGGCCTACTTACTACTTCACTTGCTAGCTAAATCTAGCTAGCATGTGTTATAGTGGTAGGCTTATATTAGGTCTAGTGTCAGGCCCTATGTGATGTACAGTGTTTTTATTTTGAGGCTTCCATCTCTACTGGCTTTCAAACCATAATATTTTCTATAGCTGATCTATTCTATTCTTAGTTAGGCCTAGGCTATAATTGAGTTTCATATTAGGCCTGGATATATTTTCTAGTTCTACTTCTAGTCTCTAAATAGAAAAGTCAAGAGGAAGTCAGAGCCTACTGTGACAGGCTCTGATAGAATATTTAAGAATATAATTTAAGAAACTAACAATTTAGGCACACATTAGGGGCCTAGCATTACTAGCCCTAAATAAAAAGTTTAATTTCTCATCCTCATTAGGATTTAAGAATAGAGCCTATATGTATTATACTCCTTTAACTAGGCTAATGTAAGTTAACTAATGTAATTTAGCAAGATGTAAATTAGGTGATTAACTTATTTATTTGTCAATACAATTTTATTTTTATTTAATTTCTTGCATTAGGCCTAGTGCTTATGGCCCGGCCGATTAGATTTCAAAGCCAAATTTACTTTGTTTAGTTTTTGCATTAATAACATTATATGAAGATATTGTACCTAAGCACTATGTCTTAGTGATATTTGAAAACAAAGTCAAGTTCAGCATATTTATAATTTCTACAAAATATACAGATTTAATTTTACAATCCTGGGCCTCTTAGTTATTTTAGAGCCTATTGCCCTGCTTGACAGTTTTAATATAAATAGCTATTCAGTTTTCATTTTTTATAATACACCTGATTCAGTATGATAGTCTTTTGTATTATTTGTTATAATAGTTTACTTTTTTGTATATTGGTGTCTACAAACCTTAATTAATATTGAAAAGTTGTAACTTTATAAAATTATTGTTGAAAGAATGGTGTAAAATAATTAAGAGTCATGCCCTTGTCATACTAATAATAATAAGCCCTCTCTCCATAGCTGTACCCTAAATAAACATGGCCTTGCCATGGAATCAAACTTAGGGACTGTGGTGCAAGAGGCAAACAGATTAACCACTCTGTCACTGACCCCAAGTTGCTTGTCATAGTAACAAAATTTTTTTTAATCATAATCATAAAGTAGTCTGGCTTAAATATAACTAAAAGTTTGTTATCTGTTATTTCACTAATCAATATGAAGTAAAAAATTCACTTTCACTTAAGATATTCTTTAATATTTAATATAAGAGGTTGTAGCCTAGTGGTTAGGGCGTCGGACCCACGACTTGAAGGTCGGGGGTTCGATTCCCGACTCCAGTGGAACAATTTGCGTCCTTTAGCAAGACAAGCAAGACACTTAACTCTGCATTGCTTTGGTTCACCCAGCTGTTAAATGGGTACCAGCATCAGCTGGGATAATTGAAGGTAGGTGTGGCGTCCCCCTAGTCCGTGGACTGAACAGCTGTACGCAGCCTTCAGATGCGCCGTGCATTAGCTGCAGCTGTGCTGTCGGCTGCACATCTGACCCAATTGGGGCAGGTGTAATCAATTAGTAATTATTATTATTATTAATAATAAAAGCTAAAAGCCACAAAGTTCATCTCATTGTAAAGTATTAGGGACTTGAATGCAGTAACCTGTGATGCTAGGAGGGTAAGTGACAGTGGTCTAACATGTACCAAGGTTGCTTATCTGAATTCCAGTAAGACTACATTTATTTGGGGAGCAGTGCAAAGAGATGGCTTGGGGTCTTGTTGTGCAATTTATCCATTGCGACAACCTCCAAGACACAGTAAAACATGTACACTGCATGATTATAAGAAAGTCAGGCCATATGTACACCCCTGTCAGACCTGTGTGAGTGTGTGCCTGCATACAGTATATATGAGTGTATGCTTAAGAGTCAGTAGAATTGGCAGAATCGCCTTCACGTTGGCTGTGGGTCTACTGTAACCAAATGATGTGCCAGTACACAGTGATCACAGCACAGAAATTCACTATATTCACTCTCACGAGTTTCACCACTCTACTCTAAATGTGGGTACCTAAAATACCCCAGAGTTTTGCTCCAGTTTATTGCTTATAAAAGTGCCTCTTGCTGAGTTATCTTCACAGAATGAAAAAAATCTGGGCGTAGGTCTATTTTGGTATTTTGGTCACCCCCTTACGACCTCGTTAATTGACCCAAAATGCCATTTATCAAGCGCTGACTCAGAGTTAGATACAGTCTGAAATACTGGCGAATAGAATTAGGCTCTGGGCCACATTCTTTGTGTCAGCGCGTGCCAAGGCAAACCATGTTTTCCTAACATTTACCAGTCCTACGAAATTGCTTGCTTTATTAGGCATGACTGCCCGTGTGGTCTATTTTTTAGAAATTTGGCGCCAACCCAAAAGGGTCGCGTGATTCTCTCTCCACCTATCGCGGCTCACCTGTCACCTGGTGCAAGCCTGTATGTAATAAGCCGTGCCTGCCTGCACTCGCATTATTCCCAGTTTGAGTTGTCCAAAATTAACGTCTTAATTAACCCACCGGTTCTGAGCTAACCCGATGCTAGTAGCCGAGAGGTCTTATCGAGGAAGCAGTCTGGTTCCCCTATCAGGGTACTTAATTCCCCAGTGCTCACAGTTCAAACAGCTAGCTTTGCACAAGCACGTGATGCTGCATGATTAAGATTTGATAGCAGTTTTAAATCAATTATTGCACTTACCTATGCTTGTCCCACAAAAGCTAAAGGCTTATGGGTGTGCCCTAGCTGCTATGTACTTTTATATTTTCTATCTTCACTGTCTAGCGCTTGGCCATGTGGGTTTATGTTTTCCCTGCTAGTGGCGCAATTAGCAAAAAATGAAAATAAGCAGCGATGCGAGCTTCAGCTTGCACCCTGCACAGCCACCCCCTACACCCGAGCACGCACTGGACCCGTGCCTGCTGCTGCTGTGCCAGAACTGCTCTATGGAAATTTTTTGAAGGTCGGCTGCAGTGAGCTGGAGGAGTTGGGGTGGCTGCAACGGTGCTCCATTCTGTGCTTTGGCGGGCCAGACACCCCCACTTCAGTTCAGAGCACTTTCTTATTTGACCGCCCTGTCCTCTGCCCACCCCATCGCGCCACTCCGCGAGCTTCTTCTCTCCCTCCTGCCTCCCCCCTCTGCTCTGCAGCACTTGGTGCAGTCGATAAGACCAAATTATTTTTATAGGGCTCGATATTAGGAGAGAATGTAGTATCACAAGAATTTCTCGACTGAGTGCTTCAGAGTATTGTAATTAAATACCTTCTTGTCCTTGGATTTCAGCAGCAACAGCAGCAGCAGTAGTACAGGCGGTCAAATGCCCAGCGCACTGATCATGGACCGAATCAAGAGCGTCATCTCGCAGCTCAATGATCCAAATCTGGTGGCGAAATTCCAGTCGCTCTGCGGCCTAGACATTGGCTTCAAGGACAGCGGCCTGAACTCCATGGACGAGGAGGAAGAGGATGCCGATTTCTCAGACACCAACAGCATGGAAGATCAGAATGATTCAGGCGCTGAAGACCTGCGCCCGATGCAGTCTTTGCCATCGCCGACCTCGGCTCCTTCAGCTGGCAAAGTCAGCCGGCAGCAGCAGCAGCGGCCGCAGCACATGCGGCACAGACGTCAGCGCAGCGATGATCAGTGGAAGCAGAGCGTGAAAAGCCGAGTCCAGCACTCTCTCATGGACTACTCCATGCGCAACAATGTGGACTACAAAGTGAAGAACTTGTTCCTCTATCACCTCTTCTCCTTTGGCGCCATGCTTGGCAACGAAGAATTTAACTGCACCTTTTTTCCCTACTGGTTTTGGAATGTCGACGGCTACGTTTGCCGCCGGGTTGTCATCGCCTGGGGCTTCAGCATGTGGTTCGGCCAGGCACTCAAGGACGTCATCCGCAGCCCGCGGCCGGCCAGTCCGCCTGTGGCCAAGCTGGAGAAGCGCTATGAGCTTGAGTACGGCTTCCCGTCTACTCACGCCACCATCGCCATCACCATCCCGTTCTCATTGTTCTTCCTGACGCACAACCGCTACCTGGTGAGTAACTGACTGGCTTCTACCCCTCTGTTTCTACCCCTCCATGTCTTCCACTGTTTCTACCCCTCCGTTTCTACCCCCCGTGTCTTCCGCTGTTTCTACCCCTCTGTATCTTCCCCTCCGTGTCTTCCCCTGTTTCTACCCCTCCATGTCTTCCCCTCTATTTCTACCCCTCCATGTCTTCCCCTCCGTATCTACCACTCCGTGTCTTCCCTTCTGTTTCTACCCCTCCGTGTCTTCCCCTTCATATCTACCACTCCGTGTCTTCCCCTCTGTTTCTACCCCCATGTCTTCCCCCCCTGTTTCTTTTTTTCTACCCATCCGTATGTGCCCCTCCGTTTTAACACCAGTTTTTAAACCTCCGTTTCTTTTAAACCACTAAATTACCATCTCCCCCCTACATTGGTTTGCAGTTTTCAACCGAGCTTGGCTTCATCCTGTGCGTGTTCTGGTGCCTACTGGTGTGCCTTAGTCGCATCTACCTGGGCATGCACAGCATTCTGGTAGGTTGCATCGCTATTACACAATCTGACACGAAGTTCCATGTGGCCTCTACAATGTTAGATAAGCCCAGTATAAATTGCCTGCTGGGCAGGTGTTGCGACACGCCTGATAACGAGACCAGATAAGCCAGTCTTCAACACGCCCTCACTCTGGGACCCCTTCTCTGCGGAATTCGGACTGGTCATCCAGGCACCCGAAGTTCACCTGCTTTGCCAGAGCTAAATTTAAACTGATCCCCACAAAGCCTTGCTTAGTGCTCACCCAACTAGAGTATCAGGTTCAGTTTAAAGTCTTCAGGTTCAGCCTGAAGTCCTGAGATTCAGACTGAAGTCCTCAGGTTGCTGCTGGCAGTGAACAGCGCCGCTTCTCAATTCCGCAGGATGTGCTCAGCGGCGCGGTGTTCGGCATGCTGTTCCTGGCCTTCATCTACCCATTCCTAGACGCCATGGACAATTTCCAGCTGACGCACCCGTATTCTCCATTCATCATCACTGCCGGCTTGCTGCTGCTCTGCACTGCCTACCCCAGGCTGGACCAATGGAATTCAGCTAGGGGCGACTCCACAATGACCTTGGCTGTCATGTGCGGCGTCTCCGTGGCCTCCTGGCTGGCCTACGCGCAGGGCTTCTACGATCGACCCCTGGAGCCACCGCCGTACGCTGTGAAATTTCCCGACATCGAATTCATTGGCAGCACTGTGAGTAGAAGTCTCACAACTTTGCAATTTTGTACATGTATTTTTTACTGGAACTCGTGTACAATAGTCAGCTCCTGAGTGCAACTGAATCGTGTACAATAGTCAGCTCCTGAGTACAACTGAATCATGTACAATAGTCAGCTCCTGAGTGCAACTGAATCGTGTACAATAGTCAGCTCCTGAGTACAACTGAATCATGTACAATAGTCAGCTCCTGAGTACAACTGAATCATGTACAATAGTCAGCTCCTGAGTACAACTGAATCATGTACAATAGTCAGCTCCTGAGTACAACTGAATCGTGTACAATTGTCACAGCTCATTCCTGAGTACACTAGATCCTGTACAATAGTCACAGCTCATTCCTGAGTACACTAGATCCTATACAATAGTCACAGCTCATTCCTGAGTACACTAGATCCTGTACAATAGTCACAGCTCATTCCTGAGTACACTAGATCCTGTACAATAGTCACAGCTCATTCCTGAGTACACTAGATCCTGTACAATAGTCACAGCTCATTCCTGAGTACAATAAATCCTGTACAATAGTCACAGCTCATTCCTGAGTACACTAGATCCTGTACAATAGTCACAGCTCATTCCTGAGTACAATAGATCCTGTACAATAGTCGCAGCTCATCCATTCCTGAGTACACTAGATCCTGTACAGTATTCGCAGCTCATCCATTCCTCAGTACATTAGATTTCAGTACATTAGATTCAGAGTACACATGCAGCGTACACCACCCAACGCAACCCGCAGGCCATGCGGATGGCCCTTGGCGGCACTGTGCTCATTGCCACACGCAGCGCCATGAAGTCCATCACCTATCACTGCCTCTGCTTCATCTACAAGCTGGACCCTGGCAACGCCAAGAATCTGCAACTACTGAAAGTTGAACTGCCCTACAAGTTTATCACGTACAGTATTGTGGCATTCAATGTGGTGTACACCTGCCCAATCCTGTTTAGGCTAATCGGTATTGAGAGGCTCATTGCATTCACGGATTTGAATCCTGTGTAGATTGCATTGGTCACTAATTCTCCTATAAATATTATAATACTCTATTCCTGTTGTAACTGGCGCGTGTGTTCCTCTTGGTGGCCTTCGCTGGAATTCTCTTGCATTGCTTTGCACACTACTTCTAGTAGATTTGTTGCTGTTGTCTATTTTTTGTTGTTGTGTATAGTAGCAAAAAGATGTAAGTTTATGTGTAGTATTTACTCCCTAAGTGTGTGCCATAAAGACTATGTGAACATTTTAACTATTATATAAAGCTACGTATAGCTTATATATAAGCTATATAAAACTCTTATATGAGAGGAACTATAGAGAGGTTGTAGCCTAGTGGTTAAGGCATCTGACTCACGACTTGAAGGTCGGGGGTTCGATTCCCGACTCCACTGGAACAATTTGCGTCCTTTAGCAAGACACTTAACTCTGCATTGCTTTGGTTCAGCCAGCTGTTAAATGGGTACCAGCATCAGCTGGGATAATTGAAGGTGGGTGTGGCGTCCCCCCAGTCCGTGGACTGAACAGCTGTACGCAGCCTTCAGATGCGCCGCGCATTAGCTGCGGCTGTGCTGTCGGCTGCACATCTGACCCAATTGGGGCAGGTGTAATCAATTAAATATATGAGAATCTAAGAAACTCTCATATGAGAATCTAAGAAACTCTCATATGAGAATCTAAGAAACTCTCGCGAGAATCTAAGAAACTCTCATATGAGAATCTAAGAAACTCTCATATGAGAATCTAAGAAACTCACGGGTAAAACTTCGTCCGTAGTCTAAATAAAAAAAACACAAAATGCTCTACACTTTTAAATCTATCTTAAACAAAGTTTAAATTTTGATTCAAATACATTTAGACCCATGACAATGTTCGTTAAAGTTTTTTTTAAGTTATGCATAAAAATATTTTGTCAGAAGTGTCTGAATTTTTTAACAGTTGCTTTTTGTATAGAACAGTATCAATTTGTATAAATTATTTTTTTGTTTTAATGCAAACGCTTGTCGAGCGTTAATAAGTTACCTGCGTAAAATGTTTTTGTAGACAGAGGGTTTGTTATAACTCTCGTTTTTTGCGTTCCCATAATTCCTATAATAATGGTTTATTTTATTCAATCAGTTTATGTTATTATTTTTTTCCATTTTTGCAAATTTATCCAGAAAGGTTGTGTTTCAAATTTTCTCGTGTTTTTGTAATTTTTTAATAACTTAAATAACTATTCATTTATGGCTGCTGTTACTTCAGATTCTGCTGCTGCTGCTGCTGCTGCTGCTGCTGCTGCTGCTCTGTCTTAAGACAATTTTAGGCTTGCTTTGTGATTTTTATCTTTCGGAAATTGCTGTTTTATTTATAAGTTTTATATCTACCGAATCATCTATATTGTTAACAAAACTGACCATAATTGTTGTTGTGAACATTTTTTTTCACCTGTGTCGTTCTCTGCAGTTTTCTCTGCTAGAAAAGTTTCAAATCGAATTTCCTGCTAACCACCGTCTTTATCGACAATAAAATCTAATCGCCTTGAATGATTTATTTGCGAGCGATAATTCTCTTCAGTTGAAAGTGTCTTAATCTCAGTCCGCAAATCTCATTGTTATTTGGCTCTTTATTGTTAGCTGCTCTAACTACCTGCAGTCCACTCTACCCACCTACAGCCACTCTACTCTACCCACCTGTAGTCCTCTCTACCCACCTGTAGTCCTCTCTACCCACCTTGCAGTCCGCTCTACCCACCTGTAGTCCTCTCTACCCACCTGCAGTGCATTCTACCCACCTGTAGTCCTCTCTACCCACCTGTAGTCCTCTCTACCCACCTGCAGTGCATTCTACCCACCTGCAGTCCACTCTACCCACCTTGCAGTCCGCTCTACCCACCTGTAGTCCTCTCTACCCACCTGCAGTGCATTCTACCCACCTGTAGTCCTCTCTACCCACCTTGTAATCCACTCTACCCGCCTTGCAGTCCGCTCTACCCACCTTCAGTCCACTTTACCCACCTGCAGTCCGCTCTACCCACCTGTAGTCCTCTCTACCCACCTGTAGTCCTTTTTACCCATCTGTGGTCCTCTCTACCCACCTTGAAATCCACTCGCTTACCAGGTGTAATAGGTCAATCACTGAGTTCTGTGGGAACTAAGATGATTTTTTAAAATAAATTATTAGTTTTAGGACTTTTCCGATAAAAAAAAATTTTAAACGTTCGGTCTCCATAAAATCTAATTTTATTTACAAGCTACATAATTATCCCTACAGACAATGGCCAATGTAAATAAAAGCAGCAAGAGGCGGCAAAAAACTTGATAATTATTACAAGCTATGAAAGCAACGAAATAACGAATTACGTGGCTAAAAGTTACATTTTCTTTATGATGTTCTGTTCTGTTCTACCTACCTACCGTTCTGTGCGGGCGGTGCTACTCTCCGAGGCCCTGTCGAACGGCGCCAGGTCCCAGCTGTTCCAGGCAGTTGTCGAGACCGCCCTCTTGTACAATGCTGAGACCTGGACGATGACCGGGGCGCTCGAGGCGCAGCTCGACGCGGCGCATGCGGCCCTAGTTCGCGCCGCTTTCGGCGCCCGCCGCGGCCCTGGCAGCGAGACAACCGAGTCCCTGTACCAGCGTGCGCGCCTAACGCGGCCTTCTGTCCTGCTGAGTCAGCGGCGACTGCGGCTGGCCGGGCATGTCATCCGCGCCGAAGCCTACTGCCCAGAGCCGCTGCAGGATGTCCTGCTGTGGACCTCGCAGGGACCGCGCAGGCGCGGCCAGGGACGTACAGCCCGCTATATTGACCGCCTTTTTGAAGACGCCCGAGCACCCAGCCAGGCGGCAGGCGTGAAGCACGTCAGAGACCTGGCACTGAAACGCGCGTTTTGACGCTCCCCCCTCTTGGCCACTTCTGTGGTCGGCGTGGAGTGTAACTATTATTATTATTATTATTATTATGATAAAAATTCAAAGCGCGATTCAATTTTAATATGAACTGCAGAAATAGAAGGAGATTTTTCTCTTGGCATTTGTCAAATACTTCGGATGATCTTATAGGATAATCTACCTCTAATATTCCGTAAGTAAATTTTATTGGGACGAAAATACGTATCTGGTTTCTGATTTAGTGGGCGTTTAGAGGTCACGCGTGAAGTGAGGTTGCGCAGGATGAAGGACACGGAGTGAGGTTGTGGCTGTATCCTGTTGGTGGAACGTGGTGGCTAGAGGGACGCGGAGTGAGGCTGTGGCTGTATCCTGTTGGAGGAACGTGGTGGCTAGAGGGACGCGGAGTGAGGCTGTGGCTGTATCCTGTTGGTGGAACGTGGTGGCTAGAGGGACGCGGAGTGAGGCTGTGGCTGTATCCTGTTGGTGGAACGTGGTGGCTAGAGGGACGCGGAGTGAGGTGGTGGCTAGACAGGCGCGGAGTGAGGTGGTGGCTAGACAGGCGCGGAGTGAGGTGGTGGCTAGACAGGCGCGGAGTGAGGTGGCGGCCTATAAAGACGCGTGGTAGTGGCTAGAAGGACGCTGAATGAGGTGTGCGGCAAGAGGGACTCGGAATGAGGTGGTGGGTTAAGCGACACGAAATAAAGTGTCGGATTGAGGATCGCGGAGTGAGGTAAAACAGAACCACGAAACGCAATACTATATAATGCTACAAAAAGCTTGTAAAAAGCTACGATAAAGGTATATGAAACGCATTACTGTAAAAGCTATAAAATACGGTTGGTAACGGCGAAAACTGCGAGCTCGTCGATGTTCTAAACTTTCTGCAAATCAGAAAATAACATCACTTTGGTTTTCTTCCACACGAAAATAAGGCTTTGTAGAATATTTACTGCTAAAATACGAGTATATCAACTCTAATGAAAGCAATCCAGATATCCTACGCATTATTGTGAATACAGAATTGTACAGTACTGTATATATGTGACATGGCTATACTGAGTAAAGCAGAAAATCCTGCATGGAGTGAATGTATAAATTATCACAAAACATCAGCAGCGTTAATTTGAAAGGGATCTGATTTAAACAATGAAAGTTAAGGTAAAAACTGCAATCCTGCGCCGGATCGACCTACTGCATGTCGGCATCCGAGATGAACTCACCTTTGTACTGCGAATGCCGGATGCCGAAGCTGAAGGCGGGGGCTGCGCGCTTCACGCGATTATAATTCTGCCAGGTTGGAAAGTGAGTTTAATGTCATGGCAGCAAACATTTTCTATAGCTATTTTGTTAATTTAACAGCCGTATACGCAGGTGAACTCACATTCTCAGGCGAGTGCGCGCCCGGGCCCGGCTTGGTGGTGCCATCTCCGGGCATCGGGTTACGGCTGGTCAAGCTGTACGCCGGCGGGTTCGACTTGTAGCGGCCTGGCGGAACCACACTGTAGGCGCCCGGACCCGGAGTCTGTTGGCGGAACAGGTGGAACAGGTATAGCAGGCGGAGCGACAGGTTCAGCTCTGCTGAAGGTTTTACTAAGGTAGAGTGTTCACTATTATTCTCACCTTTTGAAGATCCTCGTGAAACCCGCCGACCTTGGAGCGTCCAACCAGAGTATAGCTGGGGGCGGCCTTTTTCTCGCTGCGCAGAGTCTTTCCCAGCATCGGGTCCGGGGTGTACATGTTTGGGCCTGCGCGGATCATTGAATTTGAGTCGGTTTTGAGTCGGGTCTAAAGAGATGATTCGATTTGTCAGGAAACGGCCGATTTTTTTACCTGGTGTGTTGTCTGTGCGGAACTGGTGATGCCGCAGCCCGAAGCTGTAGGCCGGAGCCCTTGAGTAGACCTCCTTGTTGGTGGTCTCCGGTTTGTAGGCTCCGGGGCCAGGCGCCGAGAACATGGTGCCGTCCTTTGGCCGGCCGTACAGCGAATAATGCGGCGTCCCGTCCTTGCCGTCCCTGTAGGTCTTGGCCTGCGGCAGGTAGCAAGGTCCCGGGCTCGAGTCGTCGCTAAACTTGCCGTGTCGCAGGCCGAATGGATAGGCCGGGCCTCGGGCGTGAACGGAGCGCGGATCGTGATGCGGCTGTCCAATGAGGCTGGGCAGCATGTACTTTGGGCCCGGACTGCTGTACATTGCGGCTATTGGACCGCGTGGCTTTGTGTAGTTGTACACCATGGTGGCAGCGGTGAGATTAGGCAAGACGATAGACTGCACCTAAATGATCTGCAATTCCCGTCAATTTCGCTTCGAAACATTATCGTAATAGAAAATCTTGACAATCTTTATTAAAGTGAGCACTATTGTTCTAATATATTAATATAAAAATGAAAAAAAACTACATAACATATAAATCTCTATTCACTTATGCATTTATTTCTTTATTTATTGCTATAGATAACTGATCGAATTCTTTGTTAATAAAAAATGTTTCAGCTTAAAGCATTTAGGGAGATAAAGCAAAAAACTTGATTTGAATGTCTGCAGGACAAAGCAAACTATTCCAGCATTAAAATGCTATCTAACTAAATGATAATAAAAAGGTTGTTCAAAGCGCATGTTTAGATTTACTATTTGAAGCCTAATTGTAGCAAAAGCAAAAGAAATATTTAGGCCTATTGTTACTGTAAGAAGTTTATTGAATCCTTAATACTTTAATCAAGGTATAGTATTTGTAATAGATAGGCTAAATCAAAATATGCTAAAGCTACTAAAGTTGCAATTGATTTTTAAACAGTAATAGTGTCTCTACTAAAGACATAGGCTATAGTCTATTATATTACGAATAGTTTAGTTTCTAGCGTTGTATATAAAATACTAACAAATAAAATATACTTCAATAAATACAACGACCAAGAGGCCAAGCAATTGTTGTTATTGAGGCGAAGCAAGCAAAGATCTGATAATTCGACCCTTTCCACTCATTCTATTATTTTTTTAAGAAAGTTCGAGGAAGAAATTTCTGGAAAAAATTAAAATTAAACAATTGTTGTCGAAACAAAAAGTTCATGTCAAATAAAGTATGCGCAAAACGATTTCAGACTAATTTAAAACAATTAAAACGTAACTAATTTGCAATATTAGCAAGTAAACAATGGGCTTCTAAAGAAACAAGAGAGAAATGAATTAATACTTGTTATACTACTTTATAGCTTTGCGCAAAATTTTCACTTAGCCCGGTTTAAGATACGCGTAGAAGGCATGTGTAAGAAATCTAAACATCTATTTATATATTGCACAACAGAACTCCTTTATTAAAAATAATTAAAGTATTGCGCTGCTGCTGACCAACCTGACACATGAATCTTTATTTACATCTGTATATAATTTATTGGCTACGCATAACTTTTATTATTACAACTCGACATTCATCATCATATTCGTGCTTTTGCTGCTCTTTATTACCCTTAAAAATCATAATATCACCCCAATCAATATTAGTAAATTTGCATGCGTTGCATTTATACGTATAAAAATAATTATAAATAGTTAAATGAGAGAAAAATGCTATGTATGCATATTTCTGATTTATATATTAGAGCTACAGTTATTCGATTGAATAAAAAACATAGCTCAGGAATGCCCTTCAAACTAAAAATGAAAATTTTCTATCGATCTATTGTGTCTAAAACGAAATGTTCATCTTCACATTTCCATATTATTCTACAGGTGCAATTCATGTTTATGAAAAGGTCTAAAATTCGCACTAAATTGTTTGCGTATGCAGTTTACTACCCTGCCAGTAGCATCAGTAGGATTTTCTGAATGGTCTCATTTAACTAGCTCTCTGCGGGTATATCATAGGCTATCATAAGACTCGCTATAGCTGAGCAAACTACAACTGGCTGGCAGTCCAACCAACCAATGGCAGCTAGAGCTAGGGAGCGAAATATATTTTAATCTAACCAATTTCGCGATAAGAAGTCTAGGTATGAATTGAATTCGCAAGAAATCAGAATATATTTTTCGAATAGCAAATTACACCCGAGTCCCATTCATTTGGCATGCATTTTTGAAAGCATTGCAGCGGCAGTGCCGGCTCGCTACAGCTTTGAATATTATCTTGACTCGCATATTAATTCCGTAGCAGATCGAAGGGCCAGTGCAGAGGACCGGACACAAACAGAAGCGCAATAATTAATCTGTCTGCCCAGACTGCTAACTGAATGTATTGAAGCCGTTTTAAATTATGCCGGACAAAATGCAGGGCACAATCCTATTAGATTAGGCCTTATTAATCACTGCCGGCTGATAAACAGCAGGCTTTAGCCTGTGCAAGCACACAGAATTTAGCCCATCGGTTTAGCAACAATGCCCGCCAGCTGGCTGAACCTTCGCCGGCTGCTCTTCCTGGCTTGCTGCTGCCTGACCGACTGGCTGCTGGTCGGTGTCAGCGCGAGGGACCGCCTGCTCTACTGGAACATCAGCAACCCGATGTGAGTGCTGGCGTGGCTTGCGGGTTGCTGAGGTACATTTAGAGATGCAGGGAGATGTAGGCAGACTAGGAGAGATGTTGAGAGATGCGAGATGTACGGAGAGGTAGGGAGAGGTAGGGAGAGGTAGGGAGAGGTAGGGAGAGGTAGGAAGAGGTAGGGAAAGGTAAGGAGAGGTAGTGAGAGGTAGGGAGAGGTAGGGAGAGGTAGGAGAGGTAGGGAGAGGTAGGGAGAGTTAGGGAGAGGTAGGGAGAGGTAGGGAGAGGTAGGAGAGGTAGGGAGAGGTAGGGAGAGTTAGGGAGAGGTAGGGAGAGGTAGGGAGAGGTAGGAGAGGTAGGGAGAGGTAGGGAGAGGTAGGGAGAGGTAGGAGAGGTAGGGAGAGGTAGGGAGAGTTAGGGAGAGGTAGGGAGAGGTAGGGAGAGGTAGGGAGCGATAGGGAGAGGTAGGGAGAGGTTAGGTAGAGGTAGGGACAGTGAGACAGGTATTATTAAGTCAATTTGCACACAAAAAACATTACAGCGAGATAATAGTTTATTTACAAGTCTCCGAAACACGTTAACCAGTGGCTGTAGCACTACTGCCAAACTGACAGTTATTTGACAATTTTCAAACAACTATCTTCTTTTCCATAAAAACTAGACAGTCTGAGAGTTTATGACAAGAAAAAACTCAGGGCAAAATAAAGAATAAGATTACATTCTCACAAGTGCTATCAACTGAGAGAGTCAGCGCTAACACAAGCCACCTGTCGCGATAATAAAGATTTTGTCTGCTAAACACGAAAATAATAATTGCAGATCTGTCACAGCTTAACCCTAATATAGCTGAGCCCTTTTAACTAGTAAGGTGCAGCAGCAGCAGCAGCAGCAGCAGCAGCAGCAGCAGCGGTACCCCAGACGAAGCATTGTCAGGGTTCTCATAGACTGCTTTGGCGCCTTGTCTCTCTGGTCGCCGCTTTCCATTTTCTTTCTACTTTTTTTCTTCTCATTCTCCACGCATAGCTTTGGCAGTGTCTATTCTTGCCGCAGGAATTGTAGTTTAACAGTACCTGCTGCGAACCAGCCCCTAGGACAGAGGGAGTGGAAGCAGACAGGCTTGAGCGTTGGCGCCACGGACCTGTGTTGTCAAACGCCCGACTGGTTCCAGACAAGCTGCTTCAGTCTGCTTTTAGTCGACTGCCGGTGGCGCCTGAATTGCCTCACGGCAGCTGATATGCGATTATTAATTGCTGAAAACTGCTAATAGATATCAACTGGTAGCATGCGGCTAGTGAGCCAAGTACTCTTGTATCTAGTTTGAGACTTTAGAGATTGATCCACTTTTATAAGAAATGCGTCATTCCGAAATGAGAAGATGCAAGCAGTCATTGATAGACTTTGGGCAGTCCTTGGTAGGCTATAAGTAGCCTTTGATAGACTAATGAGCAGTCATTGATAGAATATGAGCAGTCATTGATAGACTATGAGCAGTCATTGATAGAATATGAGCAGTCATTGATAGAATATGAGGACAGAGTGGTAGAGCTGCTGCAGCAGTCATTGGTAGACTATGAGTTGTCAGTGATATATGAGCAGTCATTGAAAGACTATGAGCAGTCATTGATAGACTATGAGCAGTCATTGATAGACTATGAGCAGTCATTGATAGATTATGAGCAGTAATTGATAGATTATGAGCAGTCATTGATAGATTATGAGCAGTCATTGATAGACTATGAGCAGTCATTGATAGATTATGAGCAGTCATTGATAGACTATGAGCAGTCATTGATAGATTATGAGCAGTCATTGATAGATTATGAGCAGTCATTGATAGACTATGAGCAGTCATTGATAGATAATGAGCAGTCATTGATAGACTATTAGCAGTCATTGATAGACTATGAGCAGTCATTGATAGATTATGAGCAGTCATTGATAGACTATGAGCAGTCATTGATAGATTATGAGCAGTCATTGATAGACTATGAGCAGTCATTGATAGATTATGAGCAGTCATTGATAGATTATGAGCAGTCATTGATAGACTATGAGCAGTCATTGATAGAATATGAGCAGTCATTGATAGAATATGAGGACAGAGTGGTAGAGCTGCTGCAGCAGTCATTGGTAGACTATGAGTTGTCAGTGATATATGAGCAGTCATTAAAAGACTATGAGCAGTCATTGATAGACTATGAGCAGTCATTGATAGACTATGAGCAGTCATTGATAGATTATGAGCAGTAATTGATAGACTATGAGCAGTCATTGATAGATTATGAGCAGTCATTGATAGACTATGAGCAGTAATTGATAGATTATGAGCAGTCATTGATAGATTATGAGCAGTCATTGATAGACTATGAGCAGTCATTGATAGATAATGAGCAGTCATTGATAGACTATTAGCAGTCATTGATAGACTATGAGCAGTCATTGATAGATTATGAGCAGTCATTGATAGACTATGAGCAGTCATTGATAGATTATGAGCAGTCATTGATAGACTATGAGCAGTAATTGATAGATTATGAGCAGTCATTGATAGATTATGAGCAGTCATTGATAGACTATGAGCAGTCATTGATAGATTATGAGCAGTCATTGATAGACTATTAGCAGTCATTGATAGACTATGAGCAGTCATTGATAGATTATGAGCAGTCATTGATAGACTATGAGCAGTCATTGATAGATTATGAGCAGTCATTGATAGACTATGAGCAGTAATTGATAGATTATGAGCAGTCATTGATAGATTATGAGCAGTCATTGATAGACTATGAGCAGTCATTGATAGATTATGAGCAGTCATTGATAGACTATGAGCAGTAATTGATAGATTATGAGCAGTAATTGATAGATTATGAGCAGTCATTGATAGACTATGAGCAGTAATTGATAGATTATGAGCAGTAATTGATAGATTATGAGCAGTCATTGATAGAATATGAGCAGTCATTGATAGAATATGAGCAGTCATTGGTAGACTCTATAAACCCTACTCGGGGGGACATTGCTGAGCACAAATTGATTGCTTCCCATTAGTCAGCAGATGAATAGCTATGAGAAGAAGCAGTTTAGCGCAGGAAATTCAGTTTGCGTGCCGACAAGAGCGGGGAAATTCTCCACTTTCCTTCTTACATTGTGTCGCCATTTTATGCAAATCAAGCATTGTCCCCTCCTACTCAGAGCCTCCTTATATTGTTAAGCCACACAAGGACTGAGGCAGCTCGCGTGACCACCAGAACAGCCCCAATGGCCCCGCCCAGTCCCGTATGAGCAATGACCGATTCAGCCACATTGTGAGTTACAGTTTGTTATAAAAACTGGCACAATGGCCCGCTACCCGCAAATCCACCTTTGATTGACAGATGGGGTTATCATTAAACTTTTATTCCACTAACATTCTTGACTGTCGGGTGTACAAATTGAAAAGGGAATGAGAAACCGATTACATTTTTGTTAAGGATTTTGGGATTCCAAAGCGTATTAGGGATCCTCATGTTTACTGATCCCATTCTCATATCTCAGTAGATTCCTCATGTTTACTGATCCCATTCTCATATCTCAATCGACAGCCTTTACTTTAAAAAGTAATCGCGTAAAAATAATAATAAATCATGATTTATCAATGGCTCATTGTGACTGGCATTAATCACAAATTAGTGTTGAGTGCAAGCTCCAAACCTGCACATCGGACAATGGCCAGCAATCCAATGATTTTCGCGCAGCTCAAAATGCCCCCCCCCACAGCTCCATCAGCTCTACTTCTGTAGGTAGAGAGACTCAGCCTTTAAACCTCCTTACCCTCCGTCTCCCTATTCTCCTCAATCTTCCCTAGCTGTCACGCGGGCACGTATGAATCGGGGGGGGGGTTGGAAGGGCCGGCTTTGAGTCCGTCATCGCCGGGCCGTGGCGCCGGCCAGTCTGCGTCGAGCCGGCCCCGGATCTCCAAAAAGGCATTAAGAGGGCCGGCTGTTATGAGCAGGCTGCGGAGGCTGGTTCTTTGTCATCTTCTTTCAAGCGTCACCGCGACTCCGCACCCCCTACCCAGTAAGCAGTGCTTTCCTCGTTAATCAGCTCACCTGCTCATTGCTGGCATCAGTCAGAAAGGGAATTTGGGCGTGATCTTGATCAAAAGATAAAAGATGAGAACAGATGTTTTTTGTTCTGAGTATGAGCTGGGCTGCAGATTGATAGATTGATTTGATAGTTGGCATTGCTTAATTTTGAGAGCAATCTGTTCAATAGCCATCGCCAATAGGTCTGAAGAATTGTTATTTGCAGACTCCAGAGCACACACGCACGCAGACACTGTACACAGCAAAACAGACACTGTACACAGCCACACAGACACTGTACACAGCCACACAGACACTGTAAACAGCCACACAGACACTGTACACAGCCACACAGACACTGTACACAGCCACACCGACACTATAAACAGCCACACAGACACTGTACACAGCCACACAGACACTGTACACAGCCACACAGACGCTGTACACAGCCACACAGACACTGTACACAGCCACACAAACACTGTAAACAGCCACACAGACACTGTACACAGCCACACAGACACTGTACACAGCCACACAGACACTGTACACAGCCACACAGACACTGTACACAGCCACAAAGACACTGTACACAGCCACAAAGACACTGTAAACAGCCACACAGACACTGTACACAGCCACACAAACACTGAACACAGCCACACAGACACTGTACACAGCCACACAGACGCTGTACACAGCAAAACAGACACTGTACACAGCCACACAGACACTGTACACAGCCACACAGACACTGTACACAGGCACAAAGACACTGTACACAGCCACAAAGACACTGTACACAGCCACACAGACACTGTACACAGCCACAAAGACACTGTACACAGCCACACAGACACTGTACACAGCCACACAGACACTGTACACAGCCACACAGACACTGTACACAGCCACACAGACACTGTACACAGCCACACAGACACTGTACACAGCCACACAGACACTGTACACAGCAAAACAGACACTGTACACAGCCACAAAGACACTGTACACAGCAAAACAGACACTGTACACAGCCACACAGACACTGTACACAGCCACACAGACACTGTACACCGGCACAAAGACACTGTATACAGCCACAAAGACACTGTACACAACCACAAAGACACTGTACACATCCACAAAGACACTGTACACAGCCACACAGATACTGTACACGCGCTCACAGATACACTGCACAAACGAACACACGCATACAGTGGTGTACATCTGTCCTGAATTTGTCATCAGCAAGCACTGTACACTCTCACAAATTATTTTCATTTTTATTAAAAAATTAAAATAACATGAAAAAAAACATGAAGAATCCATGTGAATTTAATCCGTTCCTTCAGCTTCAAACTGGCTGGTGTCAACAGCTACTTGGTACCCAAGAATGACCGCCTGGTGATCGTCTGCCCTACCAACGGCCTGGAGTTCTACAGACTCTACTGGGTGAGCAGTGACTCAGTAACTCAGCTGGTAGTGGTAAATAGGTAGAGAGCAGATGCGAAAAAGAGAGGTAGAGTGGATTGTGAGAAGTACAATGGTAGATTAGATGAGAAGTAGAGGGGCAGAGTGGATGGCAAGTAGGGTGGTAGAGTGGATGAGAAGTAGGGTGGTAGAGTGGATGAGAAGTAGAGCGGTAGAGTGGATGAGAAGTAGAGTGGCAGAGTGGATGGCAAGTAGGGTGGTAGAGTGGATGAGAAGTAGGGTGGTAGAGTGGATGAGAAGTAGAGCGGTAGAGTGGATGAGAAGTAGAGCGGTAGAGTGGATGAGAAGTAGAGCGGTAGAGTAGAGCTGATGAGAAGTAGGCCATAGAGTGAATGAGAAGTAGATAATGGCAGTCCGACCGTCATTTCCTCCAGACGCACAGCGCATCGGCGTCAGCAGCCTGCCAGTCGGCGGACAGTCAGGTGTTCCTGCTGCTGCAGTGCGCCAACGCCGGCGACTCGGGCGCCATTCTCGTCACCGACTTTTCTCCGATCCCTGGAGCTCCAACCTTCGATAGGACAGTTCACGTGTTCAGTGAGTGAAGCCTGCGCTACTGTCTAACACTCCCTGTCTAACACTCCCTGTCTAACACTCCCTGTCTAACACTCCCTGTCTGACAGGTAACTCATAATTTAATCACGTGATCTTTCCCGCAGCCCCATCGAGCGGCAGTCGGGCAGGGCTGAATCAGACGCGAGGCGGAGCCTGCGAGTCGCGCAACATGCGGCTAAACATCGATATCGGCGACCCAGGTGAGGATTTTCTCCACGTCTTTCTATTCCCAACGGCCTTTTAAATATAAATTATCCCTTAGAGATAAATGCAGACTACGAAATATGCGATTCCAGACACAATCACCCCTCCAGCTGTTCCGCCATCAACTTCATCTTTAGCCGGGACTTCAAAGGCGGCAACCACAGCTGCGGGCGCCCCCACTGTGGCTGGAGGAGGTCCCGGGTTCGATTCCACAGCTGCAGCAAACGATGGGAAAACTGGCAAGCTGCCACCAACTGCTCAAGGTAAGCCGCCACAGATTAAACAAAAATAATGGACAGATAGATAGATAGATAGATAGATAGATAGATAGATAGATAGATAGATAGATAGATAGATAGATAGATAGATAGATAGATAGATAGATAGATAGATAGATAGATAGATAGATAGATAGATAGATAGATAGATAGATAGATAGATAGATAGATAGATAGATAGATAGATAGATAGATAGATAGAGCTCTTGGCAAACTGAAAGAAATCAAAACGCTCCACAGGAGTAAAACTGCGCAGTTGATTTTCACCACTCACAAAAAATGGAACATTTTCTTTCTTCTTCTGTATTTCAGTGTGCATTAAACTTCTCAATTAAGCGAAAAATATCTTTCACCGAATAGGCTAGAAAATGTTTAAAATAATTTATGTTTGCCTTGTTAAGTAGGAAACTGAAGTTTATCCTAGCTAGGAGACATCGAGAATTTCAAAAATCTACTAAAGTCGCTTTTTCCATTTCTAGTCCAATTATTTAAAAAGATTCTGTGCGCACCAAAGACCTGTAAAATTCAACAGGTCTGGCTGCAGTGTTTGTTTTAAGTCAAACTAACTCCGCAAGTTGAAAAATGGAGCTCTGAATATAGGCCGACTGGGTGTACCATATGCACGATGGGCAGACGGGTAAGCTTTCATGCCACACGCGCAACTGTGCTACATGAAGTCGACCTATACTTTCCAGTTCCTAGTTTTCAGACCTCAATGGTTGCGTCACAATGCCATAAATTAATATTCACACTTCGCGGAAGTGTGAAAACAGTGAAAACAGTCATAGAAATGAGGCTTTCGGCCGTGAGTGAAATCAAATCGCTTTTGCTCTGACTTGGTATTTTTCTTGTTTTCTTTCTACTTGACTTCCTTCACCCAGGCTTCCAGAAACTAAAATTTTACGTTGAAGAATTACAAATTAAGATTAAGATTATGACATGAATAATATGTTTGCATTGGTTGTACAAGTCTATAGTTTAACGTCTTTGTTTAAACCCGTCAAATTCTCATTAAGCAAACAGATAAGCTTAATGTATTGCTCAGAAATTGAGTCCAACTCATGTGAAGTGTTTGCCAGTTGTCAGTGTATTACTTAAAATTAGGGTATTCGAATGCTTGTTCAAGTTGTTTAGCTTGCCGTATCCTCAAATAAGTAAATTAACTTGGAAATAACTCAACATTTATCTGGAGCACAGATTCATTTTTACAGTCATTTTCACTTTTATTATATTTTCAAATTAGTTAATTAAAAGTAAGTTAGTTTTTCAAATAATTTAGTCAAACTTCCAGCAGTCCGTTAATTATTATAATAATTTCAGGAGGGCTGCGGGTAATAGCACATCGTCGCTAGATACACAGCCAGCGAGGAGGCAATTCTGCCCATTTCGCTGACTCCCGAGCACACACTCACACAGTGTGTGTACATCTGCCCTGACTTTCTCATCGTCAGGCAGTGTACACTTCACTGTGCCTTGGAGGTTGGCCCTCAAGGGCGTAAATTGCACGACAAGCCCCCAAGCCTTCTCTCCGCGGCTGCGCCCAAATAAATGTGGCCTCGCCGCGGAATCCTCTAGCAGTTCATTAGTTTCAGTTCCGTTAGTTTTGATTTCGTTAGTTTTAGTTCCGTTAGTTTTAGTTCCGTTAGTTTTAGTTCCGTTTGTTTTGGTAAAAAAGTTAGTTAGTTTTTCCTTCACATTTTTTCAATTTCTTTTTAATTCCGTTAGTTTTGAAAACGGCACGCAGATTAAAACTCGGCTTCAGGGCAGTGAAATCTGGCAGAATCTGATACCTACATTGCAGTCAGTCAGCTTACCCTCCAACTTTGGTCTTCTCCGCAGCCATTGTCGATAAGATAAAAAGCTAGAAAGGTTAGTGAAGCATTTCAGGCAATCGAGCGTGCTGGAGATTCCAGAACCAAATGACGAATATTCTCCCAGCCTGTCTGGCAGTTCTCCCCATCATCGATCAAAAACCGCTGCAGAGACTTGCCACAGAGATTATCGCCTTTATGCTACAGCACACAAAGCCTTTTCGTGTCTGACACCCGCACCTACCTACCTGTATCTCTGTCTCTGCCTCTGCCTCTGCCTCTGCCTCTGCCTCTGCCTCTGCCTCTGCCTCTGCCTCTGCCTCTGCCTCTGCCTCTGCCTCTGCCTCTGTCTCTGTCTCTGCCTCTGCCTCTGCCTCTGCCTCTGCCTCTGCCTCTGCCTCTGCCTCTGTCTCTGCCTCTGCCTCTGCCTCTGTCTCTCTGTCTCTCTGTCTCTCTGCCTCTGCCTCTGCCTCTGCCTCTGCCTCTCTGTCTCTCTGTCTCTCTGTCTCTCTGTCTCTCTGTGTCTCTGTCTCTCTGTCTCTCTGTCTCTGTCTCGGTCTCTCTGTCTCTCTGTCTCTCTGTCTCTCTGCCTCTCTGTCTCTCTGTCTCTCTGTCTCTCTGTCTCTCTGTCTCTGCCTCTCTGTCTCTCTGCCTCTCTGTCTCTCTGTCTCTCTGTCTCTCTGTCTCTCTGTCTCTCTGTCTCTGTGTCTGTCTGTCTCTGTGTCTGTCTGTCTCTCTGTCTCTGTGTCTGTCTCTTTTCTCTATCTCTCTGTCTCTCTGTCTCTCTGTCTCTCTGTCTCTCTGTCTCTGCCTCTCTGTCTCTCTGCCTCTCTGTCTCTCTGTCTCTCTGTCTCTCTGTCTCTCTGTCTCTCTGTCTCTGTGTCTGTCTGTCTCTGTGTCTGTCTGTCTCTCTGTCTCTGTGTCTGTCTCTTTTCTCTATCTCTCTGTCTCTCTGTCTCTCTGTCCTTCTGCCTCTCTGTCTCTCTGTCTCTCTGTCTCTGTCCCTTCTTCCGCGCACAGGCGGAGGAAGGGGTGGGGGGTTGACACACTTTACCCAGAGAGCCCGCAGAGCAGGCCCTGAGTAAAGTACACATTAACCACCAGACCCCTAGAAAGAGCAAGGCGAACGCACAAAGAGTGGCAGCGAGCACAAAGCGGATGGCAGCGAGCCAGCAGGTCTCTGTCTCTTTTCTCTATCTCTCTGTCTCTCTGTCTCTGTATCTATCTATTTTCTCTATCTCTCTGTCTCTCTGTCTCTGTGTCTGTCTCTTTTCTCTATCTCTCTGTCTCTCTGTCTCTCTGTCTCTGTGTCTGTCTCTTTTCTGTATCTCTCTGTCTCTCTCTCTGTCCATCAATGTCTCTCTCAGTCATATCAATTAAAATTTTAAGCCAGTCTCAGCCCTTGGCAATGGGGAATCGTATTATTTGGCTGTAGGCTTGCTAAGCAGAGCAAAATAAGATCCTTTGATTGGCCTGCTTTTTTAGTTCAATATGCATGCGTTTTATGAGTACCAGTGAATAGTTAACTCCTAGTGGCTCAGGCGCCACAATGTCTGTAGCCAGAATAATGAATATAGGAATCTGTTGTCTTGTCGTTTTTTTGCTTTTGCCATTTGAGCCCCTAGTAATATTTCTGTGCTAACTACCTGCGCTACGAAACCTACTATTCAGAATCAGATTAACTTGCTCTGATAGCTGCAGTGCTTCAGTCACAAAACAATGCAAGTAGATTCACTGATTTGTTCTCTAGCCTGAGTTACTAAAATAATTGAGAATACGATGGCATCTCACGGGCGGAGCAATACAAAAATAATTTCGAGCGTAAATTTGTCTCCCTATCTACTCTCCCTGTCTACTCTCCCTGTCTACTCTCCCTGTCTACTCTCCCTGTCTACTCTCCCAATATACTCTCCCTATCTACTCTCCCTATCTAATCTCCCAATATACTCTCCCTATATACTCTCCCTATCTACTCTCCCTGTCTACTCTCCCAATATACTCTCCCTATATACTCTCCCTATCTAATCTCCCTATCTACTCTCCCTGTCTACTCTCACTATCTACTTTCCCTCTCAACTCTTCCTGTCTACTCTCACTATCTACACTCCCTCTCAACTCTCCCTATCTACCCTCACTATCTACTCTCCCTCTCTACTCTTCCTATCTACTCTACTTCTCTTATCTACCATCTACTTATCTAAGCTACGAATCAGATGATAATATTGATAACTATCTATTCTTTGCGTCGGTCCATTGCATTCCCATTCAGCAGCACAGTACTGTGACAATTATTAATAATTAACTAACATATTCATGAGACGAGTGGCAGTCCAAATCTTCACTAAAATCTCTACAGACAACTCCTCGTATAAAGAGCTTCATATAATTTGATGGAATTCCTTAAGGCGATCTGGAGGTGCAGGGCGGTAAATGTGCTCACGTGAGCAGTCCACTCGCCCTGATGAAAATGCCAGGCTGGGTAACCAATAATTATCCGGCACCTGACCAGCCTCCCACAGAGCGCCCCTCCTGCACAGATAAGTATAGAGCAAATTCGGAATAAGGAAAAATGCGCAACATGCGCTCAACGCAAGCTTATTAGCATAAAAGGCCAGAGCAGATAGAATCACCTTCATCGAAACTGCTCAGCCAGGTGCGTAGACTCAAATTACACAATCTGCGAAAGCACCCAGCCAAGACCGTCACGGCACAGCAGTCAGACACCTTTCACTGCAGAGTTTTGTGAATGCTTTGTTCATGTTTGATATGCTACTCTGTAGTGTAAACTGAACTGCTCTTTGTGACATACAAGACTGAACCTCAGCTGAGAGCAGTGAGAGTCAGACTGAACCTCAGCTGAGAGCAGTGAGAGTCAGACTGAATCTCAGCTGAGAGCAGTGAGAGTCAGACTGAATCTCAGCTGAGAGCAGTGAGAGTCAGACTGAATCTCAGCTGAGAGTAGTGAGAGTCAGACTGAGCCTCAGCTGAGAGTAGTGAGAGTCAGACTGAACCTCAGCTGAGAGTAGTGAGAGTCAGACTGAATCTCAGCTGAGAGCAGTGAGAGTCAGACTGAATCTCAGCTGAGAGTAGTGAGAGTCAGACTGAGCCTCAGCTGAGAGTAGTGAGAGTCAGACTGAATCTCAGCTGAGAGCAGTGAGAGTCAGACTGAATCTCAGCTGAGAGTAGTGAGAGTCAGACTGAATCTCAGCTGAGAGCAGTGAGAGTCAGACTGAATCTCAGCTGAGAGCAGTGAGAGTCAGACTGAATCTCAGCTGAGAGTAGTGAGAGTCAGACTGAACCTCAGCTGAGAGTAGTGAGAGTCAGACTGAACCTCAGCTGAGAGCAGTGAGAGTCAGACTGAATCTCAGCTGAGAGCAGTGAGAGTCAGACTGAACCTCAGCTGAGAGCAGTGAGAGTCAGACTGAACCTCAGCTGAGAGCAGTGAGAGTCAGACTGAATCTCAGCTGAGAGCAGTGAGAGTCAGACTGAACCTCAGCTGAGAGCAGTGAGAGTCAGACTGAACCTCAGCTGAGAGCAGTGAGAGTCAGACTGAACCTCAGCTGAGAGCAGTGAGAGTCAGACTGAATCTCAGCTGAGAGCAGTGAGAGTCAGACTGTATCTCAGCTGAGAGCAGTGAGAGTCAGACTGAACCTCAGCTGAGAGCAGTGAGAGTCAGACTGAACCTCAGCTGAGAGCAGTGAGAGTCAGACTGAATCTCAGCTGAGAGCAGTGAGAGTCAGACTGTATCTCAGCTGAGAGCAGTGAGAGTCAGACTGAATCTCAGCTGAGAGCAGTGAGAGTAGTTAATAAGCGCAGAAAATCAATCAATTTAAAAGCAGATGTGCTAAGTCAGACAAAGCGTGTGAGTGTATGAGGCATCTATCGTAGGACACTAAAAGGTGTCATAAATATAGATTTTTATCAAGTTTCGGTTCGAAGCCTTGACAAGCTAGACAGGTGACTGGTTATCAGTGTCTGTTCGCCCCAATGCGGATGGCATTGCCGATTCAGATGCATTAAGAAGATTAAAATGTCGAATGCCTATATCCTGACATGCCTCCAAAGCATCCCCAATGATTAGATAATAAATGGACATTGTGTGTTGCAATTGTGAAGTGCCGTGTTTGCTTTCAGTATCAGTTAATCCTGATACAGGATTTGTCCATTTAATCCAAGCCGCTGTGTGATTATATTTCCAGATTAATTTACATTTTTAGATTTTTCTTGCTTAATTAATCCCAAGAAAAAAATCGGAACTGACCGATGACCAAGAAGTCGGGAGTTCGAATCTGGAATTAGATTAAATTTATATTCCAACATGGACCACTAGATGCTAGCATTTGAAAGTGATGCTATATTCAGATATCCGTGTTTTATGAAATTTCTTAGAAATCGTCAAAAATATTTTTATCACAATTTTCAATTTTCAATGCCTTTCAACACAACACGCGAACGTAGCTTGCATTTCTAAGAATTCAGCCTGAGAATGCTAATAATTCTGAGGCTTCAAAAAAGACTGCTTAACCAAAAGCTTTGAGCACGCACTGGCTGGTCAGTGGGCATTTGAGTGCGCGCTGTGTGAGTTCTTGCAGCAGATACAAACCTGACTGTGACAATTTTGTTACCTTTAAAAATATTTGTTCGGCATTCATTAGCGCCAGTAGGTTAAGTGCTCTATTCATGCGGCTTCTCAACTGCGATTTTCAGCAACTTACTTATTGTAAGCTAATGTAAGTTCTTGGCGAGTAGACACACTATGGCCAGCGTCGACGCATCAATATTTTCAGGCCAGATTTAAATAAATCAGGAGTTATTCAACATACTATCAAGGGTTGAAGGGGTGGAGATCCGGGGTAGAAGGGGTAGAGATCCGGGGTAGAAGGGGTAGAGATCCGGGGTAGAAGGGGTAGAGATCCGGGGTAGAAGGGGTAGAGATCCGGGGTAGAAGGGGTAGAGATCCGGGGTAGAAGGGGTGGAGATCCGGGGTAGAAGGGGTGGAGATCCGGGGTAGAAGGGGTAGAGATCCGGGGTAGAAGGGGTGGAGATCCGGGGTAGAAGGGGTAGAGATCCAGGGTAGAAGGGGTAGAGATCCGGGGTAGAAGGGGTAGAGATCCAGGGTAGAAGGGGTGGAGATCCGGGGTAGAAGGGGTAGAGATCCGGGGTAGAAGGGGTAGAGATCCTGGGTAGAAGGGGTAGAGATCCGGGGTAGAAGGGGTAGAGATCCGGGGTAGAAGGGGTAGAGATCCGGGGTAGAAGGGGTGGAGATCCGGGGTAGAAGGGGTGGAGATCCGGGGTAGAAGGGGTAGAGATCCGGGGTAGAAGGGGTGGAGATCCGGGGTAGAAGGGGTGGAGATCCGGGGTAGAAGGGGTAGAGATCCGGGGTAGAAGGGGTGGAGATCCGGGGTAGAAGGGGTAGAGATCCGGGGTAGAAGGGGTAGAGATCCGGGGTAGAAGGGGTAGAGATCCGGGGTAGAAGGGGTAGAGATCCGGGGTAGAAGGGGTAGAGATCCGGGGTAGAAGGGGTAGGGTGATCAGTGGTGGAAGGGTAGAAAGTGAGAGATAGCAGATGTTTTTGCAGGAATACATGGTTAACGCCTAAAGGCAGAAAAGTTATAATTAAATTCTGAGGCGTGGTCGCCTGAATTAGATTTTCTTCTAATAGCAGATCTGCCCAGCAAGCTAACCAGAATCACAAAGGCTTGCATAACCTCATATCTGATTTCCAATTCTCAGATCTGATAACATTACCGCGAGAAATTGGACACTAACCGAATGTCCACTTAATTGGCCCTAATTAATTATCCACTTTGTTGCTAGCCGGCTTTTTTGAAACCGCAAGCAGGCATAGCCCGCAAAATCAATGAAAAGGAAAGAAAATTTGTTCTCTCGTGCCTCAGGTGATTTAGGCTACTAGCGGGTGGGTTCTTCATCACCACTAAGTGCTGGGTTTAGCGACAGATTTTATGCTCAAACTTGCTTGTACAGTAATTTTTCCTCAAATTCTGCTCCACCGACTCCGAGAGAAACTGAGAAATCCGGAATTTCCTGCCGATTCGCGTCTAAAAGCTCCAAGTCACGCAATCTAGCCACGTGATGTAGTGAATTTCATTTGGACTTGCTTGAGCAACTCACTCTACTCAACTCACTCTCTGATTTAACACTGTGCTTGCTACACTAACACCCCATCTCAAATTTTCTCCTCTCTGTAACTCCCTCTCATCTCTACTTCTCTCTTTTTCATTCTTTCCTTCTCATCTCTACTTCTCTCTCCCCTCTCTCTCTCTCATCTCTACTTCTCTCCTCTCCCTCTACCCTCTCATCTCTACTTCTCTCCTCTCTCTCCCTCTCATCTCTACTTCTCTCCTCTCCCTCTACCCTCTCATCTCTACTTCTCTCCTCTCCCTCTACCCTCTCATCTCTACTTCTCTCCTCTCCCTCTACCCTCTCATCTCTACTTCTCTCTCCCCTCTCTCTCTCTCTCATCTCTACTTCTCTCCTCTCCCTCTACCCTCTCATCTCTACTTCTCTCCTCTCTCTCTCCCTCTCATCTCTACTTCTCTCCTCTCTCTCCCTCTCATCTCTACTTCTCTCCTCTCCCTCTACCCTCTCATCTCTACTTCTCTCCTCTCCCTCTACCCTCTCATCTCTACTTCTCTCCTCTCTCTCTTTCCCTCTCATCTCTATTTCTCTTCTCTCTCTCTACCTCTCATCTCTACTTCTCTCCTCTCTCTACCCTCTCATCTCTACTTCTCTCTCCCCTCTCTCTCTCATCTCTACTTCTCTCCTCTCCCTCTACCCTCTCATCTCTACTTCTCTCCTCTCTCTTTCCCTCTCATTTCTACTTCTCTCCTCTCTATAAGGTCTCAAATCTGCGCCGAGTAGACATAACCTGTGTAAGCGGAAGCCAGTGTTCTCACACTTTTGTGGCATCTAATATTTCTCGAGCAATTAAATAGAGAGTGAAATCACAATACCACAATGAAGAGCTGGCAGTCTGGGTTGTAAAAAGCCCAGCTTTCAATGTTTCACGCGTGTCATTGTCACCTTAGAATTATAATTTTATTACAGTAGTTTAAGCATAGACTATTTCATCGAATTAAACCAAAGTCATAAAACAATTTAATTCTGCTGGAAAATGTAAGAACAGTTTAACAAAGTATTTGGCTGAGTTTAAAAACCTTTTTGAAGCTAAAATATGATTGAGACAAAATGAAGATAGTTTTTGCTCGAGCATTACTAGAATCGGAACAGAGTTGTACTATAAAGATAGAAAGAATCGCAGCTAGAATCGCAGCTAGAATCGCTGCAAGAATCGCAGCTGGAATCGCTGCAAGAATCGCAGCTGGAATCGCTGCAAGAATCGCAGCTGGAATCGCTGCAAGAATCGCAGCTAGAATCGCAGCTAGAATCGCAGCTAGAATCGCAGCTAGAATCGCTGCAAGAATCATAGCTAGAATCGCAGCTAGAATCGCAGTTAGAATCGCAGCTAGAATCGCAGCTGGAATCGCAGCTAGAATCGCAGCTAGAATCGCAGCTAGAATCGCAGCTAGAATCGCTGCAAGAATCGCTGCAAGAATCGCAGCTAGAACCGCTGCAAGAATCATAGCTAGAATCGCAGCTAGAATCGCAGTTAGAATCGCAGCTAGAATCGCAGCTAGAATCGCAGCTAGAATTGCTGCTAGAAACGTTGCAAGAATCGCAGCTAGAATCGCAGCTAGAATCGCAGCTAGAATTGCTGCTAGAAACGTTGCAAGAATCGCAGCTGGAATCGCTGCAAGAATCGCAGCTGGAATCGCTGCAAGAATCGCAGCTGGAATCTCTGCAAGAATCGCAGCTGGAATCGCTGCAAGAATCGCAGCTAGAACCGCTGCAAGAATCATAGCTAGAATCGCAGCTAGAATCGCAGTTAGAATCGCAGCTAGAATCGCAGCTAGAATTGCTGCTAGAATCGTTGCTAGAATCGCAGCTGGAATCGCAGCTAGAATCGCAGCTAGAATTGCTGCTAGAATCGCTGCTAGAATCGCAGCTGGAATCGCAGCTAGAATCGCAGCTGGAATCGCAGCTAGAATCGCTGCAAGAATCTCTGCAAGAATCGCAGCTAGAATCCAGCTGGAATCACAGCTAGAATCGCAGCTAGAATCGCAGCGAGGCAGTATTTACCAGCAGCATGGATTGCTTCCATTTTCTGTTCTGCCTTACAATAATTAGCAGTACCTCTAACTGGTCACTGCATCATTGAGACTTGAGCATTGAGCATACAGCTAGATTACTCCACGGAGCAATTATTCAAGGCTTGCATTACGCTCGAAAGGGATTAAATTTTCGCGAGTTTCATTTTGTAGCCATGCAGATAAAATGCATTAAAATGCAAACCGAAAAACATTCAGTGCATGTACCTGTAGATGAAATTCCAAATCCTAAATAATATCCCCCTTCTAAATGCTGCTCACCTGTGAGGATCCTCAAAACAGGATATAGAATAGAAAGACTATAGTGCGCTCTAGCTGAGTATCGAATTCCCATTCGCTTGAGTTCGCTCGTCTGTCCGGGCAGCAACAGAACGAATAACAAGCTCTCGATGTATCCAATAGGCCGAGCAATCCTATAGTTAATTGTCATCGCGGGTACTCAAATCCCACGCTGTATTCGAGTCGCTAATGAGAACAAATGAGAACGTATTGCTTTTAACAAGCAGAAATCGGAGGATTGCGACAAGGCAGTACTGCTTCAACTGAAGGAATATAACGAAAACTTAGATATTCATAATGCAACAAACACGGAGTGTTATGGGAGATATTGGGGTGTCAGGAGCGACACAGGGGTGTCAGGGAGATACTCGGGGGTGTCATGGGGACACTAGAGTGTCAGGGGAGACACTGGGTGTCAGGGGAGACACTGGGTGTCAGGGGAGACACTTGGGTGTCAGGGGAGACACTTGGGTGTCAGGGGAGACACTTGGGTGTCAGGGGAGACACTTGGGTGTCAGGGGAGACACTTGGGTGTCAGGGGAGACACTTGGGTGTCAGGGGAGACACTTGGGTGTCAGGGGAACACTGGGTTGTCAGGGAGATACTCGGGGTGTCATGGGGACACTAGAGTGCCAGGGGAGACACTGGGTGTCAGATGGGATACTGGGGTGTCAGGGGAGACAGCATATCAGGGCAGAAAAATTAACGCACTGCACCAGAAACCCGAGTGATTTCAACAGTTTCCAAGAAACGAGTGCCCCCTGAATTTCAGACTTGGCCAGGCGAGCTCAGACCAATGTGATTGTCGGCGCCGCTTCCACGTCGCCATCAGCTGCCGTTGTTGCCATTTTGATTCTGGCACTAATAGCTGCTCAGCGATTGTTAACACGTTAACCCGTTAGTCTCAGCCAATATAGGCCGACCTTTTTGCTGACTGTATTAGCAACCTAATAAGGCAACATTTTTGTGATTTATATTTTCAAGCATCTAAAACAAATCACCACTAGATGCACTACTGCAACTGTTCACAGTAGTATGTATTGCTTTTCGAGACTTAAAAATTGTGTTCTATTTGAAGTAACTGCTCTGTATCGATCAGTCTTGCAAAGAAATCGCGCCGTCTTTCATGTACAGAGAATGCAGCCCTGGCTAACACTTGCGTTACTTGCACTTAAATATAAAATCCTTTTATTTATGCCGCTTCTGAGCGAATAGCTGCGAAAAATTTATCGCTTTGAGATTTACAGAGTAAATACAGAGTTGTCACTGTTTCAACAAGCTCACCTGTTAGAATCGGAGCTGCAATCTTAGCTGGAATCGCAGCTAGAATCGCAGCTAGAATTGCAGCTAGAATCGCAGCTGGAATCGCGGCTAGAATCGCAGCTAGAATTGCAGCTAGAATCGCAGCTGGAATCGCAGCTGGAATCGCAGCTAGAATCGCAGCTAGAATAGCAGCTAGAATCGCAGCTGGAATCGCAGCCAGAATCGCAGCTAGAATTGCAGCTGGAATCGCAGCTAGAATCGCAGCTGGAATCGCAGCTGGAATCGCAGCGAGAATCGCAGCTAGAATCGCAGCTGGAATCGCAGCAAGAATCGCAGCTGGAATCGCAGCTGGAATCGCTCAAGTTTAAGTGTCCCTTTTCGGGGTATCAATGAATGAAATTTCGTCACGAATTTTCTTAGTCTATGGTAAAACAAGTTCCAACCAAGTATGCTTTTATATTTTATATATGATGGAATATTGGATACAGTGAATATATGATGGAATATTGGATAGAGTGAATATATGATGGAATATTGGATAGAGTGAATATTTGATGGAGTATTGGATAGAGTGAATATATGATGGAATATTGGATAGAGTGAAGATATGATGGAATATTGGATAGAGTGAATATATGATGGAATATTGGATAGAGTGAATATATGATGGAATATTGGATACAGTGAATATATGATGGAATATTGGATAGAGTGAATATATGATGGAATATTGGATAGAGTGAATATTTGATGGAGTATTGGATAGAGTGAATATATGATGGAATATTGGATAGAGTGAAGATATGATGGAATATTGGATAGGGTGAATATATGATGGAATATTGGATAGAGTGAAGATATGATGGAATATTGGATAGAGTGAAAATATGATGGAATATTGGATAGAGTGAATATATGATGGAATATTGGATAGAGTGAATATATGATGGAGTATTGGATAGAGTGAAGATGTGATGGAGTATTGGATAGAGTGAATATTTGATGGAGTATTGGATAGAGTGAATATATGATGGAATATTGGATAGAGTGAATATATGATGGAATATTGGATAGAGTGAATATATGATGGAATATTGGATAGAGTGAATAGTTAATATAGTATTGGACTAAAAGAAACAATAACATTTTTCTTGTAAACAAGTTGCAGATGTCGTTTGAGCTACTTTTGGATTTGATATTTAAGAAGCACGAGCGTAATTTTAAGTTACACCTGTGCTGCGCACAGTCCAGGGTTGCCTTCGCATGAGCCACAGCAGAAGACAGTTTTCTTGGCCGGGCAGTTCCTATAGCACTGCCTGCACCGCTTTGTTGGTCGAGCCTGCACTTCGGTGGCTTCAATGCGCTTCAGCGAGAGCTGTTAATGAGCCGCTGCAGGCTGCTGCTGTGTCCGAGAAGCTCGAATACCTGTTTTAGTGAAGTCGATAAAGTTCTTGAGGATGTTTCCAAAAACTTTAGAAACTCGAGTCTACCACCGCAAGATCGGTACACAATCCAGCCGTTTCTGGCCCGCACAAGAAAAAGATGCGCGCCGAGCTATGCGGGCCACTTCTGAGTCCGCCGGCTCGGGTTGTATGGCTGCAAGGCAGAGTCCAGCCTGCCGACACCGCCCATAAACCTGTTGTAGAATACGACTGTCTGTGGCTTCTGCTCGATGACCAGTCCATTTCCACGCACAATCCGGTGAACAGGGTGAAGTTGGGCTATGCATTGTGTGTCGAGGAAATGAACTCTTTTTTGGCCCGAGCTCTTCCTGTCGGTTATTTTTAACGCGAATTATTATTCCTGTTGGAATATTGTGTAAATACAGATGCAGAAACCGATGAGTCATAATTGTTTGTTTTACCATATTTGGAATTCAAGCAAATCCAGCTGTCGAGAACCAGTTCTCCGGTTTCACGTCACATGACCTGTTTCTAAAAATAGCGCATTACTCATTCCTAAAAATAGATTAAACGTTATGGCTGAGGTTTCCTTGTGACATTACTTTAAGTAGCGCGTTAAGCAAAAGCATATTTTACAACTCTCTACACCGCCACACCCGAGACCTCGACCGAATCGCTCATTCTCAGCCCTGCTAGAGTGTACTAAGAAGTTGCTGACGTAACCGGATCTATCTTCGCAAAGGTAATACAGTTTAATACCATATCGCGCTCTCTTAGATGGAATATACCGACGAAAATGACGCGACCCCTGTACAGGACTAGCTCTTCATCGACACTAATTTCCTTTTCTGGCATGCGAACACTGCGACAAATCTCAGCTACACGCGCAATAATTGGTCTCGCCTTTGCTAGTGGGTCGTTTCCATCGAAGTTGTTGCAGTCATAGAATCGCAGTAGGCTACTGATCTGTTGGTACCTGTCTCTTGTTAGGCAAGCGAGTTGTTAAAAAAGGTGTCGCGTAGAAATCATCGTTGCTCCAATAGCTGGCTATCTCTGGCTTTTCAACTATTCCCATGTAAAGCAACATAGCGACAAACTGTTTTATCTTGTCCATTGTCGCGTCTTTCCAAGTAGAGAACATTTGCGGCAGGTTCTGCATCGGCGCTTGACTCACTTCACTTAGCTGCAGGGGGCATCCTTCGGATGCAGCGGGGAGGCGTTGCCGCCCATTCCGCTAGCCCGTGGTGCATCGACGCTTGCAGCTTATCGAATTTATGCCATTTGGTCCCATTGCAGAGTTGTTGCAGCAGACCAACGGTCAGAAATAGCTTTAAAAACGCAGCTGGATCGTTATCGGCGATCTCTGGCCTCGGCAAGTCAGTGTCCAGGCCGGGCATTCCCAAGAACTCGGGTTCTACATCAGGCCGTTGATCCTGCCCAGGTTCCCGTGCCGCCCAAGCATCATTCAGAAAGTTGTCGGCAACTTCATTTGGCTGGAGATAGAGGTCCTCCTCTATTTCCCCTTCATCCTCGTCCGCAGTTAGCCATTCTTCCTCCTTCTCAAATTCGGAGTCGGTACATCTGGATCAAAATGTACTTGAGTCGCAGCCATGACGAACACGTGGACTACTAAATTGTCGTTATATCTACTTGGGTAGCCCGAAACTGTCAAACACTGTCCGACACTTGGAAATTGGTAAGTTAAAAAGGTGCTGAGCACCAAATTACTCATTACTAATTTGCACTTGTTCTTGATTCGATTCAACCTTTATTTCATAAGGTCAATCACATCAACACATATCTACTCACCACCCACACATTACCCGCCCCCAAGCACGCCCGCCAACACGCACGCAGGCGTGTACACTCTACTCCGGGCCGTGGCGTGCAGGATCTGGAACGGCCTGAGGCCGGTTGTGCTGTGCAAGCCCTTGCCGCTTGGGTGGAATAGCGATGTGCGAGTTTTCTCGATGTCCAGCTGCTCGCAGTGCCGGCTGCATCCACCACTATCCAGGCGTCAATCATCGCCATGTCTCCATCCACTTGAAGAAGGTGTTACACATCTTGAAAAAGGGCCCAGCCACCAACAGTGCTTCGCCAGCATCGCCACCGTCCTGTCAGCACCCAGGTGGTCGAAGGAATGCGACGCCTGCAGGAAGTTCGGCCACAGGCGGCCCGGGATGACTGGCTTGCCGTGGGACTGCAGAACGCCCGCCGCACTTAATGATGCTCCGTCCAGCAGCTCGCGAACCTGGGCCGCCCAGGTCTCAGACAGACCGTCGCCTGTCGCCAACGCCTGGAACGTCTTGCTCAGCAGCGGGTCCTGCCACTGCTCCTCATACAGACGGGCGGCCTGCCAGAGAGGCTTAGCGCCTCCGGCACCACGTTCTCCCGAACTGGCCAGTGAAGGGATCTGAACGTCAGTGAAGGGATCTGAATGTCAGTGAAGGGATCTGAACGTCAGTGAAAGGAATCTGAACGTCAGTGAAGGGATCTGAAAGTCAGTGAAAAGATCTGAATCTCTCTCTGATCTCTCTGATCTCTCTGATCTCTCTGATCTCTCTCTGATCTCTCTGATCTCTCTGATCTGTCTGATCTCTCTGATCTCTCTCTGATCTCTCTGATCTCTCTGATCTCTCTCTGATCTCTCTGATCTGTCTGATCTCTCTCTGATCTGTCTGATCTCTCTGATCTCTCTGATCTCTCTGCTCTCTCTGATCTCTCTGATCTCTCTCTGATCTCTCTGATCTCTCTGATCTCTCTGATCTCTCTATGATCTCTCTGATCTCTCTGATCTCTCTGCTCTCTCTGATCTCTCTGATCTCTCTCTGATCTCTCTGATCTCTCTGATCTCTCTGATCTCTCTGATCTCTCTGCTCTCTCTGATCTCTCTGATCTCTCTGATCTCTCTCTGATCTCTCTGATCTCTCTCTGATCTCTCTGAACTCTCTGATCTCTCTCTAATCTCTCTGATCTCTCTCTGAACTCTCTGATCTCTCTCTAATCTCTCTGATCTCTCTCTAATCTCTCTGATCTCTCTCTGATCTCTCTGATCTCTCTCTGAACTCTCTGATCTCTCTCTAATCTCTCTGATCTCTCTCTGAACTCTCTGATCTCTCTCTAATCTCTCTGATCTCTCTCTAATCTCTCTGATCTCTCTCTAATCTCTCTCTAATCTCTCTGATCTCTCTCTGATCTCTCTGATCTCTCTGATCTCTCTGATCTCTCTCTGATCTCTCTGATCTCTCTGATCTCTCTCTGAAAAAAAGTATTGAGGTGCAGTTGTAAGAAGTGAATAAATGAATCTAGAGAATTTAGTTTAAAAAACCTGGGTGGAAAGGTGAGAATATTTGGGATAAAATCGCTTACTTGGGCTGGGATTCGAGCCCCTACCTCTCTCGAACTCTCCCGACCTCCCCGAAAAGCAAAATTCCCAAATGAGTTGAAAGCAGAGCCTGTCAGAAGTCCCTGGCTGAGCATTTCATCCCTGAGACTCGGGGAATAAAATTGGCGAAAGCGGCAGACTGCTGTGGGACATTTGGTGATGCCTCCTGTCGGCGTTTTGCAGTTACCGTTGTGCGGGCACTGCTTTCCAAGAATCCTATTCTAAGAATTTGGAACTTGCGTGGTTGGAACATGTTTTACCATAGACTAAGAAAATTCGCGACGAAATTTCATTCATTGATACCCCGAAAAGGGACACTTGAACTCACAAAATTGAATGACAATGTTATATTATAATGGATGCTCTTTTTTAAAAGTCCTTGTCTGTTTTTCTGTCTCTGGCCAATTTTTTTCAATATCTTCCTTTGCTTTGCTATTTTAACAATCTACTAAAATCCAACCAAAAATATTAATTGCTAAACTGCATTCATTTATCTGATGATCCAGCTAAATTCTACTGAGCTCGCGCTGCTGTGGTACACATTCGCATGCATCGCCGCCACCTGCGCCCTGGCCGCCCTCGCACACCTGCACACCGTGCTGGGCATCACTCACACCTGGCTGCACCCGGTGAGTTTGACTGCATCCGAGAGGGACCTCATCAGGAAGCTGTACATCTCGCGCTGGAAGGCATCGCAAGCTCCTCAGGGCAACGACAGGCGATGACGGCAATGACAGAATGTACTTTTACTATCCTTGATTAACTACTTAATAAATATTTAACCAATCGCCATTTAACCAATCAATGCTCAACTGTGAGTGAATCAATGCTCAACTGTGAGTGAGTCAATGCTCAACTGTGAGTGAATCAATGCTCAACTGTGAGTGAATCAATGCTCAACTGTGAGTGAATCAATGCTCAACTGTGAGTGAATCAATGCTCAATTGTGAGTGAGTCAATGCTCAACTGTGAGTGAATCAATGCTCAATTGTGAGTGAATCAATGCTCAATTGTGAGTGAATCAATGCTCAACTGTGAGTGAATCAATGCTCAATTGTGAGTGAATCAATGCTCAACTGTGAGTGAATCAATGCTCAATTGTGAGTGAATAATGCTCAACTGTGAGTGAATCAATGCTCAATTGTGAGTGAATCAATGCTCAATTGTGAGTGAATAATGCTCAACTGTGAGTGAATCAATGCTCAACTGTGAGTGAATCAATGCTCAATTGTGAGTGAATCAATGCTCAATTGTGAGTGAATCAATGCTCAATTGTGAGTGAATCAATGCTCAATTGTGAGTGAGTCAATGCTCAACTGTGAGTGAATCAATGCTCAATTGTGAGTGAATCAATGCTCAATTGTGAGTGAATCAATGCTCAATTGTGAGTGAATCAATGCTCAACTGTGAGTGAATCAATGCTCAATTGTGAGTGAATAATGCTCAACTGTGAGTGAATCAATGCTCAATTGTGAGTGAATCAATGCTCAATTGTGAGTGAATAATGCTCAACTGTGAGTGAATCAATGCTCAACTGTGAGTGAATCAATGCTCAATTGTGAGTGAATCAATGCTCAACTGTGAGTGAATCAATGCTCAATTGTGAGTGAATCAATGCTCAACTGTGAGTGAATCAATGCTCAATTGTGAGTGAATAATGCTCAACTGTGAGTGAATCAATGCTCAATTGTGAGTGAATCAATGCTCAATTGTGAGTGAATAATGCTCAACTGTGAGTGAATCAATGCTCAACTGTGAGTGAATCAATGCTCAATTGTGAGTGAATCAATGCTCAACTGTGAGTGAATCAATGCTCAATTGTGAGTGAATCAATGCTCAACTGTGAGTGAATCAATGCTCAACTGTGAGTGAATCAATGCTCAACTGTGAGTGAATCAATGCTCAATTGTGAGTGAATCAATGCTCAACTGTGAGTGAATCAATGCTTAACTGTGAGTGAATCAATGGAAAGGAAAGGAAAGGAAAGGAAAGATGAGAACGTGAGTTTTTTACCGGAATGAATCTATAATGTCATGTCATGTACCAGCGCGACATCGCAAGCAGTGCAAAGACAATTAAGGCTTAGTTAATAACGATATATAATTTCAGTATGTCAGTATAAACGACCTGTATATGAAATTGTCAATATATATAACTTATGCAACACTAAGTATAAGTATCAGTCTGCAAACAAATTACAACTATGAGGTGAGCACAAAATCTATGCAAGAAAATCACGCCGAGAAAAAGAGCGTTTAGAAAATGATAGAACTAGCAGAAAGTTCAAAATAGCTAGACTACAAATTAGGGCGCCTAATTCTGAATAAATAAACAATCAGACCGTATCTAAAAATAGCCTTCTTTCTCAACGTTTATTGGTTGACGCCGAAGGGTAGGCCTATCGGAATTCCTTCCCCGCCCCCACCACCTCACTCCGCCTGGGCATTAGTGGCACTATGATTGGTTGAATAATTTGAGGTGGGTAGATTCTCGTCAGATTCTCGCTCGTTAGATTTTTTAATGCCGATGACAAAAATATGGATAGTGTAATAATAAATTACCAAATATAGAAAGCAAAAAGCTTTGACTAAAGTGAAACAATTGATATTGAATTCAATGGCTAAAAGCAGTTTGCAGCAGTTGTTTTAATTTAAGTCTTCTTGTGATCGAACAGGGACACCGACCGGCGAATGTTGGTTGCCGACGACTCACTCGAACGTGAAGCCTCTGCAAAATGATTACATAATGTATACTGTAGAACCGCTGAGCCTAACCAGTGACACAGGTCAGTTAGCTCGAATTTAGGCTGAATCTCTCTAATGCTGTCAGAATGATTTCGTAAGAAAATCAAGTTTGTACCAAATGCCTTAAAACAGAAAACAATGTTTAAAAAAACAATGCCAAAGTGAAAACAAATATAAAAATAAAAATCTTCATAACAAGCTGCCAAGGAAGTAATTCGACTTCAAAGGCACAACACTGGAACGCCAGCAGTTTTGTTATAACGAACTTCTTCTTACACTACAAGCTAAATTGGACCCACGAGTTCAGAGCACTCCTGGTTCTTGGCCTGTGTAGACAGTTGCGCAGGATAAGAAGCGATTTTATAAGCCTTTTTTAGTCTCTGGGATCAGTAAATTATCCTGCTTTTCTGCCTACTTTAGTAGACAACGACAAATTATAGATACGACGCATAAATATAATTTTGTTAATAATTCATCATTCACTAATTTATTCATTATTCACAGATTCCTCGACATTCGATATTCGACACTGGTTCATCGATATTCGACCTCGATTCATCGACATTCGACACTGATTCAACATTTGACACTTGACACTGATTCATCGACATTCGACACTGATTCAACATTTGACACTTGACACTGATTCATCGACATTCGACACTGATTCAACATTTGACACTTGACACTGATTCATCGACATTCGACACGGGTTCATCGATATTTGACATTGATTCATCCACATTCGATACAGATTAATCGACATTCGACACAAATTGATCGCAAATAACTAGAAGCTGTCCTTCAAAAAAATGAAACAATTTATTGTTAGTACGAGCAATTCGTATTACACGCATGAGCAGGAAGTAGTGATTATGAATTTTAAAAAGTTACAGGAAAACATTTCAAGTGAGTCATTAAAAATACAATTGTCTTCAGCATTAGACTACTGATATAGAATATATTAGTAGTGTGCAATGGTTATGAGAAAAATATAAATAGGCATGTTAGAAAGCATTGAGTTATCTGATTAGCAAAAAATTGAAGCCCAGTGTTAGCAGCAGACAAGCCGCGTTTATCATCCAAGCCTGCAACTAAAGTTACTAGGTATAAATCATTTAAAACATTTGTTTAAAAATTAGTTTTACCTAGCCAAAGGCGCAGCTGTATAACGCCTACGCTTGAGACTGGCTGCACCTGCGTTGGTGAATTTCATTGTGAGCTCATGCTGCAAATCATAGCGACTGCATGACCAGACCACAACTGAGAGGGAGGCTGAGAGGTAGACAGAGACTGAGAGGTAGACAGAGACTGAGAGGGAGACAGGTAATGAGAGGTAGACAGGGAATGAGAGGTAGACAGGTAATGAGAGGTAGACAGGTAATGAGAGGTAGACAGGTAATGAGAGGTAGACAGGTAATGAGAGGTAGACAGGTAATGAGAGGTAGACAGGTAATTAGAGGTAGACAGGTAATGAGAGGTAGACAGGTAATGAGAGGTAGACAGGTAATGAGAGGTAGACAGGGACTGAGAGGTAGACAGGTAATGAGAGGTAGACAGGTAATGAGAGGTAGACAGGTAATGAGAGGTAGACAGGTAATTAGAGGTAGACAGGTAATGAGAGGTAGACAGGTAATGAGAGGTAGACAGGTAATGAGAGGTAGACAGGTAATGAGAGGTAGACAGGTAATGAGAGGTAGACAGGGACTGAGAGGTAGACAGGTAATTAGAGGTAGACAGGTAATGAGAGGTAGACAGGTAATGAGAGGTAGACAGGTAATTAGAGGTAGACAGGTAATGAGAGGTAGACAGGTAAAGAGAGGTAGATAGGTAATGAGAGGTAGACAGGTAATGAGAGGTAGACAGGAAATGAGAGGTAGACAGGTAATGAGAGGTAGACAGGTAATGAGAGGTAGACAGGTAATGAGAGGTAGACAGGTAATGAGAGGTAGACAGGTAATGAGAGGTAGACAGGTAATTAGATGTAGACAGGTAATGAGAGGTAGACAGGTAATGAGAGGTAGACAAGGACTGAGAGGTAGACAGGTAAAGAGAGGTAGACAGGTAATGAGAGGTAGACAGGTAAAGAGAGGTAGATAGGTAATGAGAGGTAGACAGGTAATGAGAGGTAGACAGGTAATGAGAGAACTTTCATAAGAGTGGGCGTGAGAAGAGTCGAGTTGCATGTTAAGCCAATTCACCAATGCGCTAGTAAAATATGCAACTTACATAGCCTCGAATAGCGGGGCTACAAAAAGTCTAGATTATTAAGGTGGAGACGAGACGCCTTAAACACACACGCACACACACACTCACAACCAAGAGCCACAGGGTCGCAGCAGTGGCCTTAGGCGCCACAGATTCAACGGAATATAGCAATTATCGACACAAAAATAGAACATAAAAGTTCGCAGCTTTTGTTCACAGAAACTAAGAAAAGTTCTCAGAATACGTAACAGCTCAAAATTGTTAAAATATCCAATTTAGAAGTTTATAAATAGCCTGCGGTTAAATAAACAAAACGAGCTCAACTGCAGACAAGAGACAGAAAATTAGCCGGTGACGCCAGCAGAAATAACACTACCCTACTCAAATGTTTGAGTTCTGCTCATTAGCAAACTGCGTAGGCAAGAATATTGGTAAATAGTCAATAGAACGCTAAATTAAGGCCCTATAGAAAACGAAAAATAGAACATAAACTGCCCCATTAAATCTTATTTACATGAGCTGTCATAGTAAACTAACGTTTCGGAATTGCAACACGTTTAGATAGAGGACAAGCGGATATAGGACTTTAGAGGGGAGAAGACACCACGGGAGTAGCAGACACCAAGGGGGTAGAAGACACTAAGGGGGTAGCAGACACCAAGGGGGTAGCAGACACCAAGGGGGTAGCAGACACTAAGGGGGTAGCAGAAACTAAGGGGGTAGCAGACACCAAGGGGGTAGCAGACACTAAGGGGGTAGCAGACACCAAGGGGGTAGCAGACACTAAGGGGGTAGCAGAAACTAAGGGGGTAGCAGACACCAAGGGGGTAGCAGACACTAAGGGGGTAGCAGACACCAAGGGGGTAGCAGACACCAAGGGGGTAGCAGACACTAAGGGGGTAGCAGACACTAAGGGGGTAGCAGACACTAAGGGGGTAGCAGACACCAAGGGGGTAGCAGACACTAAGGGGGTAGCAGACACTAAGGGGGTAGCAGACACTAAGGGGGTAGCAGACACCAAGAAGGTGACTCACTGGCAGTAGACTGTGGCGGTGACAGCACGAGTCTGTAGGTGTTGACTGCCGCCAACAGGCAGGCCAGCAGAATGGGGCCCAAGATGGCTCCCTCCAGGCCGCACCAGTACAGGCCGCCAGCGACTGAGAGGCCGGTCAGGTAGGGGTGGCCGGCTCTGCGTTGTGCGTGAATTGACGGCGCGAGTTGAAGAAGTGAAAATACGAGTAACTATGCACGGATATCAAATGTCCGATGCCTCGTCATCTGCTCAGTACTTGAAAAAATTTAAGCACTTTTCAAGTTAAAGAAATGTCATAAATAATGGATTATTAAATATAAACAGAAATTTATCGAGCTACATTAAAGCCACAGTGTACTGTCACACACAATGTATGGCGCATTCAGGAATACAGACTGATCAAATATGGGAGACTGATGGCCTGAGGAATGGGCGGAGAGGGTGGAGACTGACGGCCTGAGGAATGGGCGGAGAGGGTGGAGACTGACGGCCTGAGGAATGGGCGGAGAGGGTGGAGACTGACGGCCTGAGGAATGGGCGGAGAGGCTGGAGACTGACGGCCTGAGGAATGGGCGGAGAGGGTGGAGACTGACGGCCTGAGGAATGGGCGGAGAGGGTGGAGACTGACGGCCTGAGGAATGGGCGGAGAGGCTGGAGACTGACGGCCTGAGGAATGGGCGGAGAGGCTGGGGACTGACGGCCTGAGGAATGGGCGGAGAGGGTGGAGACTGACGGCCTGAGGAATGGGCGGAGAGGCTGGGGACTGAGGGCCTGAGGAATGGGCGGAGAGGTTGGGGACTGACGGCCTGATGATATCAGGGGCATACAACCGGGTGCTCACCCCTTGATCTCGCCATAGATTGTAGGGTCCACCACGTAGGAGGGCAGCAGGTGAAGCAGGACGAAGGCGGCTGCCAGCGCTGGCTGACCGTGAATGAGCCACAGCTCCAGAGCGCCCGGCGCACTGGCCCAGTAGGCGCCAAGAAATGGCACGGCGCCGAAAATGGCGGCCAGAACGCTTGGCGCGAAGACCAAATTGACGGAGAACACGATGTGGGTCAGGCTGGTGTACAGGCCGTAGAAGCAGCTCATTTTCATGCTGGCGAGGAACACACCGCTGCAAAAGGGCGGATGGAAGATTGCTTGCGTGCACTTGCATGCTCTATGGTTGAGCTAAATTTTATGCGTCCTCTGATTGGCTGGCTGCCGTCATGAAGCAACAACCCCATTTTTTATTTCGAAACATACGCATTTTAAACCACAAACGCGCGGCGTCCTCTAATTGGCTGCCAGCGTAGAGCAACCACCCCATTTTTCTTACTCTACAAAGTGGACATAATTCAATCAACCCACACGGCGTCCTCTGATTGGTTGGGTAAGAGTCAAATTATATTATCTATTCAAAATCAGCCTATGAAATCTACTTGTTTACCTGGTGGCGTCATCGACAGCGGAGTACAGAGCGCTGATAACCGGATGCGGCCTACTGGAGCTCATTGAGGACACGAACTGCACGGGCAGGTAAAGGTCGCCGCTGAAGCACAGCAGCAAGTACAGGGAGGTCAGAAATACCAACTGGAAAGCGATGGATCAAAGTATGGCATTTTGTAAAGCAACTAGTTACGAATAAATTATTCACATCCAGCTACCAAACACACTTCAAAGCCCTATCTACTTCTCAATCCCTACCTACTTTCCAGTACTTATCTACTTCTCAGTCCCTATCCACTTCTCAGTCCCTATCCACTTCTCAGTCCCTATCTACTTCTCAGTCCCTATCTACTTCTCAGCCCCTATCCACTTCTCAGCCCCTATCTATTTCTCAGTCCCTATCCACTTCTCAGTCCCTATCTACTTCTCAGCCCCTATCTACTTCTCAGCCCCTATCTACTTCTCAGCCCCTATCTACTTCTCAGCCCCTTTGTATTTCTCAGTCCCAATCTACTTCTCAGTCCCTAACTACTTCTCAGTCCCTATCCACTTCTCAGTCCCAATCTCCTTCTCAGTCTCTATCTACTTCTCAGCCCCTATCTCCTTCTCAGTCCCTATCCACTTCTCAGTCCATATCTCCTTCTCAGTCCCTATCTACTTTTCAGTCCCTATCTACTTCTCAGTCCCTATGTATTTCTCAGTCCATATCTTCTTCTCAGTCCCTATCCACTTCTCAGTCCCTATCTACTTCTCAGCCCCTATCTACTTCTCAGCCCCTTTGTATTTCTCAGTCCCAATCTACTTCTCAGTCCCTAACTACTTCTCAGTCCCTATCCACTTCTCAGTCCCAATCTCCTTCTCAGTCTCTATCTACTTCTCAGCCCCTATCTCCTTCTCAGACCCTATCTATTTCTCAGTCCCTATCCACTTCTCAGTCCCTATCTACTTCTCAGCCCCTATCTACTTCTCAGCCCCTTTGTATTTCTCAGTCCCAATCTACTTCTCAGTCCCTAACTACTTCTCAGTCCCTATCCACTTCTCAGTCCCAATCTACTTCTCAGTCTCTATCTACTTCTCAGCCCCTATCTCCTTCTCAGCCTCTATCTACTTCTCAGCCCCTATCTCCTTCTCAGTCCCTATCCACTTCTCAGTCCATATCTCCTTCTCAGTCCCTATCTACTTTTCAGTCCCTATCTACTTCTCAGTCCCTATCTACTTCTCAGTCCCTATCTACTTCTCAGTCCCTATCTACTTCTCAGTCCCTATCTACTTCTCAGTCCCTATCTACTTCTCAGTCCCTATCTACTTCTCAGTCCCTATCTACTTCTCAGTCCCTATCTACTTCTCAGTCCCTATGTATTTCTCAGTCCATATCTTCTTCTCAGTCCCTATTTACTTCTCAGTCCCTATCCACTTCTCAGCCCCTATCTATTTCTCAGTCCCTATCCACTTCTCAGTCCCTATCTACTTCTCAGCCCCTATCTACTTCTCAGCCCCTATCTACTTCTCAGCCCCTTTGTATTTCTCAGTCCCAATCTACTTCTCAGTCCCTAACTACTTCTCAGTCCCTATCCACTTCTCAGTCCCAATCTACTTCTCAGTCTCTATCTACTTCTCAGCCCCTATCTCCTTCTCAGTCCCTATCTACTTCTCAGCCCCTATCTACTTCTCAGCCCCTTTGTATTTCTCAGTCCCAATCTACTTCTCAGTCCCTAACTACTTCTCAGTCTCTATCCACTTCTCAGTCCCAATCTACTTCTCAGTCTCTATCTACTCCTCAGCCCCTATCTCCTTCTCAGTCTCTATCTACTTCTCAGCCCCTATCTCCTTCTCAGTCCCTATCCACTTCTCAGTCCATATCTCCTTCTCAGTCCCTATCTACTTTTCAGTCCCTATCTACTTCTCAGTCCCTATCTACTTCTCAGTCCCTATCTACTTCTCAGTCCCTATCTACTTCTCAGTCCCTATCTACTTCTCAGTCCCTATCTACTTCTCAGTCCCTATCTACTTCTCAGTCCCTATGTATTTCTCAGTCCATATCTTCTTCTCAGTCCCTATTTACTTCTCAGTCCCTATCTACTTCTCAGTCCCTATCTACTTCTCAGTCCCTATCTTCTTCTCAGCCCCTATCTACTTCTCAGTCCCTATCTACTTCTCAGTCCCTATCCACTTCTCAGCCTCTATCTATTTCTCAGGCTCCAAATACTTATAAGCAATGAATTCCTGTAACTCACGGACTGCAACAGGAAGTTGAGCACGGCTGTGCCACCGCCGAACACAATAGACAGCACTGTCGTCAGCAGGGTGACCAGAAGGCTCAGGTTACCCTTCACCACAATCCACAGCGACTCCAGCACCTGGCAGGGTTGGTGGAAGACACTGTTCTCCCAATGTTCCAAGTCTGACAGATTAAAAAGTCCCGAGCAAGCCGAACTCACCGAGGTCAGAATGCCAAGATTCTCCTTCACGAAGCTCATGATCTTGTTGGCGTCCAGCAGGGAGCCCCACAATTGCCAGACTGAGCTGCTCAGGAGCCCGGAGTTCTGCCGGGAGAAACCCGGCCTGTGGCCAGCCTCGGCGCCTGTCGAACCGTTGCTATCGGGAGCCGAGCCGTCGGCGACTCTCACATTCCAAATAGGCGACCATGTGAAATTCTTTGCAGCCAGCTTCTCATAGAGCCGATCCCACAGCTGCAATACCTGCTCCTCGATCTTCGCCTTGTTATAGTCGTTTGTCTCGAATACCGTGTTGATCTGTCAAACGGTATGAGTTCATGCATAAAAGTACACTGGTGTACTTCAGTGGAGCAGTGAAGTGACAGCCATAAGTCACCCGCGTTTAAAATGAGCTGGCGAGGTGGCGGCTACAAATAACCCCCGGGTTTGGATTGAGGTCACGGGGTGGCAGCCATAAAATACCTGGGTGTTTAGAATGAGGTGGCGGGGTGGCAGCCATAGAAGACCCGGGTGTTTAGAATGAGGTGGCGAAGTGGCAGCATTAAATACCCGGGTGTTTAGAATGAGGTGGCGAGGTGGCAGCCATAGAAGACCCGGGTGTTTAGAATGAGGTGGCGAAGTGGCAGCATTAAATACCCGGGTGTTTAGAATGAGGTGAAGGGGTGGCAGCCATAGAAGACCCGGGTGTTTAGAATGAGGTGGCGCGTGGCAGCCATAAAATACCCGGGTGTTTAGAATGAGGTGGCGGGGTGGCAGCCATAGAAGACCCGGGTGTTTAGAATGAGGTGGCGGGTGGCAGCCAAAAAAATACCCGGGTGTTTAGAATGAGGTGGCGGGTGGCAGCCATAAAATACCCGGGTGTTTAGAATGAGGTGGCGGGTGGCAGCCATAAAATACCCGGGTGTTTAGAATGAGGTGGCGAGGTGGCAGCCATAGAAGACCCGGGTGTTTAGAATGAGGTGGCGAAGTGGCAGCATTAAATACCCGGGTGTTTAGAATGAGGTGGCGGGTGGCAGCCATAAAAATACCCGGTTGTTTCGAAGGAGGTGGCGGGGTGGCAGCCATAGAAGACCCGGGTGTTTCGAATGAGGTAACGGGGTGGCAGCCATAGAAGACCCGGGTGTTTAGAATGAGGTGGCGGGTGGCAGCCATAAAAATACCCGGGTGTTTTGAATGAGGTGGCGGGTGGCAGCCATAGAAGACCCTGGAGTCCAGACCCGGCCAAGAAATACCAAGAAATAAGTGAGTATAGAATTAAGCTACTATAAGCATACACAAAATGACAAAATCTTCACTAAACATCAAAACTTCCCAGCCAGCCAGGAGTAGCTTACACAAGCATTTCCAAAAACTGTTAGAGCAGAATTTAAAGCGGAAAGTAGCTCAAAAAATGGAATAAGAGCCACAGAAAGAGCATGAGCAATGACACGGCACAAAAACCTAGCCGAAGTCTTAGCAAGGAAAAACGTTGCCTAAAAAGTTTGCAGTTAGTAGCTCTGTGAGCGGTGCGGGCAAACACATCGGAGGTAAGGGGCCAAAGTGGATTTGGGGGCGCTTGTCCAGACGATTCTTCAATGAGGTCCTCTCACTTGACTGTCCATTTCTCTCAGTCTGTCTCTCATTGGCAAACATTATCTGGCATTCCGAAGAGGACAGGTGCGCAGTTAAGAACTGCAGTTACAAGCAACCGGTTCGGGACTGATCAGGTTCTGACACACAAGACTGATTTTATGCACCGATTCCCTAACGATTTAGAATTATAAAATTGAAACTCAATTATATCAGTAAAAATGTGGGATTTAACTTTAAGATTTCTATTTAGGATTTCCCTTGCAGATTATTCTCTAGGATTACCCTTGCAGATTATTCTCTAGGATTACCCTTGAAGATTTTTCTATAGGATTACCCTTGAAGATTATTCTCTAGGATTACCCTTGCAGATTATTCTCCAGGATTACTTAAGAATGTCTCTCTAGATCATAATTTGAGATTTCACATTAGGTAGAGAGTTTAGAAAGGTTAGTGGGATTACGTCTTGGGATTGCTGGTTTATGGATTTACCCCTTCCATGAGATTAGCCATCATATCCCGAAATAAGGCATTTTGAGGTCACACGTTTGAAGATTTCAAAATTTGGGATTACTTCTTTGAGGATACTCTTTAAGCAAGGGATTTTCCGCGCATATATCACTGTTCTTACGGATACCATTTTAGGGATCAACATTTAAGGGATTACACTTAAATGATTACCCCTTTAGGGATTACCCCTTTAGGCATAACGCCTTTAGGGATTACCTCTTTGGGGATTACCCCTTTAGGGATTCCCCCTTTAGGTATTACACCTTTAGGGATTCCCCCTTTAGGATTACCCCTTTAGGGATTCCCCCTTTAGGGATTCACCATTTAGGGATTCCCCTTTAGGGATTCCCCCTTTAGGGATTACCCCTTTAGGGATTCTCCCTTTAGGATTACCCCTTTAGGGATTACCCCTTTAGGGATTCCCCCTTTAGGGATTACCCCTTTAGGGATTACCCCTTTAGGGATTACCCCTTTAGGGATTACCCCTTTAGGGATTTCTAAGGATTACCCTTTTAGAGAGTACATTTTTGGAGTTTTCCCCTGTTATTGATTACCCTCTTATTGATTGACAGTTTCAAAAATAACAAACTGATTAGGGCCGAGTTGAACAAAGAAAAGAAAGTCCAGAAGCACGGTTTGCCAAGAAGTAACTAAGTAAATTTTGAAGTAAAACTTATCTATTAATAACAATTGAAATATTCGCCCACTTCATATGTCGTAATAATAAAAGCAGCAGCATATCTGTCTGATAAAGAAATTTTAATTGAGGAGACAATAAAAAAGACAAATCAGTCACCAATGCCTCACACAGTTCATGCAACAATAGTAATTACATTTGTTATAAAGCTTCTAACCAAAATATAGCGCATATATATCGATAAAAAGACTTAGAAAAGCAATATGAAGCCCAGAATATTTATCAGATACATGAGGCTTACATTGGAAAGAAATAAAATCAACTAAAATCAAATCAAATTGCAACAATTGGAAGACATGTTAGAAGGAAAATAAAGCATTTACAAATGTAACAAGTGCGCAATAAAATACAATAGTGTGCCAGCTGGCTTACATTGAGTTAAAGATAGAGAATATAAAAGTGAAAAAGCAAGATAAAATAATGTCAAATCACAGCTCATCAGTTGCTACTCAGAGTTCTGCAGGTGCTCAGAGCCGAAAGAGACCAAAATTCTCAAAAGCTGAAAGTGGACAGGCCGAACATATTAAAAGCGACGGCCAAAGTCAATAATATGAGAGATTATACAACAGAAGCACTGTTCTGGCGGACACCAGATGCGGTTATCATGGTATCTAGAGAAGCTGAAATTAGTGCTGGATTGGCAGAATTGTAAAGTGATGGAGCTGGCAGAGCTGCAGAGTGGCAGAGTGGAATCGGTAAATTGGTAGAGTGGTAGAGTGGTAGAGTGGTAGAGTGGTAGAGTGGTAGAGTGGTAGAGTGGTAGAGTGGGATCGGTAGAGTGGTAGAGTGGTAGAGTGGTAGAGTGGTAGAGTGGGATCGGTAGAGTGGTAGAGTGGTAGAGTGGAATCGGTAGAGTGGTAGAGTGGAATCGGTAGAGTGGTAGAGTGGGATCGGTAGCGTGGTAGAGTGGCAGAGTGGGATCGGTAGAGTGGTAGAGTGGCAGAGTAGTTGAGTGATAGAGTGGGATCGGTAGAGTGGGATCGGTAGAGTGGGATCGGTAGAGTGGGATCGGTAGAGTGGGATCGGTAGAGTGGGATCGGTAGAGTGGGATCGGTAGAGTGGGATCGGTAGAGTGGGATCGGTAGAGTGGTAGAGTGGGATGTCGAAGGTGTCAGGCAGCGAACTCAGCAGCGGCCCTCTCCCAGTAGCCGATGAGATTGTCCAGCCCGATTGTGTAGTTGGAGTCTGGCTGCGAGTCTCCGGAGCAGCCACCGACTGTGTCGACCACCCGGCAGCCGCAGCGGTGCCTGGCGTGGGCGAAGTCGACCATACGGACGACAACCGCGCCGGGGCTGGCAGCCAAGTCGGGGGAGAAGCCCTCGTAGCCGAGAAGCAGCGAGCTGGCGTAGAACCGGAAGCTTCGCTGACTGGAGAACCAGCAGCGGAGGCGACGCAGCTGGCTGGCGAACTCGGCGGCGATGACGGCGGCACGCTTGCGAGAACCGGCGCCCTGGAGGAAGGGCAGGAGGCCCTTCGTGTAGACACCGGCCTCGCTGAGCGAGCGGCCATGCAGGATGCTGTAGAACTTGGCCTTCTCCCTGCCCGGCAGATGCACCTGCGGGGGCGGCAGAGGCGACTCTCAGAGGAGCGAACAAACGTCACTCTGCCTACCTACCGGACTCTACTCTGCCTGCCAACCTGACTCTACTCTGCCTGCCTACCGGACTCTACTCTGCCTGCATTCCGGACTCTACTCTGCCTGCCTACCAGACTCTACTCTGCCTGCATTCCGGACTCTACTCTGCCTACCTACCGGACTCTACTCTGCGTGCCTACCGGACTTACTCTGCCTGCCTAACGGACTCTACTCTGCCTGCCTACGTGACTCTACTCTGCCTGCCTACCGCACTTTCCCCTGACCTATCTGTCTACCAGACTCCGCCATGCCCTGTCTACCAGACTCTACTCTGCCTACCTACCGGACTCTAATCTACCGGCCTAACAGACTTAAATGACTATCTACCCGACTCCACCCTGACCTGTCTACCAGACTCCACTGGGACGTGTCTAGAATTGTCTACTCCACTCTAAATAAAACCGAAAGGTATCAAGGGCAGGAATTTCTCACCTTAAATCCGGTGACAATGAATCCGACTTTATCCCGATGCGCGTACATTGCCCTCTGCAGCAGGTGCTTGGACACCGACGCGCCTGGTGGGGTGCTCCTGGCGCCCATCTTGCAGTCCATCACGCAGGGTCGCCTGAGGCCGTGCAAGACGTCCTCGAGCCCCAGGTAAAACTGGCCGGTATCGTCCGCACGGAACAGACCGTAGAAGGCCGGCAGGAACGGCTGCAGACTGACCGCATCATCGGCTGCCGGGCACTGGCTGCGGTGCTTCTCGCTGTACACAGTGGCGTAGAATTCGGCCTCCTGAGGACCCTTCGGCGCCTGCTGCACCGGCTTGTAGAGCAGGCCGGGTGAGCACACAATTCGGCTGCGCTGATCGCACACAAGCCCGTGACCACCGACTTGATGGCCGTACTCTTGAAGGCCAGGCGGCAGGGTCCGGACAGCCAGCAGCCCGCCATCCTCTGCGTCGGTCGCTGGCCACTGACCTCGAAGGCCGCGAGAGCGGCAGAGGCACAGTAGCTTGTAGAAGGACAACGGCAGTTTGTCGGCGTTGTCCCAGCTCTTTTATCCAACTTCTTTCGCCTCCCTTCAGCTGGTACCAAAAGTGCCAGGAATCGCTGCGGATCGATAAATATCCCTTGGCGAAAAGCAAAGGGAAAACTCCGCGCGGCAACAGTCGGAGTCAAGGCAAAGCTTTTATATATTGACGCAATGCAGACAGGGTCTTCGCCAAGGACGCACTTTCACTTCCTGCCCGCCTTCAGAGCAGCAACAGGAAGTGGTAGAACTCCGCATAGTTTGGCATTCCCAAGAACTCAACCAGACCAGCCGCCTCAGATTCTGAGCTGTTCTACGATTGCTTCAATTTCTGCTTCTGCTACAAGTTGATAGCATCAAAGCAGAAATGAAACTTTCAGCGGTAGCAAAATGGAAGGACAACAACTGTGTCGCAGGTTAATTAGCTGTGCGCAGTGGATGCCAGTTTAGGCATTGTCAGTCAAATTTATATCAAAGCAGGCCCAAGGTCGTGCGCAGCACACAAAATCTACAAAAAATTCAACTAGAGAAGACATTTTCAATTCGAGAAACGCCTAGATTGCTTTCCCTCTCTCTCTTTCTCTCTCTCTCTCTCCATTCCGCTGCTCTGTCGCCTCTAGAATGTCTGGCATTGGTTTAAAACTTTTTCGGGGTTGGCGAAAACTTTCTGTTCAGCCAGTTTCAGCGGCAGAACGACATAGGGAGAGACGGGTACACACAGACATGTACAATGGACCCTCATTCTTAAATTAGTCTAAATAAATAAATGACGCACATGCTAGAGAGTGAGGGTGAGCCATGGTCATGGAAACCTGGCAAATATAGTCAATTTGGATATTGGGTCACGCCACCAACAATGCTCGCTTGCCATTGGCTGGTGGCTTGTGGAAAAACAAAAAAGCTCACAAATAGAGCTTACTGCATAAACACTGGAACGTAACAGAAGTGCAAAATGCTAAAACACCATTCCAAAGGCAAGAGTTCTGTTATATATATATTTCTTTGAGAAGACTCGATGCAGCTATTGTTTCAGAAATAATATACTGTCTATCGTAAGCATTAATACTGAACTTTCTCAACTATCCTATAATCATTATCTCACTATAGTAATTTTTTCCTGCTTTATATTTTCTTAACTTCAATATTATGTCATTTATGATTTCGTTATTCTCACAACTCACTAACTCACTCACTTGCTCACTTATGCGAGTGTTCACATTTTATAACATCTACAGCAAATTGTGTACTTTAAAGATACAAATTTCGATACATATAGTCGACGGGCATTGGTGACCCTAAGCCAACCCTGGCGAATGCCATTGTTCAGAAATGCAGGGTGGGTGTTAAACAATGCGTTGCCATTGGTCACATAAAGACAGAAACTCAAGACAGCTGCTCATTCAACACAGCTAGTTTTGTGCCTAGCTAAAAACAAAACAGCTTTAGCCTGCTTAAGCTAAACATATAAAACTGAAAACTATTATTTAATGAGTAATAAGAATATATGAATATGGCACACTGGCCAAACTAAACAAGTAAGAATTACAAATCAAACAGCTATTGACAATCTTTGATAAGCTTGCTCAGTTGACAACAACACTACTATTCTAATTGCGTGTGTGATTCATTACGCCGACTTGTTTACCCTCTAAATATTTCCAACCGACTTTAAGTCAGTTTAATCTCAACAATAGACTCAGCATGGACCATAGCATTTGTCTCAGCATTAGTCTCAGCATTAGTCTCAGCATTAGCCTCAGCATTAGTCTCAGCATTAGTCTCAGCATTAGTCTCAGCATTAGTCTCAGCATTAGTCTCAGCATTAGTCTCAGCATTAGTCTCAGCATTAGTCTCAGCATTAGTCTCAGCATTAGCCTCAGCATTAGTCTCAGCATTAGTCTCAGCATTAGTCTCAGCATTAGTCTCAGCATTAGTCTCAGCATTAGTCTCAGCATTAGCCTCAGCATTAGTCTCAGCATTAGTCTCAGCATTAGTCTCAGCATTAGTCTCAGCATTAGTCTCAGCATTAGCCTCAGCATTAGTCTCAGCATTAGTCTCAGCATTAGTCTCAGCATTAGCCTCAGAATTAGCCTCAGAATTAGCCTCAGCATTAGTCTCAGCATTAGTCTCAGCATTAGCCTCAGCATTAGCCTCAGCATTAGCCTCAGCATTAGCCTCAGCATTAGTCTCAGCATTAGCCTCAGCACAGTAAAATTCTGCTTCAATTCTACAAAAAAGTGAGCACGGCAAACTAAACAGAGTCCAGACCTTTTTTGAGATCCATTCTCGGCCGAACACATACGCATTGCCCATCATGGAGTCCAGCAGTTTCTGCAAATTGTCTGTCTCTGGCAGCAGCCTGGTTGAAAGCGGTTTGAATTTGCGCACCATGTCCCTTCTGCACTACTGACATAAGTAGAAAGTAAAGAATGATCAGAAAATGATTACGAGTTAGACGCGGAAATGACGGTGTTATTGAGCACACGGCTAGTCATAGTCACCAGCTCAATGCTCTCCCTTTGCACCTGGAAAAAAAATAGACCGATGATGAAATCGAATAGTGAAACTGTGCCATGATGAAGACAATTGAGAACACACTATCCGGATAAGTCGAACCTGAATGGCCAAAAATATGGTGAGAAATATTGAAGCACTCAGCACCAGCAGGATGACCAAGATGCTGACAATGGCATCCAGAGAGTTGGCCAGAATGTCCGACATCTGTTAATGGAAGCGGACATAAAAATTATGCATTTAGTCAGTCGGCTTAAACAAATAAATCAAAGGTAAAGCATGGGACTGCCAATGCGGAGATGGACGGCACAACTCAATGCGCCTAAATGTCGCTTTGTCACGCATGCGCGAAGCGTCTACTTATAGTAGCAATATAAGTAGAAATAATCTTGCCTTGCGATCGCCACGCAGCAGCAATTTGTAGATGCCGCGCACCGGAAATGGCGCCAAGGCGTCGCGCCTGGATTTCATCAGCCGCGTCACCCAGCCGCAGGCTGCCTGCGCCCAGCGCCTGGCCGTCTCGCTGCCGCCGATGCTGTCGCCTGAGCGAGCAAAATTGCAAAGAAGCTGTTAAAACAAGGCAAATACAAAAGTAGGAAAACTTTAAGTGACTCCGAAAAACAATAAAGACCGCACGAACCCAGAGTTCGCAAAGCCACAAACGCAGCCAGAAATGGCAGCAGTGACAGGGTCCAAGGCCTGCTCCAAGCATAGGCCAGCGCGTGACCCCACAGCAGCAAAACAAAAAAGTATTTGCTACTTCGACGCTTTTGCTGGCGACGGTTGAAACGTGGCTTGGAGCCTCCGGGCGTCGCCGAGGTGCCCGACGGTGGTGGCGCAATGTCCGCGACGCTGCTGCTGGCGGCTGGCAGTTCAGCCGAATGTGGAGCCTCGGAGGCTGCCCGCGCGGCGACGTCGGGCTCGTCTGACGGCAAGTCTGGCTCGATGACGCGGGTTGCGGCGGCTGCTGAAGCTGCGGCAATCGTCGATGAAGACTCAGCCGGAGATTCGTCCGTGTCCGAGTCATTAGCGTCGTGGTCGGCTTCTGCTTCGGGCTCGCCGGAGTCATCGACAGCGCTGCCGGCTGACGAGGCAGCCGATGGCGAGCTGCGCAGTCGACTGAGCAGAGCTGACAAGCCAACTGGAATGAGGACAGGTCACTCAGGAAATGCGGACAGGTCACTCAGGAAATGCGGACAGGTCACTCAGGAAATGAGGACAGGATACTCAGAAATGAGGACAGGATACTCAGGAAATGAGGACAGGATACTCAGAAAATGAGGACAGGATACTCAGGAAATGAGTACAGGATACTCAGGAAATGAGGATAGGCGACTCGGGAAATGAGGACAGGCGACTCAGGAAATGAGGACAGGATACTCAGGAAATGAGGACAGGCGACTCAGGAAATGAGGACAGGATACTCAGGAAATGAGGATAGGCCAACTAGGATTGATAAAAGTGCTCACGGGTCTTTCTTGTTAGCAGGGAATCGCGAACCTCAACAGCGCAGCCAAGGCAGACCAGGAAGATGAAGGAGATGAACAATGGCACACTAAATATGCCAGTGATGGAGGACAAGTAGAACACGACGCCAATCCAAACTGGCAGAGCTAGCAGCTTCAATAGAAAGCTAGACTCTGGAGTCCAATAGAACAACACTAAAGACAGATAGAGAATAATGCCAAGCAGGATCTGCGAAAAAAAGATGTATTTTTTACTATAAGTTTTAGTCAGAAAGAAAAAAATGAAAATTATACCAATAATTTTTTGTTATTAAGAATATATTTCTATTTTTTTATTTGATTATCAATTATTTACTTCAAAAAAATGAGTAAAATTGTTAGTATCCTAGTTAATATTTATAGCCGAGATTTATTCTCCCTGTGGGGTATGTTAAATAAACTACTAAGTCCTTGTCCCTTCACACCATTGTGGGTTGTTTAAAAAAGCACAATCCATAGATGTATAACCATAGTTGTGGAGATAAAATATCATAATTAAATATGATATGCTAAGACTAATATTGTGACTAAAAGTTTTTAAAAGTTTTAAAAAAATCACTAGGGTTTCAAGTTTAAGAGCTTAAATAGAACAAATATTTGAAAATCGAAAATCGTGATTATAAACTATTAAAAGAAATAAATCAAGTAGGCATTTGATGTTGACCAAATAGCTACTGAAATCAGTCAAAAGTCACTTACCCAAGTAGTTGAGAAGTAACTAATAAACATTGACAACTTTGTCCACAGTGATATAAGAAGTCCAAGGTGTGTTTTTATTGGCACTATGCTTAGCATGATAAATATTAAAGGAAAAATTATAATACCCACGTAAATAAACTTTTTATACCTAAGAATCTTATCATGCAAAGTGTCTAGTAATGAGTTCATTGCTGAGATAGGTAAAAAAGCTGCTTCCACAAAAAGAGGTCTATTTGACATTTGTGTCGCTTTGAACCAGATCCTCAAGATAGATGTCAGCTTTCGTTTGATAGGATGTAAGCATGATCCCACCAGCAAAGCCCAAAGGAGGGGTTCAATAAAGGCTTCAAGAATAAAATAGACTGCTACACAAGCAAGCAAAAATACCCCAACAAAAGCTAAAGCAATAGTATTGTAAAACGCTTGCTTCAAAGCTTTGTCATCACTCGAAGGTAGAAACTGATAGAAGTAATTTAACGGCGATAGGTTTTCACAAGGCCGACGAGGAATATGCGACATCCTAATTCGGAATTTGTAATTCCTCACCTAAGTTATCCTTATCCTAAACAAAGAATGTTAAGTACAGCACGTACATAAACTTTTTATTTCGAAGAAAGATTTAGGTTTAAAATTACTCTAAACATAGAAGAAAATAACAAAATGCTAAAATAATTAATTGTAAAAACTAAATAGTCCAGAGTTAATTTATTTATATTTATAACAGTAGGTTTGAATAATTACGAGCATAGAATAGCGAAGCAACCAAGTTCATTCCTAGTCAGATTGTCAGTAGTATATTTTGCAAACTGGTACCTCAATTTTCGATGAAGTCAATTAAACGGATTCATATTTCATATTAGCATAATCCATGAGTATTTAGACATGATCAATCCTGTTCATTCATACTTAATTGCACGCCCTGCTGTGTACAAAAGTACGATGTGCCGTACTGAAAAACTTACTGCACAATTAATCAATATGCATGAGCTTCTGGGCATTTATTCATGTAAGCGTACTATATATGTGACGTGAAATAATTATTTAGTTTAAATATCCAACTATACTAAATCTCTAAAGTCTGTCTGTCTGTCTGTCTGTGGAATTTCGATACACAGGCTAAATGCCTCAACCAAATTTGATCGCGTTTTTTGCTAAACATGCCAAATTATACTGGCATGAGACCTTGAAAATTTCGTTAGTCTGCTTCAACGCTAACAATATTAAATATTCGAAAAACGAGTTTTCCTATTGCTTTCAATAGGAGGCCAAACAAGGTTAAATTAGAATAGGGCCGGACACTGTCAGCTTTATTAGATTGCATCGGTGCTTTTTCTCGCCCGCGCGTGCATTGGTATAGCACAGAACAGGGCCCGATACTCTCAATTGAATAGGGTTGCGTCACTGCTTTTCGACCCGTACGTACGTTTATAAATTTGTCTCTTGGCTGATCGAGTGATTTGATTTAAATACGCAAACCGTACATAGCAGATTTCATGATTGGGCTTTTATGATGCTCAATGCTAGCGAGACCTCTCCTCCTCCTTTCTATCCATAAAACTGCAGCCTTTCTATTGTCAAACCTTGTCTCGACTTCGATCATTGTGCCGCTTTCTTTTCATCTAGCTCCGAAGTAAAGTACTTTAATGCTTTTGTAGAATGCAGGTAGAATTTCAGCATCGGTTTTGTTACTGCTTCTTTTTATTCTAATCTTCTAAACATCAGCAGTTAAAAACGTAAGTTCCTATTTATTAGTATTTTTTGGGCATTTTTGGTTCGAGTATAAATAGTAAGCGCTTTTGGTTAGCTACTGTCGAAGCAGATATTTGTTAGCTTTATTATTCCTGTACTCCCTTTCAGAAAATAGTTTTTTCGAGTATCGGGAATTCGATAATAAATCTAAGGAAATATTTTTGTGCATAGCTGCAGGCGTTATCACAATTGAGAAATGCAAGAAAAAAATATTGAGCCCAGCTAAGAGCGTAAATTATTTCAAATTTTTTTAGCATTGTTTTAAGCGTTATTCGATCAAAAAAATAGCTTATTTAATAATAATAATTATAAAACTTTATTCGACGAACACTGATCGAAACCGTTTTCTAAAGTGCTCAACGATTTTCTAAATGTGTCCAACGATTTTCTAAATGTGTTTAACAGTTTTCTAAATGTATCTACCGTGCCACATGTAACAGGAGATGTAACAGGAGATATTTGGGGGCAATGGTTTCCTGTCAAAGAAAAAGGGCAAACATTTCTTGCTGCGAGTTTGGTAGCCTGCAAGTAGCCTCCATTCTGGTATTATGGAGGTTCTCTTCTGTTTGGAGAACATTAGTTCTCTGCTGCTGGGGGAATTAGTTCTCTGCTGCTGGGGGAATTAGTTCTCTGCTGCTGGGGGAATTAGTTCTCTGCTGCTGGGGGAATTAGTTCTCTGCTGCTGGGGGAATTAGTTCTCTGCTGCTGGGGGAATTAGTTCTCTGATGCTGGGGGAATTAGTTCTCTGCTGCTGGGGATATTAGTTCTCTGCTGCTGGGGGAATTAGTTCTCTGCTGCTGGGGGAATTAGTTCTCTGCTGCTCGGGAAATTAGTTCTCTGCTGCTGGGGGAATTAGTTCTCTGCTGCTGGGGGAATTAGTTCTCTGCTGCTCGGGAAATTAGTTCTCTGCTGCTGGGGGAATTAGTTCTCTGCTGCTGGGGGAATTAGTTCTCTGCTGCTGGGGGAATTAGTTCTCTGCTGCTGGAGGGAAATAAGTTATTTGCTACTGAGGGGACATTAGTTCTCTGCTGCTTGTGGGACATTGGTTTTTTACTGCTGAGGGGATAGTATTCACATGTACCTCAGTAGCATTAAGCTGAGTTGTATCAAACGTAAGTTACTTGGGTTATTTTTGCCCCAATGGGGCTCTTGGTGTACTGACCGGATGTCTCAGAATGTATTCAAGCTCAGACTGACTATTTTTGTATTTAGTGAGAATTCAAATTCTCTTTGATTCGCAATCACATATATTCGCAATCAGGGAAATTATTACTGACGAAATAGGTTTTCGTTTTTGTTTGCTTTCAGGTGTGTTTTGTCCTTCTGCATTGCACAAGATTTTTTGTTTGAATTTGAATCATGGCTAAAACAGAGTTTGAATCATGGCTAAACAAGAGTTTGAATCATGGCTAAACCAGAACTGGGGGATAATCGTCAACTGGGGATCATTGTCAAATGGGTGATCATCATCAACTGCGGGATCATTGTCAACTAGGGGGTAACATTGTCAACTGGGGATCATCATCAATGGGGGATCATAGTCAACTGGGAGATAATTGTCAACTGGGTGATCATCATCAACTGTGGGATCATTGTAAACTGGGGGATCAATGTCAACTGGGGGATCATTGTAAACTGGGGGATCATCATCAACTGGGGGATCATCATCATCTGGGGGATCATTGTGAACTAGGGGATCATTGTCAACTGGGGGATCATTGTCAACTGTGGGATCATTGTCAACTGGGGATCATCATCAATGGAGAGTCATCATCAACTGGGGGATCCTTGTCAACTGGGGGTTCATTGTCAACTATGGGATCTTTGTCAAGTGGGGGATCATTGTCAACTGGGTGATCATCATCAATTAGGGGATCATTGTCAACTGGGGAATCATTGTCGACTGGGGGATCATTGTCAACTGGGGGATCATTGTCAACTGGTTGATCATTGTCAACTGGGGGATCATTGTAGCTTTAAAAAGCTGTAAATTCAGCTGCTAAAATGTATATACTAGACGAATTAAAAATATTTCTGCTCCCCAAAGGGGGGCAAAACTTGCTAGTCTAATATACTAAAAATGAAATGCTTGCTTGGTTGGTTGTAATTGATTTTCTCCCGAACGGCTCAACCGATTTTCACCATTTCTTCACCAAAAGATGCCAAATATGGGGACAATTATACACGTATTTTTATTAAGCTTAACTTTATTGCTAAGGGGATTAAATATTCGAAAAACATGTTTTTTGACCATTTCAAAGGTCAAACTATCTTGGCCTATTGAGAATTTCATTCACTGACTGCCACTGAGTTAGAATTGCATCATCAACTTGCACAACACCCACTAGCTGACTGAGTTAAAAGCCTGCACTCTGGAGACAAATTGGAAATAAATGTACACAACAAACCGCGAGACTGAGTGTACTCTATTTTCTTACTTCATTGTACAAAGCCAGAACTTTAAGAATTCATTTTATAAGGCTGATTTTTGCACCCACTAACCAACAGTCGGAATAGCCGATAGCCGATGTGTAGGCACTAGGAATAGTTTAGGCTAGGCTAGGGTTCGATTCTGCACTGCGTCAAAAAATTTAGACTAATTTTCAGCCAGTAGTGACTGAAGATTATTTAAATTTATTTTTTTCATTTCGTAAATAAAATATCATCTTTCAAAGCAAACCAGAGTTTAAATCATGGCAAAAGCAGAGTTTGAATCATGGCTAAACCAGAGTTTGAATCATGGCTAAACAAGAGTTTGAATCATGGCTAACCCAGCGTTTGAATCATGGCTAAACCAGCGTTTGAATCATGGCTAAACCAGAGTTTGAATCATGGCTAATGCAGAGTTTGAATCATGGCTAAACAAGAGTTTGAATCATGGCTAAACCAGCGTTTGAATCATGGCTAAACTATGGCTTGAATCATAGCCAGCCAGAGTTCAAGCTAAACCAGAGCTTGAATCATGGCTAAACCGGAGTTTGAATCATGGCTAAACCAGAGTTTGAATCATGGCTAAACTATGGCTTGAATCATAGCCAGCCAGAGTTCAAGCTAAACCAGAGCTTGAATCATGGCTAAACCGGAGTTTGAATCATGGCTAAACCATAGTTTGAATCATGGCTAATGCAGAGTTTGAATCATGGCTAAACAAGAGTTTGAATCATGGCTAAACCAGAGTTTGAATCGTGGCTAAACCAGAGTTTGAATCATGGCTAAACCAGAGTTTGAATCATGGCTAAACCAGAGTTTGAATCATGGCTAAACGAGAGTTTGAATCATGGCTAAACCACCGTCTGAATCATGGCTAAACCAGAGTTTGGATCATGGCTAAACCAGAGTTAGAATCATGGCTAAACCAGAGTTTGAATCATGGCAAAACCAGAGTTTGAATCATGGCAAAACCAGCGTTTGAATCATGGCTAAACCAGAGTTTAAATCATGGCTAAACTAGAGTTTGAATCATGGCTAAACCAGAGCTTGAATCATGGCAAACCAGAGTTTGAATCATGGTTAAACCAGAGTCTGAATCATGGCTAAACCAGAGTTTGAATCATTGCTAAACCAGAGTTTGAATCATAGCTAACCAGAGTTTGAATCATGGCTAAACCAGAGTTTGAATCATGGCTAAACCAGAGCTTGAATCATGGCTAAACCAAAGCTTGAATCATGGCTAAACCAGAGTTTGAATCATGGCTAAACCAGCGTTAGAATCATGGCTAAACCAGCGTTAGAATCATGGCTAAACCAGAGTTTGAATCATGGCTAAACCAGAGTTTGAATCATGGCTAAACCAGAGTTTGAATCATGGCTAAACTAGAGTTTGAATCATGGCTAAACCAGAGCTTGAATCATGGCTAAACCAGAGCTTGAATCATGGCTAAACCAGAGCTTAAATCATGGCTAAACCAGAGTATGAATCATGGCTAAACCAGAGTTTAAATCATGGCTAAACCAGAGTTTGAATCATGGCTAAACCAGAGCTTGAATCATGGCTAAACCAGAGTTTGAATCATAGTCAACCGGAGTCTAAATCATAGTCAACCGGAGTCTGAATCATGGCTAAACCAGAGTTTGAATCATGGCTAACCAGAGTTTCAATCATGGCTAAACCAGCGTTAGAATCATGGCTAAACCAGAGTTTGAATCATGGCTAAACCAGAGTTTGAATCATGGCTAAACCAGAGCTTGAATCATGGCTAAACCAGAGCTTAAATCATGGCTAAACCAGAGTTTGAATCATGGCTAAACCAGCGTTAGAATCATGGCTAAACCAGCGTTAGAATCATGGCTAAACCAGAGCTTGAATCATGGCTAAACCAGAGCTTAAATCATGGCTAAACCAGAGTTGGAATCATGGCTAAACCAGCGTTTGAATCATGGCTAACCCAGAGTTTGAAGGATGATTCAAAATCATTGCTAAACCAAGGTTTGAATCATGGCTAAACCAACGTTTGAATCATGGCTAACCCAGAGTCTGAATCATGGCTAAATTTAAATCAAGGCGAATCCAGAGTTTAAATCATAGCTAACCAGAGTTTGAATCATGGCTAAACCAGAGTTTGAATCATGGCTAAACCAGAGTTTGAATCATGGCAAAACCAGAGTTTGAATCAAGGCGAAACCAGAGTTTGAATCATAGCTAACCAGAGTTTGAATCATGGCTAAACCAGCGTCTGAATCATGGCTACACCAGAGTTTAAATCATGGCTAAAACAGAGTTTGAATCATGGCTAAAGCAGACTTTGAATCATCACAGCGTCTGAATCATGGCTAAACTAAAGTTAAAATCATGGCTAAACCAGAGTTTGAATCATGGCTAAACCAAGGTTTGAATCATGGCTAAACCAACGTTTGAATCATGGCTAAACCAGAGTCTGAATCATGGCTAAATTTAAATCAAGGTGAATCCAGAGTTTGAATCATAGCTAACCAGAGTTTGAATCATGGCTAAACCAGAGTTTGAATCATGGCTAAACTAGAGTCTGAATCATGGCTAAACTAGAGTCTGAATCATGGCTAAACCAGAGTTTGAATCATTGCAAAAACAGCGTTTGAATCATGGCTAAACCAGAGTTTGAATCATGGCCAAACCACGGTTTGAATCATAGTCAACCAGAGTCTGAATCATGGTAAAACGAGAGTTTGAATCATAGCCCAGCAGGGTTTAAAACATGGCGAAACCTGAGTTTGAATCTTGGCTAACCCAGTGTTTGAAAAACAACGTCAACTGTGGAGTCATCCTCAAAATGGGGATCAAGGTAAACTGGGGGATAATCATCAACTGGAGGATCTTGGTAAACTGGGGGGATAATTGTCAACTGGGGGATCATTGTCAACTGGGGGATCATTGTGAACTGAGGGATCATTGTCAACTAGGGGGTATTGGTCAACTGGGGGATAATTGTCAACTGGGGAATCATCATCAAATGGGGGATCATGGTCAACTTGGGGATCATTGTCAACTGGGTGATCATCATCAACTGGGGATCATCATCAACTGGGGGATCATCATCAACTGGGGGATCATTGTGAACTGGGGGATCTTTGTCAACTGTGGGATCATTGTCAACTGGGGGATCATTGTCAACTGGGGGATCGTTGTCAACTGGGGGTTCATTGTCAACTGGGGGATCATTGTCAACTGGGGGATCATTGTCAACTGGGGGATCATTGTCAACTGGGGGTTCATTGTGAACTGGGGGATTTTTGTCAACTGGGGGATCATTGTCAACTGTGGGATCATTGTCAACTGGGGGATCATTGTCAACTGGGGGATCATTGTCAACTGGGGTTCATTGTCAACTGGGGGTTCATTGTCAACTGGGGGTACATTGTGAACTGGGGGTTCATTGTGAACTGGGGGATCTTTGTCAACTGGGGGATCATTGTCAACTGTGGGATCATTTTCAACTGGGGGATCATTGTCAACTGGGGGATCATTGTCAACTGGGGGTTCATTGTCAACTGGGGGTTCATTGTCAACTGGGGGATCATTGTCAACTGGGGGATCATTGTCAACTGGGGGATCATCGTCAACTAGGGGATCATCATTAACTGGGGGATCATTGTCAACTGGGGGTTCATTGTAGCTTTAAAAAGCTGTAAATTCAGCTGCTAAAAAGTATATACTAGACGAATTAAAAGTATTTCTGCTCCCCGAAGGGGGGCAAAACTTGCTAGTTTTTACTCTCATTTTAATTAGTTCTACTGCATGAACGAAAGTAAAAAATAGCTAACAAAATAAACTTATACAGCAAAAAGGTTAGTCAAGTGAACGCAAATGGGGGTTTGAGTTAAGAATTCAGTTAACCCATCAGCTCCGGACCAACCCAAAAGAATGGGTGTTGCAAAGTCTTTTTTAAGTTAATGTGTAGGGTCATGAAAGAAATGGTGATATATTGTGCTTGCCTTGAGAAAAAATTTTAGGAATTTACTCACAGTCTACTTTGAGTAGAAATATTCGGATTGGGTTAGGGCATTATTAAATGTCAGTAAAAATCTGACGAAACTGAAGCAAAAGAACTGCCCAGCACGTAATTTTCGACAAAAAATTATCTAATTTCAGTAATCAGGCGCATACTTCCATATATTTAAACCTACAGCTGCAACAGGCGCCAAACCTACAGCCAATCCTACTACAAAAACATCAGGTGCCAATCCTATGGGGAAATATATATTCTAACCCTACTCACGTAACCGGTTATAATTTCTTACGGACAACTAGCTAGTAGCTCTTACTCGTATATATCAATCATACATCATGCAACAGATGCTAAATCCTCAATACAAGACATACAGCCGATCATACTCTTTCAAACAACAGGTGCCAATCCGCTAGATAATTGGTGTCTATAGATATCATACAGACAACAACAGGTGCAGACAATAATACAATTAAGACTACAATTGCAGACAATCATACAGATAAACGGATGCCGATTTCCTACATGACCCTTATATCTGAAATGTTTCTGCATGACAATCTGGCATTATTTAAAATATAATACAAAAACTATATGCATTACTTATGCATTAAGGACTGGAAATGAATAGTGTTGTGGCGTGTACATTTATGTGTACATTTTATGTGTACATTACATTTTACATGTACTCTACTTTTACAACGAAGATGTTGTCCGCCCATTCGTTCATAAAGTAATAGCAGTTTACATGCATATGTTTCTTATACTTTTTGCGAAATCAAAACGTCTCGAAACATCCTCTGACGTCGTCGGCGACCATCAGATTGGCCTGTTTGGCCAGGCGTCCATACGCATTGACGACACAGTTGCGCGATGTGTCGTACAGTGGCACCAGCGGGTCTAGCTTGTCGGGATGCACGTGCACATATGCCGACAGTACATTTCGACGCCCATCGCCCATGCGATAGGGCCGATCGATGACCAACTCGGCGCCCTGTTTGATAAGCGTGTTGAAACTTGTCGAGTCACACTGTTTGCCACGATGCGTAGGAATGTTATGTTATGTTATGTTATGCCATAAGTGTTGATAGGAATATTGACTTCAAGCTACAAAGGTGTGACCAAAAGAGCAAAAATTCTATCATAAACATGACATGCAAAGACAGAAAAGTAATTGCTAGGTCACATGATAAATTATACCCTTATACTGAATCAGAATGCTAATGCTAATTAAGCTTTAATTCACATCCAAGCATAAAAGATTTCACTTGCACTTTAAGTTATTGCGCTGGTCAAACATGTGAAAATAGTTTCATATAGTACTACAGGAAATATTCCCAGTGTGTCGTTGCTTGTTCCCATTGCTTATAAAATTTTGATTGCAGTTCAAGAAAAATATGCTGAATTAATAGCGCACAAATACAGATTCAAAGCAATCAGCAATCGTTTAAAGCATCAAAAACTCAAACGAAACTATATTGCTTCAGTTGTTTGCTTTGAAATCTGCTGCAGAGCTGCAGAGAGGAACGCTTTTGGATTCGAATTGAGAGACGTGGAGCAGTTCGTTTTAACAAACGCATGCCACAAAAGAAATAACTCCTATTAATAATTCACTCAAGTAAATGAATCGTGTTTTAAAACCACTTATCATTTGCTAAATCTAACACGTATTGTAACATAGTGAATTATAATACGTTCCTCTGGAAAAGTCATTTGTAAAGTACTTTTAGGACTTAGCACCCGCAAACAATTAAAGGTGTCATAAATTAACTAGCACAGCCTAGGTTTGGGGCTATCGGATCATCTAAGTTTGTTGCTACACATTTAATAATACAAACCGTTTTAATTAGAATAAACATTTTTGTTCATGCACAAAATTATTAAAACTGCGATGCATTTTTACGTGGCAATGCCAATTTCAATCGCCATCTAATAAATCTAGAGGCAATACGTACTGAAGATGGCATACACTGTCTAATTAAAGATATAACAGGTTGATGTAGTCAAATTCCAATGCTTTTTGATGCTTTGATTTCCGACGTTTTCGCGACGTTTTCGCGACGTCAAAGTCTTACGAAAAAAGGCCGCGACTTTCGCGACCTACCGCGACGCTTACGCGACGTTGCCGCGACGAAGTGTGCTACCAGGGTATCATTCAAAGTGTTGTTTATGGTGAAATAGAATAATATTGAACTCATCGTAAATATAACGTTTGCTAAATTGTCTACTCATAAGTATTCCTATAGATTGTATTGAACAGAATATAAACGTATATTTATTTGATTTATGATTTATTTCCACCATTTCTATCCGTATGTTGAGAATGCACTTAAATAAGTGGTGCTTCCAGCAGGGGTATTTTCGCGAAAGTACATGCGTATTCTCAATCGAAAGTTAAGGTAGTCTTTTTGCGAAATACTTTAATTTGCGTTAATATGATTACTATTGCCATAGATGGTTGGTCTATCTGAAGTGCGGCCTTGAGTAGCGGATTTCCACTAATTGTACATAGAAGAAATCCACAGTCTAAGCTAGGGTGTACCGGACAAATCTTGAAATAGTTTGGGTGTGCAGGACAAATCTTTGACAAATCTTCGATGCATATATTGTCTACATACGATTTTCTTTACTTATAAATATCCAATTCACTAATAAGCATATTACTTGAGTCCAGCCCTTAATCATAGTGTTCAAGTTGATATCTCAAAGTAATCTCTGACTACTATGGTCCCACCAGGACGAGTCTATATCAAAATCACCTGAGTAAATGTACATCTGACGAAAAAAGATGGGATTTTTCCATGTTTCGCTCGCAATTTCAAAAGATAACTGAAAAACAACAATTGTTCGTCATGACAAGTATTAAAATTATGGCAATTGTATTATCGCGCAAACGAAAAAAGTTCAAAAAATTAGGTTAATTTTTTAATTTAAAATAGAATGTTTCCTAAAAAGTAATGCCTTCTTATGTCTTGCTACTTGAATGAAATATATACTGAAATTTCATTTGTTAAGTAAATTTAAGACCCAAGCAGCAGCAGCAGCAGCAGCAGCAGCAGCAGCAGCAGCAGCAGCAGCAGCAGGGTATTGATATTGAGACTTTTCAAACCACGTTTTTGAATCGATCTACGATCAGAAAAACACTCAGCTTCAGACGTCGTATGTGTAAATCGTTTGTACTGACCAGATGCGTTTCTTTATCAGCGATTAAGGATTAATTTAATACTATCCAGAAATATTTGTGTGTTCGTTTAGCAATTCCGTTGTTTAGTAGAGCTCTAGTTATTGTTTCTTAACTATTGTTATGACATCGACACTATTCTAAGAAAGTCAAGTGCACTGTATGCACTTAAAAAGTGATTTCTTCCATTAACTAGCATTGATTGGGTAGAATAATATTTCTAGAATAATAATAATAATATTTACAAACTAGATAACTGGATTTCATTACAAAGCCTCATATCAGGCAATTCAGAAATTCATAGTATTTATTTTTGCTTATCTTATTATTATCGTTTTAAGAATTCTTCAGAAAAAATACAGATTTTTGCCTGTCCGTGAAATGGTTAAAAGCTACAAGGTAAGTGTTATGCTTTGCTATTATATTTGTTGCTAACTACCCTTTCTATAAGGTATGTTATGTCAATTTATTGTTAGTCAACTCTTTTCTTTTAATGACAACTGACATTTATATTTAAGAAGTATATTAAGGTAGTTAGCAACTAGTATTCTAGAGTCTACTTGTATATTTCTTTTTGTTTGTATAATATGATTATTGCTAAATTACAAAAAACCATTGCCTTTGTTTAAAAAAAACTGAAGGCTTACTCAGAACTATACAAAATTAGTTAAATAGAAGGCAGGGCTTATTTGCACAGTCCTGTGCCGATAATTTCAATTTTATCCAAATGGATATGTGCTGATAATTTTCTGCTTATCCACATAGCAGCTTGTATGATTAGGTCTACAACTAAGAAAATTGTCTAGCAAAAGCATTGGGACACTGTTTTAACTATTGAGAATTTAACGCCTAAGTCCAATTGTAAATATTCGCAGAGTAAGACGCGGAACTAGTCAACATGCTTTCGGGAAGTTTCTGAAACCTTATTTTCGTATGGTAACAGGTCAGTAGTATCATTTGTGCATGTGCAATACAAATGTCAGCACGATTCTTCATGTGATGGTTAGCAACGATACATGTTATTCGAAATTAAGGATAATTTGAAATTTAATGTGTGCATTGCTCACATAATTAAAAGAGACCCTACTACAGGTAACTGCAGGTTCTGGAAAACATGTATGGCCAGTTGTATATAGTACATGAAAATTGCTATATAGTTCCTGTAAAATATGTGCTTTAAGTTCTTAAAGTTATTGGCAAAACAAGCTGCCATGTGGATAGGCAGAGAATTATCGGCACGGATCCGTGTGGATAAAATAGAAATTACTGGCACGGCATATATAAAGAGTTGTAGACCTATTCATACAAGCTGTTGTGTGGATAAGCAGAAAATTATTGGCATGGATCCGTGTGGATAAAATTGAAATTGTCAGCACGGGACCGTGGGAATAAGCACTTCCTAAATAGAAGACTATTTTCAAGTGCTTAAAAAATACCCCCTAGCTAGCTAAGATTAGAGCTGTAAGAAATCAAGATTTAGATCAAGACAATATAGATAAAATAAGGTTCTAGGTCAAGAACTTTTGAGATCAGTCAAGACAAGAAAGAAAGAAAAATAGCAAAAAAGGATTTTATATCAACTATCTAGACATAGTCTTTTTTATGTTTTCTGATTCCTTGCCTATATGCATAGTTTGGATTAAAAATACTTGTGGATGATATTGGTACACAACTTCAATTATATTGATTAGATGTTTTCAATCTAAATTCTAGTATTTATTATAGCTTTACATACTCAACAAAATCTTTACTTTACAAGCTCAAATTATTAAAAAAAGTAGGCCACTTTTTTCTCCATTTTTGTCAGAATGAGGATCCTTGGTTTTGGTAATAAGGTAATGTAATTCTATTGAAGCTTTATATGGTAAATACTTCACTAGCTAGGTGCTATTATCCAAATATACTTTAGTTTTAGTTTTTATACATTTTGCCTTTTCTTTAAGTTTATCTCTTTATTGAATATAGAGTCTTAAAGAAAAGAGACTGACTTTAAGAAAAATATACCATAGTTTTGAAATCATTTTACCACATTACTATATAATTTTGCACTACATTAATTAGAATAAATTGTATAAAAACTTCTTTTAGTATAATATGACTTAGAATGCTATAATATATAATTAATTACAGGGCAATGTTTTAGTTCCAAAGTAGTTGTTTTACTTGGGGATGATAGAAAATAAAAAAATTCAAATAAAGTAGCTAAGGCTTGGTTGGTATAACTATTCTGATAGTTTTTTAGGAACAAATATGGTATATTATTTTACAAGCCTATTTATATTACAAGTATATAGCTAGAGGCATTATTAATTCTTTAGTATATTTATTTTTGTCATAGGCCCTAAAATATTGACTAACTTGCAGCCATATGTTAGTATGTGGCTAGAATCATTTGAAATGTAGTTTATGAATTATAGTCAATTGTGCCCTATAAACTTTTAGTTAAATCTATATTAACTTGTTTAATATTTTTCTGATTGTTATTTCTCTGTCCAACAGCACTTTCTTCCATTTATAAAACTTGGACACTTATAGTTGTCTGAGAATCTGCAAGCTATACAATCAAAGGCAGGTAAAAATCAACCAGAAGGGTTTGACTATAGTCTTTTTGCTTCAAAAAAATTGCTAGGTTGTGAAAATAAGTGGAAATTAAAGCCTTATCAGTTGGAGCACCAAGCCATTTGCTACCCATTTTTTGTACCAAGTGGGGAACCAAAGAATTTTTTGGCAAATGCCCAAATGATAACTGCAGTGGGTGGTGGCGATGGTGTCCTGTGTTTGAGCTAAGCCTGATATTTAGCCTTTTTTTCAAGCGAAATCAGAGAAATTGGCACCAGGGTGTCGATAGTAGCCTAGTTCCACCTGTTTGTAGCTCTTAAAGGTCCAGAAGTTCGTCTAGAAAAAAGGTGGGTGACCACCAAAGACAGATCTTGCAGGTACATTTGGGTGACATGCTGATCAGTTTTGAAGGCCTGGCAAGGCCGCACTGAGGCGCAGTGCTAATTTGTGCAGGGGTGTATGAAAAACATTTGCGTGAATGGAAAAGTCAGACCGTAACACCTCGACAGCCTGAGAGATGGCAACTTGATTATTGTTTCATAAGATGCGCAACAAAAAGTTGGCCGTGTTCTTGAGTTTCATGTGCTCCATTCGGGCGCAGCACAAAAATAGGCGGGTGGGAATTTCCCCCTTGTCAGTTATACTGTTAATTACTTGCTTAACATTGTTTTCTTTTGCAACTTTATTGTTTTAAGTGAGTTATTTTACTGTAGAAAAACAAAGAGCATTTTTCGCAAAAAAATAGTTTTGCTGCCCAAAGTTTTCCAGTTTGATGCAATATTAACTTCTCTGTTCTCAACTGTCCAGATTTCAAAGATTGTCGCCAAGCGAAAGCACCGTGGCCGGGTGGAATATCGCATCCGCTGGACTGGCTTCAAGGCCAGCCAGGACACCTGGGAGCCGGCAGCCGAGATCATGCCGGTAGCTTATCGATTGGTGCGCGATTTTCACAATCGATCAAAGACGCCCACGCCTTCTGGCTCAGCTGCGACGTCCGTCAACAGCTCCCCGACTGAGCGCAAGGAGCAGCAATCTGCTTTTCTGACCACGTCGCCAAAGAAACAGCAGCGGCAACTTAAAGTCATGGCTCTGCAGCAGCAGCAGCAGTTGCCTGAACAGCAGCAGCCGGCTATAATCAAGTCGAATTCACCGAGTGGAACATCAGGCCAGCTGGCACTGAAGCTCGGCAGGACTAAGCCTACAGGGCGAGCGCCAACTCTTGCGTTGAAGCAGAAGAAGGTCTCCAAGAGACTACAGGCCGCTCAGCGACAGCAGAAGCGACAGACTGCAAAGAAGAAGAAAAAGCACAAAGCGGAAAGCGATGTGTCGCCGAACACCGCTACGGACCCAACATCTGGCAGTTCTGTTGGTCCACCATCATCATCTTCGTCGGCCTCCTCATCTGCTTCCGCTTCATCTGGTTCCTCTAACAATCCAGCACCGCCGACAAAGTCTTCGCCTCCTCCGCCACTGCTTGTCAGGGCAGCGCAGCCCTCCGCGGCCGCCCTGCCCTCGGCCACTATCGACTGGAATCTCAAGTACGGCATCGATGGCGACGGTGACAGAGAAATCGTCAGCAAGCCGCCAGGTCTCCCTTCGCTCTCAGTCTCGCTGCCTGCTGCCGTATCGCAAGACAATGTCGCCGAGCCTTCGGGTGCGAACTCCAGCCTGCCGTCTGTCCTGACAAACTCGTGTCAGGCCGTGACTGCTGCCCCGTTGCCATCTCCTCAGCAGCAGCAGCAGAGGCCCTGTTTACAGCAATCACCATCATTACCGACCTCACCGCAGCAGCAGCAAACTTCTACGCGGCATCCGGCTTCCCAGTCTCAGGCTCCGACATCGTCTTCCATCGATCTGCGCCGCTACCACGGCGAAGTTTTGGACGCTATCGAAGGTATCAGGCGTCTAAAACGGAAGCTACTACTGGATCGAGTAGTGCAGGCCATCTGCAAAAAGCTTCGCGTTGGCACCTGCCTTGCCGAGGCCATCATAGAGGACATGATTCGTCTGGGATTTCTACACAAGGTCCGCTCCCAGGCCGACAACTCACTCACCCTCTATGCAACAGCGCCGCATCATCATAAGCGATCAGCTTCAGCTGTCCTGGTTAAGCCGAAATCTCAGCAGCAGCAGCCGAAGAAGGCCAACCAGATTCGCAACAATTTTCACGAGCTCTCAGTTAAGCAGCCGTCCCACAGTCCTGGCGTGGTGGAGATCTGGCTAGTCGGTCCTCGGCAGAATGCCGGCAGCCAGCCTGGCGGCTGCTTCACCGTCCGCCTGCTTCAAGAGCTGTGCCGGGCCCTTCAGCAGGCGCTGGACAACCCCGCCTGCCGTCTGGTCCGCCTGGCCAGCGCTGACCCTCGCTGCTTCAGCCGCGGCATTGACCTTGCCGCCCTACTGGCCGCCCGGCCTGGCCCGGAGGCCTCAATGGCTGTCAATCAGCTGACCGACGAGCTCCAGCGCCTGGTGTCAGCCATGGTGGAGTTTCCCAAGCTGCTGGTTGCCACGGTAACCGGAGCTTGCGTCGGACTTGGCGTCGCACTGCTGCCTCTGTGTGACTTTGTCTACGCTAGCGACAGCTCCTATTTTCAACTGCCCTACGCGCAGCTCAAGCAGACTTGCGAGGCCGGCGCCTCCTACACTCTGCGCCAGTTGCTAGGCAACCCCACCGCTTCGGAGATGCTTCTGGCCGGCCGCGCTCTGACAGCCAGCGAAGCCTGCGCCCGCGGCCTCGTGTCTAGCGTGATGTTCGCCGACACCTTCCAGCAGGAGGCGGCCCTGCGCTGCGCCAGCATCGGCGCCAGCGTCGGCGCGGAGAATGTTCGCCAGACCAAAGCGCTGATGCACTCGGCCAGTCGGCCATGCATTGTGCAGGCCTGCCAGGCAGAGTGCCTGGCCCTGCGCTCCCATTGGCTTCGCGAGGATGCCAGGCAGCTCATGCGGGCCTATCTGGATGGTCAGGGTCTTGGCAACTGCATGCCAAGCTGATCTATCTGTGAATCTGTACTCTCTGTCTTTCAGGCCGTCGCCATTTTAGACTAGCAATGTTGTCCGATAGTTACAAGTTACAAGTGATTATGTGATATGAATAAGAACTATCAGCTGCTCCCATCTGTCTCCTCACTGCGCTTGTAATAAATGTGCTCGCATTTTTACTTAGGAAATCTAGATATGTCCTTTATTCATTCTATTATGTAAAATCCCTCACTATAAAAATCCAGGTAAGCTTGTCTACTCACAGTAGTATTTCCATTGTACCATCAGTGAATATTATAAATAGATATAAATAGTATTTATAAATAGATTACTTGAAATAAGCAGTACACAAACAAGTAACTAATTAGCAATCAAATTTAGCTACTGAAATATATTTGTTTATCTTTCATTTACATTTTGGTAATCAGGTGTTCTCTTGTATAATGATCATATATTTATTTGTTGTGAAGTTTCTGTTATTTTTGTCAGTTTTTTTTCAGTTTCGATCAGTTTTATTATCGTGTGCTTTCTCCTTTTGAATACGCTGTGTATAAGTGTTTGCCCAACTTATTATCTTTCTTTTTAATCAGTTCAGTATAACGGAAGATAAATGTATTTTATATTAAATTTTCTATATGCTATTAAAGTCTGCATTAAGTTTCTTGTTACTTATCCTGCTATTCGCTCGTATCTTATCTTGCAACCTATAGAATGTTGTTCTTTGTCAACAAATCGTGCGCACTTAATAAGATTTTCGCCCTTCATTACGAAGGGCTAAATTATCGCCCTAAATTGTTTTTTATTTTCTTTGCTGTGCTTGCGTTGCGCAAGTTTAAACTAACAAAGCGATGCGTTTTTTTCGCCATGCTTCACTGCGGGCAAATCTCGCCACTAAAAGGCTGTTAGCTAGTTACTAATTTCTAATTCTCCTATATCTAACTAATCTGTGCACTCATCATTAAAAGCTGAATTATATCGAGCTGCAATGTAAAACGCTTAAATCGGCCCAAATCGAACTGTGCTTTTTGATGCATATGGCTTTGATGCAAAAGGTGAAGTGAGTTAAACACGAAAGATTCATTCAACATTCTACTGAAGCCTAACATTAACTGATGCAAAAGTTTTTATATCAGATTTAATCTACTTTGAAATTTGTCTTTTGCAACAGAAGTAATAAGAGGTAGATCCCTTAGTAAGCATTAATCAATCCCGAACTATTTCGCCCACTACGCATGCCAATAGGCAGACATTACATGTAGGCACCAAGCATATGTAGTACATCAACCAAACTTCCTGCAAGCAAACTCTGGCGAGCAAAATGCCAGAATGGCAAGCAAAATTCGAAAAGTTTTTGGACTTGCAAACTTCGGCAAGATGAGGTGCCACAAGCAAATTTCCTGTAAAGCAAGGAAACTATATTAAACCTCGGCAAGAAAAATACTGGCAAACATAATTTCCGCAAGAAATATTCCAGGAAAATTTCTACTAAGAGCCTCCTAGACCCTTAAACTCTCCGTTGTAAAGTAAAAAATGACGGAGGGAAAAATTGCTTTAAAGCACTTAAACTATGGTCCACCTGCGGTAAATGGTAAAAGTTAAGTAACGCAAAGCAATTGCAATTGCATTATTTGGATAATTCTAAGCAAAAATAACGTTAAAAGTAAATAAGGGATTTGTTTTATTGTCTTTTGTTATAACCTATTTGGTATTATGCAAATTGGTCTACAGAAAAATTAGTTATAATTGCATAGTTCTTACAATATCGAAACATGCACGGCACAAAATCAAATATTTTTTTATTACGCATCATTCGCTCGCTGCAGACGGTACGGCGTAGTAGCAATCTAGATTACTAGACTTAGTGTTTTAGCCCTATCAAAACTTTTGCTATTTTCAACTTTTCAAATAATCACCATTATTTAATGGTTTTTATGTAATTTTTAATACCACATGACACAACTACATTCTGTAATCAGAAAAAAATACATAATTTGTATGATCTTATTTTCGATTTCTGACTAGGCCCTATCAATTTAATAAAAATTGGTCTTTAGTTTTATTAGACTAGCACATTTATTTAGCCCTAGTAGTATAATGGGTAATTATCTTAGTGAAGGCAAAGGACCAAAAACTCACCCTATACAGCAAGAGTATTCAATAACACAAAAAGTTCTTGGCCTTGGTGTTAATGGTAAAGTTGTTGAGTGTTATAGAAAGTCAGACAGTAAAAAGTGTGCTCTTAAGGTGAGTATAATTTACTATTGCTATTTGTATAAAATTATCAAACAAATAGCATTTATGTTTTTCTATTTTAGCCTAACTTGCATCTTAATCCCATGACATCCTGGTTATTTTGACTTTACACCATAAATGTAAACAGACTCAAAACATCACCCCACAGTTTGCATGTGGCATTAAAATTTCTAAAATGCTTGAGTCCCAAAGACCAAGGAATTAAGAGTTCCCATTGTATGCATTCTGAAGTGTCTTTACATATCCTCTTTGTCATCAGCCCTCTATTAGTACTAGGCTATTAATATTAGTAGCATTAAAGTCTTTCGGGGCTTGATTTTTTTATATGTTTAGTTTCTTTCCATATATATGTTGCTATATTTTCTTATAGCCTAAGTTGTTGCCTCTTTTGTCTTAGCATTGTTTGTTTTACTCATTACAGTGCAAACTATTTCTGAGAAGTCAAGATATAAAAACTATATGCATCAAGCAGAAGTCCCTGTAATCAAATCTGTGTTCTAAAAGCTCAGTAGGCCTATCCATAACTTTCCATTTCCATATCTGTGGCTATAGTAGAACTCTAGCTTATAGCTCTAGGGTTTTTGGTACTTGACAAAATAGCCCAAATACAAAATATAAGGATACTTAGACATAAAGAAAAATACAAAATAAAAAAATCAAAGTTATGTTGTAGGAAAGAGTAAAAAAGATGAATGTTGCAGAATTAGTCATGCTATTCTGGCCTTGTCAGTATTGGTGAAGTGTTCTTTTGCTTTATCCTACTGGCCTTTAGGCAAACCATTTGTCTTCTTTATGGATAGAGATAATTTCTTGTCTTTTGGTTACAATGGTGCTCATTTGGTCATATGCTTGGTCATAGTAGTTGCAAGTAATGTTGCTGATGGGTGATGTATAATACCTCATAGTAATTTGCATTGTAACTATTGCCAAGTAGTAATTTATAGGTGCACTACTTTGTTGTGCCTGTGTTGCTGGCATCAAGTAAATTAAGAGTGAGCAGGCCTTGCAAGTTCTCTGGTTACAATAAATCCTGACTTTTGAGCTGCCACATGATATTACATCTATTTAAAGGCTAGAAGGCTCATCTGTGTTAGTAAAAAAATCATATAAATCGAAATGGCCATTGCTTTGGAATTTAATTTCTATCATGCTAAATTGACCAAAGGTGCTGCTGGACACGCCGAAGACGCGCCGCGAAGTTGAGCTGCATGCTCGAGCGTGCGCCTGCCCCCAGGTGGTGCAGCTGCTTGACGTGTTCACCAATACGGTTAACGACAAGCGCTGCCTTCTAGTGGTGATGGAGTGCATGAACGGCGGCGAGCTGTTCAGCCGAATCCAGAGCCGGGCGGATTCCGGCTTTACTGAGCGAGAGGCCGCTCAAATTGTGCGCTGCATCGCCAGCGCCATCGCCTTCCTGCACAGAGCTAACATAGCACACAGGGATTTGAAGGTAACTTGATTCATGAGCGGCTCAAAGTGTGCTCACTCATAATGCTTGAGAACCCCGCAATAACGAGGTCTGCTCATTATTCTAGTCAAGGTCTGCTCATTCTGTTTATCGAGGTCTGCTCACCTCGATTTTCAGATGAAAATTGATAAGAAAATTTGAGAGCACGTGACTTTCCCACGGGATCTTTTCCCGCCGTGCGTTGTCGCACCAAAACACCATTATCTTTCATATATTTTTGACAGCCCGAGAACCTGCTCTACTCCAGTTTGGGTCCGGATGGCCAGCTGAAGCTCACCGATTTTGGCTTCGCCAAGGAGGTTGTCGGACAAAACAAGTCGCTGCAGACTCCCTGCTATACGCCATATTATGTTGGTGAGCCAACACTACACAAATCTTAACCAGTCTCCGAAAAACGGCTTTTCGCCAAGCCAGCTCGCACGCAAATTTACTCTCGCTTCTCGCCAGCCCCACCTCCCTCCCGAAAGTACATTCGCCTCTCGCCACCTCACTCCCGAAAGTACATTCGCCTCTCGCCACCTCACTCCCGAATATACATTCGCCTCTCGCCACCCCACCTCACTTCCAAATGTACACTCGCCTCTCACCAGCCCCACCTCACTCCCGAATGTACACTCGCCTCTTGCCAGCCTCTAACCTCAGCCTATCGCAATTCGGGTTTTCACACTCATGTGGATTTTAAATTCAATCGAAAAGTTGCTAGTCAGATTGTCACAGTTCTTGTTTACGCTCTCAATGCTTCAAGCCCCAGAGGTGCTCGGCCCGGAGAGTTACGACAAGTCGTGCGACCTTTGGTCCCTTGGCGTAATCACTTACATACTGCTGTGCGGCTACCCGCCATTCTACAGCAAGAGCGGCCAGGCCATCTCGCCAGGCATGAAGCAGAGAATTCGCAACGGCCAGTACGCTTTTCCTAGCGCCGACTGGAAGCACGTGTCCAATCACGGTAAGCTGCGGCTCTGGATGTTCTAGATTTATTCGCTCTAAGAACCTCTAACTTGAAAACTTTTGTCCATCAACAGCTAAGGATCTGATCAAGCAGCTGCTACAGACCAATCCCGACAATCGTCTGACCATCGAAGAGGTCATGTCGCATCCCTGGGTGTCGGTGAGCCAACGCACTTATAACTTTTGTTATGGCTTGTCCCTTTGGCCTCGTTTACTGCAGTCACTCACCTGTTTTCACTGCAGTCACTCACCTGTTTTCACTGCAGTCACTCACATGTGTTCACTGCAGTCACTCACATGTGTTCACTGCAGTCACTCACCTGTTTTCACTGCAGTCACTCACATGTGTTCACTGCAGTCACTCACCTGTATTTACTGCAGTCACTCACATGTGTTCACTGCAGTCACTCACCTGTTTTCACTGCAGTCACTCACATGTGTTCACTGCAGTCACTCACCTGTATTTACTGCAGTCACTCACATGTGTTCACTGCAGTCACTCACATGTGTTCACTGCAGTCACTCACCTGTTTTCACTGCAGTCACTCACATGTGTTCACTGCAGTCACTCACCTGTTTTCACTGCAGTCACTCACATGTGTTCACTGCAGTCACTCACCTGTTTTCACTGCAGTCACTCACATGTGTTCACTGCAGTCACTCACATGTGTTCACTGCAGTCACTCACCTGTTTTCACTGCAGTCACTCACCTGTTTTCACTGCAGTCACTCACATGTATTCACTGCAGTCGTTAACCCAATTGCCCTGCCGTCCCGAACAGATGTACGCAACGGTGGCGCAGACGCCCCTAGCAACGGCGGCAGTGCTGAAGGAGGAGCAGGAGCTGTGGCCTGAAGTGCAGGAGGAGCTGTCCCACGCGTTGGCTTCCATGCGCGTAGACGAGGACCAGAAAGTGCAGTTGAAGCCGCTTGAGCAGAGCAATAACCGAATCCTGAGCAAGCGCAAGATTAATCTGCGAGCCCTGACCGGCGGTAGGCATTGAATTGACGATTGAGTATCTCAACAATAGCAGTTAGTCAATTTCCAGTGCCCCGCTATTCAACAAAGTGGATCTCTGGTCTCAGATTTTGCATCCCAGATCCCGTTTTCTAAAATCCTACATTCCACGCCCCAGTTGAGTTTGTAGGTTGCGAATCGAAATTGCGCTCGTTTCGAAATAACAAATTAGGTTTCAAATTTTCAATTACCTAATTCTAATTCGCATTGATGTGTGTGCATTCCAAAAACGGTTGCTTGCTTATTATCAGCCTGCAATAAGTTCCCACCGTGTTAATTCGTGATTGTGATTTTTATAGCTGCAGAAAAATATGCTATTGTGGCAGCATAATCTGGGATAGATAGATTGGAATTGGCCACTCAGAGAGTGCGTAGTCTCTACCTATTTTATTTATTAACGGATTAGATTTTATTGCTATATTCCTGTCTGCTACTTATAGTAGATGGTCTGACCCGAGACAGTCTGTCATGTGGTGTTGCCTTTTTAATTCCAAGCAGCAAAGTCCGGGTCTCATATCTTGAATTTTTTGTTAACGTACACTTAATTAATGTGCCTTTTGTGTGACTAAAGAAATTTGTAGCCTTACCAATAAAATATACATTTTTCCTAACTACAACACGTATTTCGAGTGTGTGAGTTACAAACTCTGTCCATAAAATTCTGTCGTTTTGCCTAACGTCATTCACGGAGACATTTTTGTCTAAATAGTGCTAACGTGATTAGATATTTGGTGTTTAGAGAGAGGCAAACATAATTATTCTGGCACAAACAGTCAGAGTAATGCGAGAACCCTTCATCCGGTTTGGCGCCCCAACAAGGCTGCCCTGTGAATTCCTGGTAGACCGCTTCAAATCCATGGTAGCCCTTTTCAAATCCATAGTAGCCCCTTTCAAATCCATAGTAGCCCCTTTCAAATCCATGGTAGCCCCTTTCAAATCCATAGTAGCCCCTTTCAAATCCATGGTAGCCCCTTTCAAATCCATTGTAGCCCCTTTCAAATACATGGTAGCCCCTTTCAAATCCATGGTAGCCCCTTTCAAATACATGGTAGCCCCTTTCAAATACATGGTAGCCCCTTTCAAATCCATAGTAGCCCCTTTCAAATCCATAGTAGCCCCTTTCAAATCCATGGTAGCCCCTTTCAAATCCATGGTAGCCCCTTTCAAATACATGGTAGCCCCTTTCAAATCCATAGTAGCCCCTTTCAAATCCATAGTAGCCCCTTTCAAATCCATGGTAGCCCCTTTCAAATCCATAGTAGCCCCTTTCAAATCCATGGTAGCCCCTTTCAAATCCATGGTAGCCCCTTTCAAATCCATGGTAGCCCCTTTCAAATCCATAGTAGCCCCTTTCAAATCCATGGTAGCCCCTTTTAAATCCATAGTTAGCCCCTTTCAAATCCATGGTAGCCCCTTTCAAATCCATTGTAGCCCCTTTTAAATCCATAGTAGCCCCTTTCAAATCCATGGTAGACCGCATCAAATAAATTTCAAAAACCTCGAATCCATTGTGTGCAACTAATCCACCCCTGAACAGTTTAGTATGGAATCCTTCAGTTGAGCATGGACTCTACAATTAAGAATGTACTCAATCGGATTTTTAGCGATGACCCACTGACACTTTATACGAGCCCCTTTATGTACAAACTTAGCATTGTATTGTTCCACCCACAGTTAAGGATTGACTCGCGCACTCATCGAGTGCACTAATTCTGAAAGCTAATATCTAACGGGTCTAAAATAGTAACCAGATTAAACAAAGCAGTAAAAGTGTATAGTTTAACAGTAACAATTTTACAATATCTTGAAAATGGGTTCACATTTGACAATTTATAACTCATTATTTTACTTTTAGTAGTATGCGTGGTATTTATCGTTGTTAAAATAAAACTGAGTAGTAAAGGATGAAATAAATATTGGGAATTCGACATCTAGGAAGTGTTTGGTTTACTGGAATTAGATAACGGTTAAAGTACAGTTTAAAATGTTTTCAGGAAAGTATTGAAATCTGAGTTGAAATCAGACCGTGCTTATGCCTGATCGACACGGCACAAATAGATACAGACTTTTTCAGCTTGGAATAAAAATATATTCTAACGGCGACGCTGAAGTGACGATTCTTCTGAGGAAAACTAAGGAGTGCACATCAGTTCGAAGATCCACGTTTTCAAACTAAAAACTAATAAGGCTTAAAAAACCAAGAATTGGATTTTTACATGCGTTAAACAATTCGAGCCACAGTGACGCGTTACTCGCTTTCATCACAGCGGAACAAGGCTCTCCACGTCGACGGACACCTTTACGTACATTGTGTCATCCTTGATGTAGTCCAGCGACCCCAGGGCCTCCAGTTCAGCGAATCGCGCGGCGCCGAAGCTGGGGTTTCTCTCGCCCAACGGCCGGCCGAGAAACGCCCGATTCTCCTTGCAAGGATTGGGCGTCACCACGTAGGTGATGTTCTTCCTGGCGGAGGCGTCCTCGCACTGGTCGATCAGCTGGAAGGTGACCTTGTGCGAGAATGGCCAGGACAGCAGGGCGTCGTTGTCGCCCTTGCAGATGCACACAAACAGGGACATGAACTGGCCGCGAACTGCGGGCGGTGCGGTGTGCTATGAATGATTGCCGTTGTAGGATAACTTCTAGTCCTTTAACAGTGTAGAATGATGACGCTATTTCCCCTGGGGAAAATACGTCACGTCACGATATCTCCCAAACCGAATGGCTGATTTTCGTGAACCTCCTGCATACGGATCAAAATTTTCCGCCTTTCCTGATAAGCTAATTTTCCAAGCCGCCATCAAAAGCTAACAATAAGTTGTCCCTGTTCTTAAGTGTTCTTTGGTTGTCCCTGCGTCAGCATAGTCGAGATATTCAGTGATTGTCGAAGACCCTGGTGACATGGCGATTGGTTAAATATTTTAGGAGATACAGAACAAAAAAGGTGGGTATTTGATATGCCCCAGTGGTCTTTTTTCTACTGATAAGAGACTCCGTCTGGGAATTGCCTGTAGCTTACCTTTACCCTACTTAGGGATCAGTGACTGGAAGGTGAGAGTCAGAGCAGTCTAATGCTTTTGCCACTCGCACCAAGGTCCCTGAGCTCGATTCCGCGGTGGGGCCACCTTATAGAGGCCGATATCCAAGGCATACAGTGAGTGTACACTGCCAGAAAAGATGCGTACTCAGTGACAGCCCTCAAACTCACACTTTCCGTCGCCGTAGAGGCAGGCCGACAGGGCCAGTTTGTAGCCGTGCCGGTTGGTGAGAAACGGCGGACTGAAGATGGTGGACTTCTTGCCGGCCTTGGCCTCGGCCAGTTTCTCCTGGTAGTTGTCGATGCGCCAGACCAGCTGCGGCCCGAACAGGTTCTCCAGGCCGTCCACTCTGCGCTCCACTCCAAACAGCTTCTTCTCCATGTCGGCCAGCTGCTGCTGCTGCTTCTCCTGGTTTTTGTCGCCCTGCTTCACGGCCGAGCAGAGAATTTCCATGTGGTTGAGCTGCTTCTCGGCGATGTGCTCCTTGAGCTGCTTCTTCCGACCCTGCGATCGGTTTTTTGTTACGTCAGATGCACTTCAGATGGACAGACAGGTGGTCAGAGGCACACTCACGCTAAAATCGCAGCCGTAGGTGGAGAACGGGCAGCTCAGATCCTGCCGCATGCACTCATTGTCCAGGTGCTCCTGCATCATTTCCCGCGCCACCTCCCGCTTCTTGCACTTGTTGGGACAAGGCACGAGAAATTTGAGGCAAACCTCCAGGTGGGCGGCCTCGTTCTCGGCGACGAGGCCCAGCTCGCAGAACTGGCACTGAATGTCTCGCTTCGGGCAGTCCTCTAGGCGATGCTTTTCCAGGAAACGCTTTTGAAACTCGACGCCGCAGCGCATCGGGCAGGTGGTGAGCATGCGGTCGCAGCCCTCCATGTGAGCCTAAACCAGGTTGGTTGCTTTTGGGTTAATCTTTAAGCTTATTTATGTTGCCCTTTTAAAGCCTATAAAGCTCCTGGAGGCGCTACCGGCTCCCAGGAAATAGAAAGGGGAGAACCGGCCTCATCCCTCCGTAATCCTCTCATCTGATGGTATTGGTGGGCTTGGATGTGACTGAGTGGCCAGGGAACAAGGGGAAAAGACCAGGATTGTGAAAAGGTAGAACCTGCAGGGCTGCCACCAGCCACCTGCGGGACAGCACAACCGACTGACCTTGACGAAATGGGGCTTTCGCTCTGAAAGAGGATGTACTTTAGGCTTATCCACAAGGTCTATGGCCGAAGCAAGGGACTCTATGCGTGGTATTCTCAGGGAGTAGACGGTTCAGTAAGAGTGGGGATTCTTAGGGATGCGGCAAAGATAGAGGGGCCAAACCAATGTCCAGAGTGTGAAAATAGAGACAGCCCACGCGGGAAGGCATGGAACTTTTCTAAAAAACTACACCCAGGCTTGGTTGTGCTTACCATGAGCTCAGACAGTATGCCAGACCAGGTGCACCCACGCTCGAAGAACGAGCACTTGACGCCGAGATTGTCCGTCTCCTTCTGGAAGGCTTTGTCGGCGTAGACCTTGTCCTTGTCGATTGTCTGCTGGTCGATGGGACATCGAGGCGCGACTCTGAAAGGTATAAAAAGGTAAAAACCTTTAATTTATAAAAAAACTAGCTTTTTTGGCCCGTTGTTTTTTGGGGGCAGAAATTTAAAGCAAAGCAGTAAGCAATTCACGTCTCTGTATTAACTTTATAGTGAAGGTCACCATTTATTTATTTACTGCATTAATGAAAAGTGAAGAGTTTGTTTAAGGGCGTTTTAAGTAAAAAATAAGTGAAAAGTTTGTCCAAACAGCCCCCTCTTGATTACTTCTTTAGAAACATGTCTCTTAGCCACTCCTCTATACAGTCAGTGGCAGATCCAGGAATTTTGTTTTGGGGCGGTCTGTCAGGGGAGCGCCATGAGAATCACAGAGGGGGTGCCAGCGGCCGAAAAAGGGCGCCAGGAGCCAAGAAAGGGCGCCAGCGGCTGAAAAACGGGAGCCAGCGGCTGAAAAAGGGGCGCCAGCGGCCGAAAAGGTGGGGGGTGCATGGTGGGGGCATCTTATTCCCATGATTAAAATTTAGGGGGGCGACTGCCCCCCCGCCCCCCCCTAAATCTGCCTCTGTATACAGTATGCATGTACACGCGTAGACATAAGGAAAATAGCCATGACATAACAATAACAATGTCAAAGAAACAAAATTTAACTGTTTCAGAGTTCAGAGTTAGACAGGTCAAGGTCAATTCGTGACTACTTTTCTATTAATTGCTTGCGAGTCACTTCAAGGCCTGGGGATACACCACATTCTTCGTTCTTCCCCTTGGTGCGAAAATGAATAGGCCAGCTGGAGTTCCAACACGGGAGCAGGCGACATAAAGCTGCCCATGCGAGAAGCAAGGAGTCTCCAGGTTGATGCCAGCCACCTTCAGCGACTGTCCCTGAGCCTTGTTAATAGTCATCGCAAAGCACACTCTCACAGGGAACTGCAGTCGCTTGAACTGAAATGGCAGGTCCGTGGGGATAATTGGAATCCGGGGAACGAACACAGACTCTCCTCTGCCAGATCCAGTCATTATCGTGGCCTCAATCACGTGTGGGAAGAGCCGCCTGACTATCAGTCTGGTGCCGTTACACAGCCTTGGCACATTCAGGTTGCGGAGGAGCATAATTGGTGCCCCAACTTTCAGCTGCAAGTTGTGCGATGGAGTTCCAGGAGGATCTAGAGAGTTCAGAAACTCAACAGGATACTCCACAGCGGTGTCATCAGTCAACGTTGTATCAATTGACTTGTAGGTGAAAACTGCACCTGGCAACTCCTGAAGCAGTTGGTAGTTAATTTCGTTGGCGGCATCATTTCTAGGACACAGAATTGCCCTCTCTGACAGCCAGTCAACGCCAGCCTCTCTCTTTCTTCTATCCCAGGCTGGCTGGAGAGAAATATCGACCGGAGAGCCCTGCGCACTGGGACGCCACCGCACTCACCGCACTCAGTCTCAGTGCTGCTTGGGGGCCAGTAGACAGTCTAGGGGTTTGGGCTGTGTACATTCACGGCTTGAAATTCAATGTACAGTCTGGGGCTTCGGCGCCCGGGGAAGGGAGGGGGTGGCTGTAATAAAATTTGGCCCGCAGAGTGGCGGAGGGGAGTTGGGGTGGCTGTCCTCGGAAAACAAAAAGTGACTCACTTTGAGATGATGCAGCTTTGCTCTGGATTGAGTAGAGATGTTCAAAATTGACAGCATTGTTGGAAAACATGTAAAGTGTAAGTGGATCAAATTTGGAGAAAATCTGACAAAGTGGGGCGACGATATGTCGAATTGAGTGATTTTTTGACGATTTTTGAGCAGTTTTTTGCACTTTTGAGCAGGAAGGAAATGATTTTTCGGGAATTTGAGTAGCCTATTGCACTCAGCGTAGGTGGTTTTAGGTATGTGCAAAGTTTGGTGCGATTTGGTTGAGCGGTTTCGGCGTCTATAAAGACAAAAGGTTGCACACACACAGACAGACACACACACACACAGACAGAGTTTTCACTTTTATATATATAGATAGGCGTTAAAACTTATCAGACGAAAGCCTTCCGTCCAAATATTGCTTCAAGCCACGAGTTTCTCCAAGGCGGCTTTACCTCAGCAGGTCGGGCAGGCAGGAGCTGCAGCAGCGGTGGCCGCACTCCTCGAACTGCACCGGGTAGCGAAGCACCTGGCCGCAGACCGGGCACTCGTACTTCTTGTCTAGGCTCTCCAGAAAGATGACATCGACTTCCTCTGTGATGCCGCCGCTGCCTCCACCGCGACCAGCTGCTCCTCCGCTGCTGCCGCGAACTGGCAACATCGGAGACGCGGACCTTCGGCTGGCCGTGTCGCTGGCCGCTGCCTTCGGCTCAGGCATGTTGCGGTGCTGCTTTGCTGCCCGGAGTTTAGTCGCTGAGTGTTTAGAATGGAATGCCTGCTAATTAGCGCAGGAGAACAGCTACAGCTCCGGTGGACCCATCTGACGCTGGCGGCCCCATCGCTCCTCATATTCTCCCCTTCCTTCCTCATTTCAACCGCCCCTTGTCTCCCTTCTCTCTCCCACCCGCTCTTCAAATTCTGTCAGGTTTTCTGTCCAGTTTGAACAGGTGGGTGGCGCCTACAGGTACCAAGTTTCTGCTTTCCTTCCTTTCTTGCCCAGCCACTAGAGCGGCATTAAGCTGGCAAGATCTACCTGCCATTTTTGTTGCTATGGCAACCGGAGCCAATAACAGATGTAGCTAACCCCCTGTTTTCGTCGAGCAGTCGCGGATGGGGTGTCGCCAATCCCCATCGTTAAAAAACTACCGGCTTCTCCACTCCAATTCATGAAATGGTTTAGAGAATCGACCTAGACGCTGCTGCTGCTGCTGCTGCTGTGCAAACTGCAGTTTTCTTGGCTTCTTCCCTCATTGCTGGCTTCTTGAAGTAGCCTTAATTACGCCCGCCTTCGTACTTAGGAAAATTGGGAGCCGTCTTTGCCGTGGGCTAAAATTTGGATTGTTGCAACATCAACAGCCATTGTCTGCGCGTCTGGGACCCCACGCGTTCATTCTATCTGTGAGAATTCAATTTGAGTGCATGCGCGACAGTGTGGTTAGAACGGAGATGTAGAATCGATGAGAATTTAGAGTGAATATTTTGTTATTCCATGCACGGAGCAGAGGCACGGCCCAGTTGATGCGTTGGCGCCAATTTAAACTTGTTAATTGGCTGTCTGTTGCTGTTGAAGCGGCAGTGCCATTGTGAGCCTCGAATTCGGGAAAGAAACTAGAATTGTTGCTACCGGGAAGCTCACGAGGTTGATATGATTAGGAGCTAAGTTTGGGAATTACTGATAATTATTGCAGTTGAAACATTTTTTGTAGTTTTTGGTGCCATCAGAACACTATAGAAGTGTAGTGAGACACTTTCGATTTTTCCAGGCTTGAAATTCTTTAAAATGCTGTAAAATTACTGCCCAACCTGCACTTACAGTTAAGAATTAAAAGTAAAAAAAGGCAAATGTACGAGTAAAATATAAATTATATTATACATTAAGCTAATAAAAACTGTGAAATCAGCAAAAAGTCACACAATACGGCTTTTGCCCAAAATGTTTGGCGAAATTGAATTGGTGCCATTTTTATGTCTATTTTTGGCAAAAACGACAAGGTTTTTACGACAGTCTGTGAATACGAGTAATAATAATAATTGCAGGAGGGCTGCAGGCAATGACACGTCATTCGGTAACACTGGACCCGCAGCCAGCGAGGAGGCAATTATGCCCATTTCACTGACTCCTGAGCACACACGCCCACAGATACTGTATGCAGGCATACGCTCACACATGTGTGTACATCTGCGCTAACTTTCTCATCGTCAGGCAGTGTACACTTCACTGTGCCTTGGAGGTTGGCCCTCAAGAGCGAAAAATTGCGCGACAAGCCTCTGCGGCTGCGCCCCAAATGAATGTGGCCTCGCCGTGGAATCGAACTCAGGGACCTTGGTGCGAGAGGCAAACGAGTTAACCGCTCTGCCACCGGACCAATTCTGCCCATTCTGCTGGCCGCTTCAAATCTCATCGACAACGCACAGATAAGTACGCAGACACCCTCACACAGGTGTGTACATGATGCCAGCGCGGAATCGGTTTTAGGACCTTTTGTTACGAGTTGCCTCTTCAACTGCGTCCCAAAAACACACAAAACTTGCCTGGAAATTTCGTCTAGAACTGCACACTCAGCTCAGCCGACAGATTACAGCCTTTTTCGCTTTTTTGTTAGACTTTTATCCACATAGGAACCTTATTAGCGGCTGGAACTGCTGTTTCAGGGTCCTGACTCAATCCAGCCCTTGATTATGCGCTGCATTTGCTTGGAACATTCAGCCGGATCATAGTCTGCATATTTAAATGTACCCGCTTTCACTCTCCTGTCCCTCTTTTGGAAAGTCTGAGCACGTATGCTCAAAGGCACAACAGCTCACAGGCGATATATTAATTATGCAGACCGCACATAGTGGAAAAGCAAAAAATTTGCAATTTCGCAAGGGCAACTCAACCGACACGATTCCCTGGGGAGATGCAACATTTTTGTGGAGCCGAATTGTCAGTTTTTAGGTGGGGTTGGGCGACAGTTGACTTCGAGCCAGAGGTGCTGGCAGGCTGAAATATTGAGCAACAAAAGATCAATTTGCCTTCGCCTTGACAGCCAATGGTCGGGCACTGTGCCTCGCCCAAGCTGGACTATTTAATGTCGCGTTGCGGACTCTAGCGACGATCTTGGAATCAACTGGTACCTGCCTAACCTAGGTTTGCTGGAAATCAAGAGTTCATTCATAGAAACCCAAGCCTTACCTATCTGTGCGTTGGTGAGTTTTTCAATGTTACTTTAATTATTAATCAGTTAAATCGATCGAAAATCATGCCCAGTTCCAGTTGGAAGGGTGAATAGAAAAGTTAGTTGACAGAATTTAATGGTATTTATGCTCACTGACTTTCTTGCAAATAAATGCCAAGTAAGCAATTTTGATTTAGTTCAATTGTTTAGAATTGAATCAACGACTTTGGTAAATAAGCAACAGTCCAAGATTTTGCTACTTTCAGTAGGCTGAAAGCTTGCTAAACATAATTAATAATAATAATAATAATTATTGCTAAACATTAAAATGTTTTCTAAACCGCCGCAAGCAGAGCATCATGCCAGGCGGTTCCATTGCCCTGCTCTTCCTGCTGGCGACTGCCCTGCTGCTTGTCGGCAGTCCCGTTGCCAGGGACGCCGCGTTCGTTGCAGCCGTCCCTGCTGGCGACGAGAACCCCAGCTGGAGCAGCATGTTCACCCTGAAGCGCCGCGAGTCTGCTTATCAGGACCCGGATGAGGCTGCGCCGGAAGCTGGCATCGCTCAGGAGATGCTGCTAAAGCGTTTCCGAAATATTGAGCGACGCGCCGCTGAGCCAGAAGTAAAATATGTCTGGCGGTGAGACGCATTTGAATGTGTTAGAGCAGTTATAACTGTGTTAACTGTTAATTTCCGATTCCTTAGCATCTCTCTCGCATTGCACGTTTTCAGACTGTGAACAGCTGTAAAGACCGCGACAATGACCATCTGGAATTGGGCACTTCAACAATGCGCCAGAGTGCAGAATCATTGACTCAGTCATGACTATCTAGTAGAAATAAACTGCCCAGCACAGTTTCTGAAATACTTTTTTCCTGGCAATTCGTTGCTGGTTTTTTATTTATTTAGGCGTTGGGTCCGAACTTCGCTTTCTTAAATGAGCCTAGCTCGTATTTGGCTCGAATGAAACAAAAAATCTATTGTCTTTCATGTTCGTTAGAAACACGTCACTGACTGTGCAAGCATAACTGGTGGCAACAAAAATCCTGTTTAATTTAGGCGGAAAATTCCGGTTAAAAAAATGCTCACTCGCGCATGAAAGCGAAAGTTGGCACTGCAGGGGTGCCATTTGCTTTGTCGAAATGACAATTGAAAAAAACTGAAAGCCGTACTTGAAGCTCAACGGTCAGTCCATTATTTTGGACACAAAAGAAGTAATATAAAAAATAATTCAAATGCATCTAAGCCTCGGCTTTACTGAGCACTAGCTCAGGTCGCAGCGATCCACCGCTATCGTCCCTCACTAGCGACCAATGCGTGGTGAGCTCGTATTTGGACCGCGGCAGTCGACCATAGCAGAAGCCCATGGTGGCGTGCATCATAGCATCATCTTCATCTATGGACTTGTCCTTTCGAACCATGGGTGATCGGGTATTCAGACTGCGCGGGATTGGTCCAATAGCCTCGTCGTCTACAAGCAGCGATTTATGAATCACGGCAAAGTTCACCCTCGGACGATGGTACCGTTTTATTGGGCGCAGAACCGGCTGTTCATTGTCCTCGTCACGTGCAATCTTAATCAGGAAGTGGGTGTGAATTATTTCAGAACAGACGACACTGGACTTGCGATAGTCGTTGAGAAGGACCTTGGGAAGCTCGCAGTAGACAAAGTACTTTTTCGGCTGCCTTTGTTTCGGGCGGTCAGTGTTAACTGTTTGAGCTGTGGTCACGTCATCGGATAGGATGCCAGCCGACAAGTCGTTTCGGATGCTCTGTGTTCCAACCTCTAAAAAGGTCGCAGAACTCTTCCTTGGAGAAGGGGACTTCAAGCCGGTCTCGCTAGATGGCTTCTGTTCATCGCTATCCCGACTTGAGTGGCTGGGTCGTCTCTGGTCGCTCTGTTCGCTTTTTATCTGAGCTTTATCGATGTCTGATTGGCTAATTTGTTCCTGCCCGCTTTGCTCTTGATGATCTCTCTCTCTCTCTTGGCTGCTTCGACCCTGATCGATTTGTTCTTGGTGAGGGTTTTTGAGACTCACTTGGCTGTTTTTAATATTTTTTTGCTGGTAACTATCTTCGCTTGAGCCAGATGCCTCTAAGTTATCGGTGCCAATGCTTTTACTAACTTCTTGGAGACTTAGATTTTTTGGAAGTTTGTTATTCTCCACGTCCTCGTCCTGATATTTGATCAGCGGGCTGTGAACATCTGGACTCTTCGGAATTGGTCCTTTAGCGGAGTCGTCTTCGAGGAATGGCCGATGAATGACGGCGATGTTGACAACGGGGACTTTGTAGAATTTGATGGGCAGCAGGCACAGCACAGTGTTTTCCTCATCGCTAGGCATGCGAAGCAAAAAGTGAAATCGAATCAAATTGCCAGAGACGCAGCTTGACTTTTTGTAGTCGCCAATCTGAATGAGTTTCGCGTTTTGTGTAGTTAATGATGATTTCGTAACGCGACTACTGGCTAAGTAGAGAAACTGTGGCTTATATCTCAAATTGACAAAAAACTGACTGTCTACTGCTAGTACTTTTCTAGTACTAGAATTATACTTTTAGTAACAAAGCCATAATCACAATCACAACCGATATATCTCGCTTACCAGAACTTTCGGTAGTTCCATGTAAACAAGGTACTTCTTCTTAATGTCTGCATTGTTGCTCTGATTGCTGTGACTCACAGCGTCCAAGTCGTCGCATTCTGGCAAAAAGTCAAAGCTGGGCCCGTTTCCGTCCATGATCTATTTTGCGGATTCTTGTGCGACCCAAGGCAAATTAGCGGTAACACAGCATAGGGCGCCTCTCACAAAAAGGAAACGCAGGGGAGCTCGTAATAAGGCCATGTTTTGGCCATAGACAGTTTCATTTTCGGACAGTTTCAGAGTGCAAATGAGTCTATATATTACGATTAGTAATATTGCGTTTGTTCGAATTTTGTGAGTAATTACATTTCGCTTGCACCCTTGATTGGTTAGGTAATGCTAAACGCTAGTCGAATTTGTAATTCGTGAAGTCGAAGTCGAAGTTGAAGTCGAAGTTCTGAGGTTATTGCATTATTTTTTTATTTGCAAAATATTGCAGCTCATTACGTTTGAGCTAGTTAGCGCTAAATTGAAACATTTGACAGGTAAACCCGAAGCAATCGGGTGAGGCAGGATAGTTGATGTCATCAAGTATTTGGCTATTTTGTACAAAAATATGCACAGTCTGCTTAGAAATCAAGTTTTGAGTTGTAAAATTGGGTAATAAATCATAGAGTACAACATTTATCATCACAAAAATGCTGTATTGTGGACTCCAGCTCAGCTTTGGGTTGCTTTCTTGCTATTACCAGCCGGCCCAAGCTAAGAAACGACAAAGCCGCAGAGACTACCGCGGATGCTCCGCTGACAACGGCCTCACCAATCCACAGGTTGATGCCCAGCCGGACACTGGTCACTTCAGCGGCAGTGGCGTCGGCTGCCACCGCTAGGATGTGAGGCAGGCCCCGGACAATCAGAACCGTCAGGGCCAGATAGCAGATGGCACAGGCATGTAAAACTAACGCCAGCAGAACTCGGACGAAGAAGAAGTCCTTGGTCGGTCTCCAGGACAAATGCATCGCGCCGGTAACAGCTAGGCACAGAAGGCTGAGCAGGACACTGCTCACCGGGCAGATATAGCCCAGGTATCTGCTGTATTCGGAGCTCAGTCCATCGAAGAAGCTGCTCAACAAGAGTTCGACGCTGAAGCAGCAGACGCTGAGCAGAAGCAGGGCTTGGTGCAGCAGCAGTTCTGCCACCGTGTTGGTCTTCATCTTGACTCGATTTGAAAGATGACAAAAACTGTCTCAGGTACCCCGTCTGGCTGAGTAGCTATGATCTTTAAACAGATTAACCAGATTTACAATAAATAAGCTGGGGAAACTGATTTTAGAAACTAACGTATGGCATCAGAGCCAAAAGTAACAAAATATTTCTAGTTGTTTTCTTTGCCTGGGGATCCGATCGTCATTTTCTAATAAAAAAGCATGGCTAATGGGCCAGAAATATTATTTATGTGGCACATTTGGAAAATATTCTAAATTTAGATCCAATGTACGTGCTTCGATTGGGTTGGGCTCTGTCACGCCAATAAGTAAGGTTTATTTTTAGCATTACCTGTAGCTAAAAGTCAAGTGAATACGGTAGTTACGAGTGTGCAGCCAACTTAGCTATTTTGCGCATAATGTGTGTTAAACAGCTGTAAATATGCTCTACTGAATACAGAGCTGAGAGTAAAAAGTAGACAAGGGATAGTAAAGATCAGAGAGTTTAAAGTGAAGATCAGACAGGCTAAAGTGAAGATCAGACAGTTTAAAGTGAAGATCAGACAGGCTAGAGTGAAGATCAGACAGGCTAGAGTGAAGATCAGACAGTTTAAAGTGAAGATCAGACAGGTTAAAGTGAAGATCAGACAGGTGACAGTGAAGATCAGACAGGCTAGATCAGTGAAGATCAGACAGTTTAAAGTGAAGATCAGACAGGCTAAAGTGAAGATCAGACAGTCTAGAGTGAAGATCAGACAGGCTAGAGTGAAGATCAGACAGTTTAAAGTGAAGATCAGACAGGTTAAAGTGAAGATCAGACAGGTGACAGTGAAGATCAGACAGGCTAAAGTGAAGATCAGACAGTTTAAAGTGAAGATCAGACAGGCTAGAGTGAAGATCAGACAGTTTAAAGTGAAGATCAGACAGGTTAAAGTGAATATCAGACAGGTGACAGTGAAGATCAGACAGTTTAAAGTGAAGATCAGACAGGTTAAAGTGAAGATCAGACAGGCTAAAGTGAAGATCAGACAGTCTAGAGTGAAGATCAGACAGGCTAGAGTGAAGAGCAGACAGTTTAAAGTGAAGATCAGACAGGCTAGAGTGAAGATCAGACAGTTTAAAGTGAAGATCAGACAGGTTAAAGGGAAGATCAGACAGGCTAAAGTGAAGATCAGACAGTTTAAAGTGAAGATCAGACAGGTGACAGTGAAGATCAGACAGTTTAAAGTGAAGATCAGACAGGTGACAGTGAAGATCAGACAGGTGACAGTGAAGATCAGACAGTTTAATGTGAAGATCAGACAGTTTAAAGTGAAGATCAGACAGGTGACAGTGAAGATCAGACAGTTTAAAGTGAAGATCAGACTGGGGACAGTGAAGATCAGACAGGTGACAGTGAATATGAGACAGGTAAGAGTTATTTTCATGGATAGTTGGTAGGGAATGTTTTCAGAATTTTGGTGCTCTATACTACTGTAATTATGCTCGTAATAAAGCGGGGTTATTCTAGGCATCACAGCGTTGTCACATCAACTGAGTCATTAATCATCTGACTCAAACAATTTCAACGACTAGAAATTGCTTGCCCTTTACTAGTACGCGAGATTGGTGGCAAACGATTGAGTCCATAGTATGCTCACGGATTCAGCCATACGCGAGTTGGGGTTGGTTGGCTCATCAAACATTTTCACCCCAGCGAGCGCCAATAGGCGAAGCTGGGCTCACCTTTATCTTCATGTCCGATCGATCAACACCTACTAGATAAAGGAGGACTAGGTAGAGAGAGTACGAAGGAGTGATAGAGGCATCGGACCCTTAAATTGTTTGAGCACTTCTCAGGTGGTGTGAGATGCGATCTGTTGGAGCTGTTTTCGGACAAGAAAGTTGAGAATCCCAAAAATGCTTGTTTTTTAAGCAGACCGCCACCAAATGGCTGCTCGGCTGAGTGGGCGAGTGAGAATGAACTTAAGGGGGTGCACAGCTGGGTGAGCAGCGGTGTACACTCAAAAGCCTCGTCCACAGCGAGCATGTCAGCCAATGCCTTCTAGTTCCCAGTCTGTCTGGACTTCATAGGCAGTCGTGGCTTGGCTGTTAGCGTAATCCCCCCGGCAGTCCTAATTCTGCAGCCATGGGCAATCAGCATGCGGCGTCTGCATCCCGTTTCCATGGCAACCAATGCGACCAAAACAATCTGCTTGGAACGGCAACCAACGGTCCTGTACAGGCGGGCTCCTACGGCAGTCTAGACCGACTCTATCCTGACGCTGTAACGCCTTTGAAGGTGAAGGCTCTGCGCCATCAGGGTGCGCAAGCTGAAATACCTTACATCGACGATGACAATTTCTTTCTAGAAGAGGAGCAGTGGTATCTGGCCGGGGACCTGCTGTGGTCTCTAATGACCCTGCAGCAGCCGCCGCATGGCAACGGAGCCAGGCCACTCGCCCGCCTGGCCGAGGTTGAGACCAGCGAGATCTGTCGGTCACGTGAGTCAGAGCTCTGATAGGATTGAGCGCACAGATAGGATTCTCCCTCCATCAGCACCTCTCCACATCCCTTCCTCTCCGCATCCCTTCCTCTCCCCATCCCTTCCTCTCCACATCCATTCCTCTCCCCATCCCTTCCTCTCCCCATCCCTTCCTCTCCACATCCATTCCTCTCCACATCCCTTCCTCTCCGCATCCCTTTCTCTCCCCATCCCTTCCTCTCCACATCCATTTCTCTCCCCATCCCTTCCTCTCCACATCCATTCCTCTCCCCATCCCTTCCTCTCCACATCCATTTCTCTCCCCATCCCTTCCTCTCCACATCCATTTCTCTCCCCATCCCTTCCTCTCCACATCCATTCCTCTCCACATCCATTCCTCTCCGCTTCCCTTTCTCTCCCCATCCATTCCTCTCCCCATCCATTCCTCTCAACATCCCTTCCTCTCCCCATCCATTCCTCTCCCCATCCATTCCTCTCCACATCCATTCCTCTCCACATCCATTCCTCTCCCCATCCATTCCTCACAACATCCCTTCCTCTCCCCACCCCTTCCTCTCCCCATCCCTTCCTCTCCCCATCTCTTCCTCTCCCCATCCCTTCCTCTCCCCATCCCTTCCTCTCCCCATCCCTTCCTCTCAACATCCATTCCTCTCCACATCCCTTCCTCTCCACATCCATTCCTCTCCCCATCCCTTCCTCTGAACATCCCTTCCTCTCCCCATCCCTTCCTCTGAACATCCATTCCTCTCCCCATCCCTTCCTCTCCACATCCATTCCTCTCCCCATCCCTTCCTCTGAACATCCATTCCTCTCAACATCCATTCCTCTCCCCATCCATTCCTCTCCGCATCCCTTCCTCTCCCCATCCCCACTCTCTTCATCCCACTAGAAGTGGCCATCTAACTTTGCTCATTATATCTCCTTCCGTTAGCTGCTGTTCTCTTCTCTAGCAACTGCCGCTCTTAGCCAAGGAATCGCAGCACAGAATCCGATCTTTTGAGCAGATAAATAGCGACTTAGGGGCAGATCGCCAATAGAGCGAGGCCTATAGGGAGATTATAAATGAGCTCAGAGGGGCCGGTGATGAAGCTGGGAGTCTGTAAGCCGGTGCCTTTTTGAAAATGAAATCGGAAATAGCTATAATATTACGAGCAATATACTGCTCCTAGAGCTGCCCGGAACACTTACGACACTCAATGCTCAAGCATTCACCGGGGCCCTTTCACTGAGTTTCTCTCGCTCTTTTTCATACTGCACGCAACGCCGCCTGTACAGAAAGTTTTTTTTCTGCCGCCGCAGCCAACCAGCTCTGCTGGGCGGCATTCAATTTCACTTCGGCCCAGTTGAGGGAGGCCCTTGATGTGTTGCTGGCGTGGTTTGACATCGATTTTGTTAGCTAGCTACAGCAGTATAGTATTGGTCTTTCGGGGTGAGTGTGGCCGAGCGGTTAACGCGTCTGCATCTCGCATTAAGGTCCCTGAGCTCGATTCCGCTGTGAGGCCACATTAAATTGAGGCGCAGCCGCGGAGAGAAGGCTTGAAGGGCTTGTCTTTCAATTTACGCCCTTGAGGGCCAACTTCCAAGGCACAGTGAAATGAACACTGCCTGAAGATGAGAAAGTCAGGTCAGATGTACACACCTGTGTGAGCGTGTGCCTGCGTACGGCATCTGTGTGCGTGTGTGCTCAGGAGTCAGCGAAATGGTCTAGTGTCACCAAATGATGTGCCATTGCCCGCAGCCCTCCTACAATTAATTATTATTATTATTAATCAGAAACAAACTTGATTAGAAATCGACAAGTTGCTAGTGTATGTAGAATCAAGGATGTAACGAAAAATGTTTCAATTTCAGTTGCGTCGCTAGCAGACCCGGTGGCGTGCAGCCAGCTGCAGTCGTCAGTCGTCAGTCGATCGGCGGGACGCAGTCAGCTGAGACTTCTGCTGCTCTGCTGCGGCCGCGGAGCTTGAGAACAGTTTGAGCAGTAAAATGATTGAACTGCAAAGTCGAGCTGACAAGGAAATTGGCATTTTTAATCAAATTTAACTGATACGTTCTAGTTAAAACAAAGTTTTAAAAAATCCTAAATTACAGAGATCCCAAATTACAGAGATCCCAAATTACGGGGATCCCAAATTACAGGGATCCCAAATTACGGGGATCCCAAATTACAGAGATCCCAAACTACAGCTAGAGATCCCAAATTACAGAGATCCCAAATTACAGAGATCCCAAGTTACAGAGATCCCAAATTACAGAGATCCCAAATTACAGAGATCCCAAGTTACAGAGATCCCAAATTACAGAGATCCCAAGTTACAGAGATCCCAAATTACAGAGATCCCAAGTTACAGAGATCCCAAATTACAGGGATCCCAAATTACAGAGATCCCAAATTACAGGGATCCCAAATTACAGAAATAACAAACTACAGAAATCCGAAATTAGTTTCAAACAATAAAAATTCTAAATAACCAAAATCCCAATTTACCGAGAGCCCGGTTCTCAGAAATATTATTCGCTAAAATTATGTTTTCCAGAAATTATCAGAAGTCATGCCCTAGCGAATCCACGTTTGTAAAATTGGTTCTTTTTAATTAGTTTAAGAGTTTTTATGCTAGTGGACATTCTCGTCTTTCCATAATTTATTTTCAGATGATCATTGTTGTTGTCTGCTACTTCTCAGCAGTAGTTTAAGCGGCATTTGAAAATGAAACTGATATTAAGCCTCGTCAGATGCTATTATCAACGTTATTTAGTACTTAGCTTAGTCTTTTATTACCTGTAATTTTAAATAAAAAATCTGTTCTCTGATGACAGGCGAGTCCCCTTATCTAACAGGCGGGTCCCTTATCTAACAGGCGGGTCCCTTATCTAACTGGCGAGTACCTTATCTAACAGGCGAGTCCCTTATCTAACAGGCGAGTCCCTTGTCTTACAGATGAGTCCCTTATCTAACAGGCGAGTCCCTTTATCTAACAGGCGAGTCCCCTTATCTAACAGGCGGGTCCCTTATCTAACAAGCGGGTCCCTTATCTAACAGGCGAGTCCCTTATCTAACAGGCGGGTCCCTTATCTAAAAGGCGAGTCCCTTATCTAACAGATGAGTCCCTTATCTAACAGGCGGGTCCCCTTATCTAACAGGCGAGTCCCTTATCTAACAGATGAGTCCCTTATCTAACAGATGAGTCCCTTATCTAACAGGCGGGTCCCTTATCTAACAGGCGGGTCCCCTTATCTAACAGGCGAGTCCCTTATCTAACAGGCGGGTCCCTTATCTAACAGGCGGGTCCCCTTATCTAACAGGCGAGTCCCTTATCTAACAGGCGAGTCCCTTATCTAACAGGCGAGTCCCTTATCTAACAGGCGAGTCCCTTATCTAACAGGCGAGTCCCTTATCTAACAGGCGAGTCCCTTATCTAACAGGCGGGTCCCTTATCTAACAGGCGAGTCCCTTATCTAACAGGCGGGTCCCTTATCTAACAGGCGGGTCCCTTATCTAACAGGCGAGTCCCTTATCTAACAGGCGAGTCCCTTATCTAACAGGCGAGTCCCTTATCTAACAGGCGAGTCCCTTATCTAACAGGCGAGTCCCTTATCTAACAGGCGGGTCCCTTATCTAACAGGCGAGTCCCTTATCTAACAGATGAGTCCCTTATCTAACAGGCGGGTCCCTTATCTAACAGGCGAGTCCCTTATCTAACAGGCGAGTCCCTTATCTAACAGGCGAGTCTCTTATCTAACAGGCGAGTCCCTTGTCTTACAGATGAGTCCCTTATCTAACAGGCGAGTCCCTTATCTAACAGATGAGTCCCTTATCTAACAGGCGGGTCCCTTATCTAACAGGCGAGTCCCTTGTCTTACAGATGAGTCCCTTATCTAACAGGCGGGTGCCTTATCTAACAGGCGAGTCCCTTATCTAACAGATGAGTCCCTTATCTAACAGGCGGGTCCCTTGTCTAACAAACGTGTATCTTAACTAATATACTGGTATCCTGTATTCTGTATATACTGTATATTACAGGTGTGTTCTACTTAGGAATCACAAAAAGATTATACTTTTTTGGCAAAATTGCGCTCTTAAAATGCGCGCATTCGTTTGAAGCTGGCAGGCACATTTCTGTGATTCATTAACTAGCACTAATAACGGTTTAGTTCAGTTGTCTTTACTATTTATGAAATGCATATTAATTCATTATATTTTGTCCAATGTAACTAGGTTTGGCGACTCAAAAACAAAGCGACTTCCGGCTGAAAATTACTTGACCTGTCTTGAAAAAGTAAATCAAAACTGGCGGTGTTTTTTGGGCTAAATTTGTCAGTAAATTGGTGCAAACGACCTGCATGTGTGTATGCAGTGCAGGTGTGTGTGCAGTGCAGGTGTGTATGCAGTGCAGGTGAGTGTGCAGTGCAGGTGTGTGTGCAGTGCAGGTGAGTGTGCAGTGCAGGTGTGTGTGCAGTGCAGGTGTGTATGCAGTGCAGGTGTGTGTGCAGTGTAGGTGTGTATGCAGTGCAGGTGAGTGTGCAGTGCAGGTGTGTGTGCAGTGCAGGTGTGTATGCAGTGCAGGTGTGTGTGCAGTGTAGGTGTGTGTGCAGTGCAGGTGTGTGTGCAGTGCAGGTGTGTATGCAGTGCAGGTGTGTGTGCAGTGCAGGTGTGTGTGCAGTGCAGGTGTGTGTGCAGTGCAGGTGTGTATGCAGTGCAGGTGTGTGTGCAGTGCAGGTGAGTGTGCAGTGCAGGTGTGTGTGCAGTGCAGGTGAGTGTGCAGTGCAGGTGTGTATGCAGTGCAGGTGTGTGTGCAGTACAGGTGAGTGTGCAGTGCAGGTGAGTGTGCAGTGCAGGTGTGTATGCAGTGCAGGTGTGTATGCAGTGCAGGTGTGTGTGCAGTGCAGGTGTGTGTGCAGTGCAGGTGAGTGTGCAGTGCAGGTGAGTGTGCAGTGCAGGTGTGTATGCAGTGCAGGTGAGTGTGCAGTGCAGGTGAGTGTGCAGTGCAGGTGAGTGTGCAGTGCAGGTGTGTGTGCAGTGCAGGTGTGTGTGCAGTGCAGGTGTGTGTGCAGTGCAGGTGTGTGTGCAGTGCAGGTGTGTATGCAGTGCAGGTGTGTATGCAGTGCAGGTGTGTATGCAGTGCAGGTGTGTGTGCAGTGCAGGTGTGTGTGCAGTGCAGGTGAGTGTGCAGTGCAGGTATGTGTGCAGTGCAGGTGAGTGTGCAGTGCAGGTGAGTGTGCAGTGCAGGTGAGTGTGCAGTGCAGGTGAGTGTGCAGTGCAGGTGTGTATGCAGTGCAGGTGAGTGTGCAGTGCAGGTGATTGCAGTGACGTGCAGCATAGACCAAGTCAGTTTGTGCAGCTGCAGGCTGCTGATCATGCAGTATCCGAGTGCATGTATTTGAGGTTGCTGCGCGCAGGTGCCTCAAAGCAGAAGAAAGTTGCTGCAACGGGAAGGGTGGCAAAGCTGGGGGAAGAGATTAGGAGAGGCAGGGAGAGGAGAGGAGAGGACAGAGCAGATAAGTGAGGATCGTTAGTCAAGGCCGCTCCCTTCCACTCTCTCGTTCAATTCTGGCCAATCGGCGCCCGAGATTGTTTTAAATGTGTCCGATAGAAGAGTGCAGTCCAGTGGAAGCCCCCAGCTCTCAAGCCAACTCTTCCCACTCCACCCCAGCACGTACTCACCCTGTGCCAACTGCTGCCCACTGAACACAACAAGCGATCTCAGCTCTGGCCTAGTCGCTGCTTCAAAGTAGTAGAAAAACAAGCCGAAACCAATCCTATTAACTGATTATTGAGTTTATATCGAGCCAAACTATAATTGAGTAGAAATGATTTTCCACGAAAGACCGTTGTGGCTGCGGCTGGCCTTCGCCCTATCCGCCATCGGGTTCGTGGTCTGGGTGTCAGCCAGCGATGTTTTTCTGTTGGATCCGCAGCTGGAAAACGTCAAGACCGCCTTCCTTATAATCGGCCTGCTGACCTACTATACGGGACTTGGCGTCACGTTTGCATGCACTTTTCTGGACATCTTCGACGGCAACAGCATTGTGCTGCTCATCGATGCTGCCTGCATGGTGCTGGCGGGTGAGCCTTCTCCTCCTTACCTGACTGAATCTCACCACTCCATTGCCTACCTCCTTGTCACTCCATTCCTACCTCCCTTGTCACTCCATTCCTACCTCCTTGTCACTCCATTCCTACCTCCCTTGTCACTCCATTTCTACCTCCCTTGTCACTCCATTCCTACCTCCTTGTCGCTCCATTCCTACCTCCTTGTCACTCCATTCCTACCTCCCTTGTCACTCCATTCCTACCTGGTGTCACTCCATTCCTACCTCCCTTGTCACTCCATTCCTACCTCCCTTGTCACTCCATTCCTACCTCCCTTGTCACTCCATTCCTACCTCCTTGTCGCTCCATTCCTACCTCCTTGTCACTCCATTCCTACCTCGCTTGTCACTCCATTCCTACCTCCTTGTCACTCCATTCCTACCTCCTTGTCGCTCCATTCCTACCTCCTTGTCACTCCATTCCTACCTCGCTTGTCACTCCATTCCTACCTCCTTGTCACTCCATTCCTACCTCCTTGTCGCTCCATTCCTACCTCCTTGTCACTCCATTCCTACCTCCTTGTCACTCCATTCCTACCTCCTTGTCACTCCATTCCTACCTCCTTGTCGCTCCATTCCTACCTCCTTGTCACTCCATTCCTACCTCGCTTGTCACTCCATTCCTACCTCCTTGTCACTCCATTCCTACCTCCCTTGTCACTCCATTCCTACCTCCCTTGTCACTCCATTCCTACCTCCCTTGTCACTCCATTCCTACCTCCCTTGTCACTCCATTCCTAACTCCCTTGTCACTCCATTCCTACCTCCTTGTCACTCCATTCCTACCTCCCTTGTCACTCCATTCCTACCTCCTTGTCACTCCATTCCTACCTGGTGTCACTCCATTCCTACCTCCTTGTCACTCCATTCCTACCTCCCTTGTCACTCCATTCCTACCTCCCTTGTCACTCCATTCCTACCTCCCTTGTCACTCCATTCCTACCTCCTTGTCACTCCATTCCTACCTCCCTTGTCACTCCATTCCTACCTGGTGTCACTCCATTCCTACCTCCCTTGTCACTCCATTCCTACCTGGTGTCACTCCATTCCTACCTCCCTTGTCACTCCATTCCTACCTCCCTTATCACTCTATTCCTACCACCCTTGTCACTCCATTCCTACCTCCTTGTCGCTCCATTCCGACCTCCTTGTCACTCCATTCCTACCTCCCTTGTCACTCTATTCCTACCTCCCTTGTCACTCCATTCATACCTCCTTGTCACTCCATTCCTACCACCCTTATCACTCCATTCCTACCTCCCTTGTCACTCCATTCCTACCTTCCTTGTCACTCCATTCCTACCTCCCTTGGCACTCCATTCCTAACTCCCTTGTCACTCCATTCCTACCTCCTTGTCACTCCATTCCTACCTCCCTTGTCACTCCATTCATACCTCCTTGTCACTCCATTCCTACCTGGTGTCACTCCATTCCTACCTCCTTGTCACTCCATTCCTACCTCCCTTGTCACTCCATTCCTACCTCCCTTGTCACTCCATTGCCTACCTCTCTTGTCATTCCATTCCTACCTCCCTTGTCATTCCATTCCCTCACACCATTGTCACTCCATTCCCTCACACCCTTGACACCCCGCAGGCGTCAGCGGCCTCATCGCGGCCAGCGTCGCGCGGATCACGACTTTCTCGGATCGTCTCGGCTGGGCCCTCGTCTGCGCTCTCATCTCCGGCGCCTTCCTCATCCTGACCGTGTTCTCAGGTGGACGCGGAAGCGGCAGCCGCGACGCAAACAGTGCCAACAATCACAGTCAGCAGCAGCAGCAGCAGCAGCGGCAGCAGCAGCAGCCAGCCAGCACCGGTGCTGCACCAGACTGGAACAGCGATGGCGGCTACTATGGCCCTCAGCAGTAGACGCTATTAAATTTCATTTTGGATTTAGTTTAATGCAAGCTACTCATAGTAGGTCTGTTTAGTTTGTTTCGTTCGAATCTTTTACGGATTATACGACAGTAAATCATAGTACTTTCTTTTCTATTTCATTGGCTAATATAAATCGACTTTTCTATAATATTTAGGTCGCTGAAGTAGGGGTTCCCGACAATTTACATGGTTATTAGCTAATGAAATAGTGGACATTAAATTTCACATTTGGAAGGCTTTAATTGCTCTTCTAATATCAAATGCTTTAAACACACCTAATGACGCACATGCTATTCCATTAAAGTAAGTTTATAATCCACAGTCGGAGTTTTGCTACATTCCAGTAAAGCACAGTGTTGTATTAAAACTTAGAAAATCTCTGGTTATATGCTATATACATGTATGCAATGCCTGATATCATAATACTACTTATTGATTTCTTGGACTAATATTTATAAACTATTGTAGATGCAACTATGACAGGTGCATATTTGAGTAAAGCAAGTTAAGTTCTGTAGAAAAAAAAGATAATGTTTTAATTCAGGACTTTTTGTACTAAACGAAAGTAATTAAAATGGCTTACATAATGAAGAGGTGTTACTGTGTAGAGGTTGTACCCTCACAACTTGAAGGTCGGAGGTTCGATTCCCGACTCCACTGGAACAATTCGTGTCCTTTAGCAAGACACTTTAACTCTGCATTGGTTCGGTTCACCCAGCTGGTAAATGGGTACCAGTGTTAGCTGGGATAATTGAAGGTGGGTGTGGCGTTCTCTCCAGTCCATGGACTGAACAGCCGTACGCAGCCTTCAAATATGCCGCGCAATAGCTGCGGCTGTGCTTTCGGCTGCACATCTGGCCCAATTGGGGCAGGTGTAATCAATTATTATTATTATTATTATTAACTAAATTATTACTGTCAAATGTCAGGTCACATGCAAATTTTATTTTCACAATAGATCATAGCTCGTACTTTACGAGAATTCCAATGTCATCACAATGTCTATTTTGCATGAAGCTTCACAAAACGTCTTGGAATTGAAGTAATTTGAAAATTAGCAAACGGAAACTAGTAATTTATTGGCTCATCGACTTTTCAAAAAATATTTTATTCCTGAACGAGAACACTCCTGTCAAAAGATCAGCCAAATTAATTAAGGCCTAATGGTCAGTCCTGGGCTCTTGTTTAAACAAAAAAATCTAATAAGAGACATGCGAATCTGACACCTCCTGGCCAATCAATTAATCATGCGTTAGAATTCTCCTTTTCATTTATCTTTGATTTGTTTGCAATGGGGTAAGTCGGGTAATTGAAAACCACCTCATTATCCCGTGGTGTCTGATTGATCCTTACTTCTCAATTATCCCATGTAGAGGCTCACAGGCGGTTGAGTACATCGCAAATCCCACTCAAAGCAACAGAATCGATGTCTCATTAGCTAAAGTCTTGCATTCTTTTGTTCCCAAAAGTCGTCGAATTTCACATCTATTCTCATTTTCCGACTATCCAGTTAATTGACCAGGTTAATCCATAATATTTGCATAATATAAAATGGGAGTCAAACAGTGAGACGTCAAATAGCTGCGCTCTCTTTGGCAGTCTTAAAGAGATTGAAAAAATGCGGGATATTTGTGCTCTGCTGATTCTGGCTCTCAGCGCCCGCGCCGCTAGCGGCATGGACTTTAAACTCGGCGTCCTACTGGAAGAAGGATCTTCCGTGTCCACTGACCTGATTGTCAACACGGTGAATCGCATTGTAAATGACAATTGGCTGTACTTTGCCGCAGGCTCAAATCAACGCATGGTATTGGAGATGGCTGTTGTTCCGGTCGGCAAGGCCATGGCGGCTGTTCAGAAAGGTGAATAGCGCTATCTTAGTTCTCAGATCTTGCGAAACCGGTGTAAATTAGAATTCAGAAGTAACGCACTAATACATAATTCCAGGTAGCAAAGATGAACACGCTGGTTGTGCGTAATTCAAGATCACTTATAGGCAGGGTGAAAGTAAAAAAGTTCTGGATTCATTGAGGCACACGTTGACACACTGGGTGTGCGTGATTCAAGGTCACTTCTAGACAGAGTATTACAAGAATTTCAGGAGTCAGTAGGGAACACACTGACACGCTGGGTGTGCGTGATTCAAGGTCACTTCTAGATTATTACAATAATTTCAGGAGTCAGTAGGGAGCACATTCACACGCCGGGTGTGCGTGATTCAAGGTCACTTCTAGACAGAGTATTACAAGAATTTCAGGAGTCAGTAGGGAACACACTGACACGCTGGGTGTGCGTGATTCAAGGTCACTTATAGATTATTACAAGAATTTCAGGAGTCAGTAGGGAACACACTGACACGCTGGGTGTGCGTGATTCAAGGTCACTTTTAGACTGCATAGCATTGAAAAAATACTTGAATTTGTTGGCACAAACAGGTACGTAGATGTGCGTGATTCAATATTAATTACTTCGGATTCGGTGGGCTTCACTTATATTTCAATCACTTCCAACAACTCAATTCAGTTTGCACCTGGCAAAATGTGAGCGCCCTCCTGTCTGTGGGCAGCTGCGAGCTGGCCGTCTGCGCTAGAGATCTCGGCAAATCGCTCGGCGTCCCAACTGTTGCTGTGCCGGTGGGACTCTGCGACATCTCTGTCGACTCCAGTGAGCACATCTTCTTTACGAAAAAGGGAGCTTGAAGCTTTTGAATGCTCATGTGGACTTGTTGCCCAGCGGTTTGGGCTTTGGGCTTTGGGCTTCTGACCGAGAGGTCGGGAGTTCGAATCCGAGCCGAACAAAGGAAACAATTTGTTTTCTCGAGCAAAACGTTTGAGTCCTCATTGCTTCACTTCACCTAGCTCATGGGTGCCAGCATTCGCTGGAGTAAAAATTTCGTAGTCTGGTGGCCTCCCTAGTCTATGGACTGAAAAGTTGTACACCGCCCTCAGACGTGTCACGTGGTCGCTGCGGCTATTGTCATGTCTATTCTGTTTATTTTTTTAGATTTCGTTGCGGTCGGCCGAGAGCCCATTGCACAGCAGGTTGCAGCGGCCGTGGCTGCCATTCGTTTCGAGAAGGTCTCAGAGATTGCTTTGATTTACGACGAGACTCAAGGTAAAAAAGAAACGTTAGTCCAAGCACTAAGCTAAAAAAAAGCTTTTCAAGGAGCGGTAACTCCTTTCATTTCAATCCTTTCAATTGATGCCACCAGATACCCAGCTGGTGCAGGACTTTGTGACCCGCGTGACAGCTCAGAAGATCGCCTGTTCAACCTTTCTGACTGGCCCTGGAAACGCCACCAGAGTGGTGCGGTCCGTTATGGCAGCGCCCGCCAGACTGGTGACTGTACTGGCCTCAAAGGAGAGACTGCGAGAGATCCTGCTAGCTGTAATTGAAATCACGTGTTGTTTGTTTGCTTATTATTTAAAAAACGTTTCTTACGCTACTACTTATCCCTAGCGTGTGTTAGTAGTGTGAAAACATCATGACAATGAAAATGTTACGTCGATGCTGGGCTCACGAATCTTGGCTCAAAGTAATCAATTTGAGCACTTGGGTGAAGAAAATTAAATAGCGGAACGCTTCAGTTAACAAATATTTAAAATGGGTAGCAGCCAGTGGGTGTCCACGGACTTTGTTCACTGTACATTCTTCAATGACTGTTTCTGCTCTCGAGTAAGTACATTATCGTTGGTGACGTTTTAAAGCTCTTTTAAATCTTTTAAATCTTTTAAATCTCCATTTTAACAGAATTACCAGTTATTTTTCAGAATCTGCGGGTTTATTGTGTCCTAAAGACGGCCTCTAATTATTCATAATTTTTTAGCGACTATATTTTACCTTTTGACGTCATAGTTAATAATTAAAATTTTTTTGGGACTTCATATTTTTCCAGAAAATTTAGGATCTTAGTTTACTTTTAAACACGGGAACGTATGGAATAGCTACATTTGACATAAAAAATATTAAATGCATTAATATATCCTTTCGTTTCCAATAGTTCGAGCCGTAGATTGATATAGATAAAAACGCTTTTAAAAGCACCTGAGAATCCGCGTCCGTTTTTAAAGTGAAGTTCACTTGTGACAGTTTTATATCTCAATATTGCTTCGTTATGGAAACTGCTATTTCATGCTCTAACGGTCCCATGCTAATTGTCTCATCAAAATTGTCATCAATCCCATCAACGGATGGCTCACATTGTTGAACGTAGCCGCAATTCTGTCACGTGATGTCAAGAAATTCGCCAGACGTCCCAATTATAGCCTTTAATGTTGTGTAGCTTTAGTGAGAAGGGATTTGTAAAGTTTATCAAATACGAAATATCAAACTGTCCAGATCATATACAACTTGACATGCTTGAAACTTGACATGCTTGAAACTTGACATGCTTGAACTTGTCATGCTTGAAACTTGACATGCTTGAAACTTGACATGCTTGAAACTTGACATGCTTGAAACTTGACATGCTTGAACTTGTCATGCTTGAAACTTGTCATGCTTGAAACTTGACATGCTTGAAACTTGACATGCTTGAAACTTGACATGCTTGAACTTGTCATGCTTGAAACTTGACATGATTGTAAGTTGACTTGCTTCAGCTTAAAACTTACATCTCCTTTATAAATTTCTTGACGAAGGCACTTTAATTTGAAGCATTAATTTCATACACAAATTTCAAATGGGATTTCACTTAGTAGATCCCAACCTTGCGCTCGTCCCACCGTCCCGCTCACACACCAAGGCCAACGCGACTGGCGCCACCCAGGTCAACTACCAGTGGCTCGTCCTGGATCCGGGTGTCTCTCCAGCCGAGCTGATCACCTGGCTGCCAGCTGGAGGCTCTCCTGTCAACCTGCTGCTAGTCCGCAGCGCCACCTGGGGTCTCGCTGCAGCAGCGGCCAGCTGCCCGGATCAGCTCACGGCGGTGCTGCCCGGCTGTCGCGGCGACTCGCTTACATCCGCGCAGCTGCAAGCGGTGGACTCCGTGCTGGCTTTGGCAACGTCTATGGTCGGGCTGAACGCCAGCGATCCGAGCAGCGGCAGCACGGCTGGCTGCCAGAGGCCGGGAGTCTGGGCTGCCGGGGCCGTCGCTGCCAGGACGCTGAAAACGGTGAGAGACTTCTGACTGCGACTGAGATGCGAAGGCAGGTGAATCCCGCTCCTCTTCAATCACAGAGACCGACTCTTTTCAGTCTTATTTTAAATTAACTCGCGCAAAAAAGGCCGAAACTCGTGTTCCAAACAGTTCAAAACTTCTAATCTTTCCAAGGTTCTCATTAGCGATCTAGCGATAGGCTCTGAGCGCTATTTCGCATTCTAATTTTGAGAAGAAAGCGTGTTGGAAAGCCTTTGATTTTTATCATGCCGTCAACAAGCAAGTCGTTGAGTAGCTGTGTTTTTTTTGCTGAATCCGAAAATACCACCGCATAAAAATAAACGTCGGGTCACGAGGAGTTACGATAAGAGGAGTTACCAAGTGTTCTTTCTAATGTTAGTTTAACAAACAACTGTGATGGATTCCGTAAATTTGTAACTTATTATAGAGAGGTCTGAAGTTCGAATCCTAATAAAGGCAACAATTTTTATCCTACTGCAGGATAGATTGCCTGATCTGGGGGTCGATAGCCTAAGCTGGGGTCGATATAAAATTTCTTTCTATCATATTTTTGTTTTGATTGGTCGAAATTGATTACCTAAATTGTCCTTAAGTCAGACTTTCTCTCCACCGCATCAGGGAGTGGCGCCAGGCCTGGGCGGACACAACGCCAGCTTCTCTGCCGCTGACTCGCACGCCATTGTGCCCAACATTGAGCTGATCTCAACCAGCAGCCGGGCGTACGGAGAGAAAGCTGCGTTTGTCTCTTCTGCAAGGTTCGATCCGGTTAGAGGGGTCCTGACTGTTAGTTTTGTGGATCCGCACACTCAACAGCAGCTGCTCTTCGCCAACAAATTCGTCAGCTTCAAGGGTCGAGTGCTGAACGTCTGTTCACCGGCTGTAAGTCAATGCGACAAAATAAATGTGGGATTGTGCGGCCAGTTACACAACAAGGAACTGGAGACAGACAGGATGGGACAGGCGGGATGGGACAGACACGACAAGATAGGCAGGATGGGACAGACAGGATGGGACAGGCGGGATGGGACAGACAGGACAAGATAGGCAGGATGGGACAGACAGGATGGGACGGACAGATAGGACAGACAGGATGGGGCAGACAGATGGAACAGACGGGACGGGACAGACGGGATGGGATAAACGGGACGGGACAGACGGGATGGAACAGACGGGATGGAACAGACGGGATGGAACAGACGGGATGGAACAGCGGGATGGAACAGACGGGACGGGACAGACGGGATGGAACAGACGGGATGGAACAGACGGGATGGAACAGACGGGATGGAACAGACGGGACGGGACAGACGGGATGGAACAGACGGGACGGGACAGACGGGATGGAACAGACGGGATGGAACAGACGGGATGGAACAGACGGGATGGAACAGACGGGATGGAACAGACGGGATGGAACAGACGGGACGGAACAGACGGGATGGAACAGCGGGATGGAACAGACGGGATGGAACAGACGGGATGGAACAGCGGGATGGAACAGACGGGATGGAACAGACGGGATGGAACAGACGGGATGGAACAGACGGGATGGAACAGCGGGATGGAACAGACGGGATGGACCAGACGGCATGGAACAGCGGGATGGAACAGACGGGACGGGACAGACGGGACGGGACAGACGGGATGGACTACAACAGGAGGGACAGATGAAATATTAACAAAGAGTGTTTAATTGAAACTGCAGACACTAGACTTTTTAGCAGTTGGCCAGATGCCCGTAGCGAGCTGCGAAGTCAGACACAAAATGTTGCTCGATTTCGCAAGCCGTTGAGGCATACTGTGCAAACAGTACCACTGCAGTAGACTCAATTCAGTAAGTAAACTTTATCCTGGGTTGTTGCCTTGAGTTCGTGATCCAGCCAAAGAAAGCCAGTAAGCCACCGCCTCACAATGTACCCACCGGCAAAAAAGGAACTTTGCCGATCTTCTCAGAATTTTATTGATGCTTTTAGCTCGGAATGATTAATGGTGAATGGGGCCTAGTGCTGTCCCATTTGCACTTTTATCTGAAGGACTTTAAATGATTGTTATGGACTTTTTACCCCAATAATCCCAACAATCTCCCAAGAATCCACGCAATCCACTCAAAAAACCTTCAATCTCCCCTGATTCCATACAATCTCCCCTGATTCCATACAATCTCCCCTGATTCCCTACAATCTCCCCTGATTCCCTACAATCTCCCCTGATTCCTTACAATCTCCCCTGATTCCATACAATCTCCCCTGATTCCATACAATCTCGCCTGATTCCCTACAATCTCTCCTGATTCCCTACAATCTCCCCTGATTCCCTACAATCTCGCCTGATTCCCTACAATCTCCCCTGATTCCCTACAATCTTCCCTGATTCCTTACAATCTCCCCTGATTCCATACAATCTCCCCTGATTCCATACAATCTCCCCTGATTCCCTACAATCTCCCCTGATTCCTTACAATCTCCCCTGATTCCATACAATCTCCCCTGATTCCTTACAATCTCCCCTGATTCCCTACAATCTCCCCTGATTCCTTACAATCTCCCCTGATTCCCAACAATCTCGCCTGATTCCCTACAATCTCGCCTGATTCCCTACAATCTCCCCTGATTCCCTACAATCTCCCCTGATTCCATACAATCTCCCCTGATTCCCTACAATCTCGCCTGATTCCCTGCAATCTCCCCTGATTCCCTACAATCTCGCCTGATTCCCTACAATCTCGCCTGATTCCCTACAATCTCGCCTGATTCCCTACAATCTCCCCTGATTCCCTACAATCTCCCCTGATTCCCTACAATCTCCCCTGATTCCATACAATCTCCCCTGATTCCCTACAATCTCCCCTGATTCCCTACAATCTCCCCTGATTCCTTACAATCTCCCCTGATTCCCTACAATCTCGCCTGATTCCCTACAATCTCGCCTGATTCCCTACAATCTCGCCTGATTCCCTACAATCTCCCCTGATTCCATACAATCTCCCCTGTTTCTCTACAATCTCCCCTGATTCCATACAATCTCCCCTGATTCCCTACAATCTCCCTTGATTCCCTACAATCTCCCCTGATTCCCTACAATCTCCCCTGATTCCCTACAATCTCCCTTGATTCCGTACAATCTCCCCTGATTCCCTACAATCTCCCCTGATTCCATACAATCTCCCCTGATTCCCTACAATCTCCCTTGATTCCCTACAATCTCCTTTGATTCCATACAATCTCTTTTTATTCCCTACAATCTCCCCTGATTCCCTACAATCTCCCCTGATTCCCTACAATCTGCCCTGATTCCCTACAATCTCCCTTGATTCCCTACAATCTCCCCTGATTCCCTACAATCTCCCTTGATTCCCTACAATCTCGCCTGATTCCCTACAATCTACCTTGATTCCCTGCAATATCCCCTGATTCCCAACAATCTCCTTTGATTCCTTACAGTCTCGCCTGATTCCCTACAATTAGGATTTTTTACCCAAATAATCCCAACAATCTCCTCAGAAAACCTACAATCTTCCCTGATTTCCTAAAATCTCCCTTGAGTCCCTTCATTCTCCCTAAATTCCCAACAATCATAAAATCCCAAAACTCTCTTGAGTTCCCGAATTCGAACAATATCTCGAATCCATACAACCTTCTATAGAATCTCAACAATCTCCCTAAAATCCATCCCTACAACCGCTTCCAACAATATTTCTGAACAGTAACAATTTTCCCACAATTCCTTAACCCAATCCCAATCTAAACTTATGCTTAAAGTATCGTTCTCAATTTGTCCAAAATCCCTCGCACATGACAACTCTCTCTTCTTTAGTCTGTCTCGTCTCTATGATTTTGACGCTAAACTTTGCCTAGCTGCCCACCCCAAACCAAACTGTGATATTTGTGCTTTGAGAAATAAAAGCCAGCTGGGCCAGCTGAAGGTATTAAAATCAACGTAAACTTCCGTCCAGTAACTGGGAAAACTCGAGAGAGAAAGAGAGACAAAAACACGATCGGGGAGCTGAGACGCGAAGCAGGTGGAGACACAGCTTTCCGTCATTAATCCCCTGTTGACAACTGGTTTGTGAAGCCCCGGCCAACAAGTAGCAACAGCTGCCTGCTTTTTAATCGCAGGCGCTACGCAAAAATTTGTCACATTTTTCGGCGGCTGAGTAAGCGGTGTAGACTGGGTAGAGAGGGTGGGCAGAGTAGGCAGAGTAGACAGAGTAGACAGAGTAGACAGAGTAGGCAGAGTAGGCAGAGTAGGCAGCCTAAGCAGAGTAGGCAGAGTAGGCAGAGTAGGCAGATAAGTCAGACTAAGCAAAGTAGACTGAGTAGGCAGAGTAGACAGAGTAGGCAGCCTAAGCAGAGTAGGCAGAGTAGGCAGAGTAGACAGAGTAGCCAGCCTAAGCAGAGTAGGCAGAGTAGGCAGAGTAGACAGAGTAGGCAGAGTAGGCAGAGTAGACAGAGTAGGCAGCCTCAGCAGAGTAGACAGAGTAGGCAGAGTAGTCAGAGTAGTCAGAGTAGGCAGATAAGTCAGACTAAGCAAAGTAGACTGAGTAGGCAGAGTAGACAGCCTAAGCAGAGTAGGCAGAGTAGGCAGAGTAGTCAGAGTAGGCAGAGTAAACAGAGTAGGCAGAGTAGGCAGAGTTGACAGAGTAGGCAGAGTAGGCAGAGTAGACAGAGTAGGCAGAGTAGACAGAGTAGACAGAGTAGGCAGAGTAGACAGAGTAGGCTGAGTAGTCAGACTAAGCAGAGTAGGCAGAGTAGGCAGAGTAGTCAGAGTAGGCAGAGTAAACAGAGTAGGCAGAGTAGGCAGAGTTGACAAAGTAGGCAGAGTAGGCAGAGTAGACAGAGTAGGCAGAGTAGACAGAGTAGACAGAGTAGGCAGAGTAGACAGAGTAGGCTGAGTAGTCAGACTAAGCAGAGTAGGCAGAGTAGGCAGAGTAGAGGGAGAGAGTTCTCTGAATCGTAGAACGAAAAAAGTCCACAGACTGTTTTTCAAAGCCTGATGCTAGTGAGGCAGGCTTTACAGATCAATTAACTGAATTCTTCTGGGATTTTTGCGTTGGGCAATTTTTACGTCATCGGAATCCCCCGAATTCGGGGCAGCACTCTGGTCGGTCAGAGGCCAGACTGCATGAGCTGCTCATCTTCCCTGCCGAGAGTATGGGGAAGAAAATCCCATCAATTTATCAGGCTTCCGGTCCGGCTGCAACATAATTAATAATTGGACTGCGTGTTCCCAGGGCAGAAATAAATAGTGGCCAGACGTCGGACGGCTCAATTGGGGGGGGGCAATATTTTACTGTGCAGCTCGGCAATTTTCATTGACACTCTCATGCACTTCAGCTTCTGTCCTGAACTGATACTGGAATTAAATAATTCCTCGCTGGAATTCAGTACTGCCTTATTTACAACTTAACCGCTTTTATAATTCACAGGCGGAAGCTAACACATTAAGTGTTACCCAACTTTTACTATTTTGTAGATTTACCCGTACACCATCTACACAAATGTCAGCAACAGCATTGGAGGCAAAGTTATTGAAGGTTACAATGCTGACCTGCTAAGCGTGCTGGAGACAACGTTGCATTTTAAGTAAGTCTGCAGGAAAGCTAGCTAACTCTTGGGATCGAGTGGGGTGGGCACGTCAACGGAGTGAGGTAGGTGCGCAGACGGAGTGAGGTGGGTGCGCAGACGGAGCGAGGTGGGTGCGCAGACGGAGTGAGGTGGGTGCGCAGACGGAGTGAGGTGGGTGCGCAGACGGAGTGAGGTGGGTGCGCAGACGGAGTGAGGTGGGTGCGCAGACGGAGTGAGGTGGGTGCGCAGACAGAGTGAGGTGGGTGCGCAGACGGAGTGAGGTGGGTGCGCAGACGGAGTGAGGTGGGTGCGCAGACAGAGTGAGGTGGGTGCGCAGGCAGAGTGAGGTGGGTGCGCAGACGGACTGAGGTGGGTGCGCAGACGGACTGAGGTGGGTGCGCAGACGGACTGAGGTGGGTGCGCAGACGGACTGAGGTGGGTGCGCAGACGGACTGAGGTGAGAATTCTAGGCTATCGGAGAATATAGCTCATCAAAATAAATTTTTCTGTAATAGAAGCCTTAACCGCACAAATCATACTTAGGTCGCTGGTTCGACCCCCAACATCTTCGTCAAGTGCTTCGGGCAGTCAGACTGACTGCATCGCCGACATAGCCAGCGGGGTGAGTTGATCACTAACTATTTTTATCATTATCTAAAAGTATTGTTTCCTTCGTTAGTGCTTGCAGCCTAGTGGATAGAGCGTAGAACTCTCAACTTAAAGGTCAGTGGTTCGATTCTCGACTCGACTGGAACAACTTGTGACCTTTAGCCAGGCACTTAGGCATTGGTTAAGTTGCGAGCATTAGCTTGGGTGATTTGGAGTAGCGTGCTCCCAGTCCATGGACTGAACAGCCATACAAACGTTCAGATCTTTCCTGATTGGGGCAGGTGTAATCAATTATTATTGTCAATACTGATTCGTTTCAACTTCAGGCCGCAGACATTGCCCTGCTCTTCGGCCTAAGCTCCGGCAACTACGGCAGCGTGGAATTCTCCAGCGACATCCTGCCGATGTCTCACACCATCCTGGTAAAACGACCAGCTCAGGGGACCGCCCTGTGGAACGTGTTCCTACCCTTCACCTACGATGTTTGGCTGCTGCTGCTGGGCATGTTCGTGGTGGTGTCAATGATCTTGTACCTGGTTGCTTATTACAATCCGTTCAGCGCCTGGAACCTCGGCCTCCCGTTCGCCATCGCCGACGAGATCTGGTACAAGGAGTACGTCTGGTCTCTGGTGGGCAGCTTCCTGCAGCAGGGCCAGGACTTCTTCCCGTTTGCCGCCAGCCCGCGCACCATTCTGGCATTCTGGTGGCTCTTTACTGTAGTCATATTTGGCACCTATACAGGTGAGCTTGCTGCCAAGCTGACTATCACAGTGCAGCGCCATCCGGTCAAGTCGCTGGCTGAACTGGCTGACGACCCTCAGTACGTGGTGCACGTTGTATCAGGCAGCAGCATTCACCAGTCCATTCTGAACGCTCGCAGTGGCTACCTAGGCCAGCTGCGGCCCAAACTTCAGACGGTTGCCAACGAAGTCGCCTGTGCTGAAGCGGTGAGTCTCTAGATAAGAGAGTGACTGGCAGACAGGAGAGTGACTGGCAGATAAGAGAGTGACTGGCAGATAACAGAGAGACTGGCAGATAAGAGAGTGACTAGCAGATAAGAGAGTGACTGGCAGATAAGAGAGTGACTGGCAGATAAGAGAGTGACTGGCAGATACGAGTAAGAGAGTGACTGGCAGACAGGAGAGTGACTGGCAGATAAGACAGTGACTGGCAGATAAGAGAGTGACTGGCAGATAAGAGAGTGACTGGCAGATAAGAGAGTGACTGGCAGATAAGAGAGTGACTGGCAGACAGGAGAGTGACTGGCAGATAAGACAGTGACTGGCAGATAAGACAGTGACTGGCAGATAAGAGAGTGACTGGCAGATAAGAGAGTGACTGGCAGATAAGAGAGTGACTCGCAGATAAGAGAGTGACTGGCAGACAGGAGAGTGACTGGCAGATAAGAGAGTGACTGGCAGATAAGAGAGTGACTGGCAGATAAGAGAGTGACTGGCAGATAAGAGAGTGACTGGCAGACAGGAGAGTGACTGGCAGATAAGACAGTGACTGGCAGATAAGAGAGTGACTGGCAGATAAGACAGTGACTGGCAGATAAGAGAGTGACTGGCAGATAAGACAGTGACTGGCAGATAAGAGAGTGACTGGCAGATAAGAGAGAGTGACTGGCAGATAAGACAGCAGATAATACAATAACTGGCAGATAAGACAGCAGATAATACAGTAACTGGCAGATAAGACAGCAGATACGAGTAATACTCGTAATACGAGTACAGTAACTGGCAGATAAGAGAGTGACTGGCAGATAAGAGAGTGACTGGCAGATAAGAGAGTGACTGGCAGATAAGAGAGTGACTGGCAGATAAGAGAGTGACTGGCAGATAAGACAGTGACTGGCAGATAAGAGAGTGACTGGCAGATAAGAGAGTGACTGGCAGATAAGACAGTGACTGGCAGATAAGAGAGAGTGACTGGCAGATAAGACAGTGACTGGCAGATAATACAGTAACTGGCAGATAAGAGAGTGACTGGCAGATAAGAGAGTGACTGGCAGATAAGACAGTAACTTGCAGATAAGGCAGTCACTGGCAGATAGGAGAGTGACTGGCGGAAGATTGAGACTCTCAAAATATTTTGTCGTGTGGCTAAGGAGGAGTGAGCTACAGTGGGTGAAATTTAAAGCATTTCTATCCCCTACTCATAACATGAAGCCTACACCAGATCACCGCAAGATCTGTTTTTGGCCTGGATAAGACTTTGCATTAAGTAAATGGCTTTGACTTGGAGTGGAACTGAGAGATAAAGACAAGGAAGGAAGTGGCCCAGTTACTCAACTCAGTCAGCTGAGTGATGTCCTAGGCTGTAATACAACTCCGGGGTTCCCTGCTTTGCTTCAGTTGCTTCTAAAGTAGCCTGCGGAATTCACTGTCTTCGCGCTTTGCTTCAATCGCTTTGTCATGCTGCAAATTTGGCATTTGAAATTTGAATAGAGAACACATCAAATAGTGCCTCGAGCACAAAGAATATTTGTCCTGCGATACAGGCCTAAGGATTTGAGGATCAGAAAATGCTTAGCTTGGATCTTATCTTGCACAAAGTTTAGAGCGCAGACAGCTTTCAATGTAGGATCTTCATTATTCCGGTAACAACAACAACAACAACAACAAACTACAGCAACCCTGGCTGAGGCCAAAGAGTGGGAAGCTGTCAAAAAGCGCGCGCGAGCGCAGAACTGCGCAGGAGGATCAGTCCGCGAGGGTCGGAGATGCCGGCATCAGTCAGCAGCAGGTCGACGAAACGTTGTGTCCTCGCCTGACCGCGCCGCCGTGGTCCCTGCAGGGAAAGCAGCAGCACATCTTGCAGGGGCTCTGGGCAGCGCTGCTCCGCACGGATAACGTGGCCGGCCAGCTGCAAGCGCCGAGTGCGGAGTAGCTGGCTTGGCCGGCAGAGCTGGGCCCGGTGGTACAGCTCGTCGTTGCTGATGTTGGTCGTGGAGTTCGGCGAGTAGTGGACTCCGAAGGCAGCGCGCAGAAGTGCAGCGTGCGCGGCGTCCAGCTGCCGCTCCTGTGAGCTGGTCAGGGTCCACGTGTGGGCGTTGTACAGGAGCACAGTTTCGATGACGGCCTGGTACAGACGCCCCTTCAGCCGGTCTGGCAGCGCGGGACACTGCAGTACAGTTCGCAGGGAGCGAAAAGCCCCCCAGGCGAGCGCCCTGCGCCGAGCGATGTCGTCCTGCACGCTTGGCACCAGACCGCCGAGGTAGGTGAATGTCGTGCAGCGAGGCAGCAGCGCCGCCTGCCCGTTCGCATTACGACAGCGGATCTCAGCGGGCAGGTCTGCCGGGACGGTAAGGACGGTAACAAGAAACTTTTTGAAAGTCTGATAGAGTTTGTCATAGTATTCTTTCTTATTTATTTGATTTTCTTGTTTAATAAAAATGAGAGCTGATCGCCAAACACCACAGGTGATGAACACAGACTACACCTACCAGGTGTGCATCATGGATCAGAACCTGAATGCCTACTATGCCAACAATAACTGCTACAAGGCCTACGTCACTAACGACTATTTTAATCCCAACTTTAACGGTTTAGTGTTCCCAAAGAACGCTTACTACACGGCTGCCTTCAATCGTGCGTGAGTAAACTAGCCTCACAATTTTCTGAGTCTGAATAATGTATCCAGAAGCACGATCGTTTGATCATTAGTATTTAGCGGACTTTAGATTTCCCGCGGGTCATGGGAATCCTCGGCTAAAAGAACATTTCTGGAGATATGCTGAATTGGATGCATATTTTTTTCATCCGAGTCATACACAGCCAATAGCCTTTCAGATTAAGAGCGCTGCTTGCTTCAATTCTTTGTTAAAGTGCCAATTATAATTAATCGAACATCTCTTGGTCTATACATGTCATTACCTACAAGGGGTTGTAGCCTAGTGGTTAGAGCGTCGGACTCACGACTTGACGATCGGTGGTTCGATTCCCGACTCCACTGGAACAAAATATGTTTTCTTTAGCAAGACACTTATCTCTGAATTGCTTAGTACACCCAGCTGTTAAATGGGTACCAGCATTAGCTGGGATAATTGATTGTGGAGAATGGCGTCCTCACAGTCCATGGACTGAACAGCCGTACGCTGTTCAGTTCCCTATGTACGCTGTTAAAGCTCCCTATTATGTACTAGCGTAGCTATGCTCAGCTAAAACTGCGGCTGTGCAGTCGGCTGCACATATGGCAGTTGTGATTGATTATTGTTCTTATTTTTACCACAAATTTCAATCCTTAAGTATCCAGCGCACGAAGGAGACTGGCATCGCCAACCTCATCCGGTTGAAGTACTTTCCGGTCAGCAACCCGGAGTGCCACGTGCCAGAAATCAAGATGACCACGGCACCAGTCAACCTGGAGAGCATCGGCGGCACCTGCTTTCTAACGATCGGTCTCTACATTATCGGCCTGCTCATGCTGAGCGTTGAGCTGTGCTGGACTAACGTGTTTAAGAAGCAACCGCTGGATTTCATGTGCTTCTAGTTCTTGTGCAGCCTGAATGAGCTGAAATCTGAGTACAAGAGAAATTTTCGTCTAATTTTGTTAATGACCTAATCGTTTTAGACAGAAGCCAATTTTTCTAAAGTACAATCAACAGAAGAAAGACCGCGGCGCATTTCAAATACCCACTGCCTAATTCTCGATAGCTCCCAAACCGAATGACTTGTTTTTGTGAAAGTCCAACATATGGACCAAACCATGGGTATACCGGTATACCGGTATTCGATCATTGTGTATACCGGAAATTGTAGGCCGTGTTCAGGATTTTTATGGCGATTGGTTGAACATTTTAAGAGACAAAAATGTGCGTATTTGGTATTTTAAATATCCCGTGGTCTTATCTACTGCTAGAAACGATCAGTAAGTTTGGTACTGATCGTAAGGTTGCTGAAATGTTTAGTATATGGCTCTATGCTCTAAAGCATGGTCCATGTTCATAAGTTCAGACCGATACGGTCCACAATAGCGTGAGGCTAACATAGTATATGCACAAAACATGAACATGTACTGTTTGATTATAAACAATATGACATTATACCTGCGTACCACCTTTGTAACACTGCATTAGTGTTTAGTTATCAGCCATCTTTAATAGTTTGCAGATATGCTCAGAACAATGCTATGCATGAGTGAACCGATTTTCTTGCACCTAATATTTTCTTGGCTAGCACAGATTTAGAAATCCTGTCGTAAATATATATTTTTTGGTTCGTATATTTCTTCAAAGCCAAACCAGGCCTCCTTTCATATCCCAGCTCATACTGAATCAATGTATGCAAATCGTATTTTTTTCTTCTAGATAAGGCCAGACCTCCCTGCCCTTTGACTGGTCTCCAGATGTCTTGAGTCTGTTTGTTTATTCAGATCGTCCAGCTACGCCGCCCCATAGGATTAACGTTTCCTTGCACTTTTCGGCACGACTAAAGGACAAACCAAACTAAAAATAAACCAATTGCGAAAACAAAACGGTGAAGAGAATGGATTCTTCAGTTAACTTATTTACAGTACTCCTCGGTATGAACATCAAAATAAATTTATTGTCTGGACCAATTAAATTACCCGGAGACTATTCATGAACCATATGAAAGATTTTGGAACATGGACTCAGTATCTCGTATCGATCTCGTATTCATCGTATAGAGAAGAATGAAATGATACACAAATTCATCCACTAGTAGCTTTCGAATAATTCCCAAAATATACTAATCCTGTTCCTGCACTGCACAATCCCGCGTAGAAAACAAAGTTTTTTTACTTGAAAAAATGTATTTGCAAAAATTCCTCGTAGATTAAAGAAATATATAGTTTTTATCAACACTGTTGCAGCCAGATTTTGCCATAGACAAACTGTCTTGACTCTAGATTTCATAATTATACAGTTTATTTTGATATTGTCAATGCGGAGGCTCTCCACCCACATGATGCAGAAAAACAACTTTCACCCCAGATATTTTCAGCGGGTGACCGACTGAAAGCATATATATAATTCAGTGCAACTTGTACCATAGACAGTATCAGCGAGGTCGTGAAACCGACTGAAAGCATACGAATACAATTCAGTGCAAAATTTACCATAGACAGTCTCAGCGAGGCCGTGAAATGCTTGTATATATTGTTTATAATAGCTCGTATGTACTCGTACTATTTACTAGCATACTCATTTTTGTTTATTAAACAAGAGCGATCGAACGTGTAAAAATTAGGATCTAAGAGAAGCTAAGAATACCGACCGAACGGCAGATGACAGGAAAGAGCAGATGAAAGATAAGCAACAAAAAGTAACTGACATAGTGTAAATGTAAAGGAAAACTTTATTTTTGTGTGCAGATACCACACGGACGAGAGAGCATGCGTTCAACAGCTTTTATCGAGGGACAGCTGTTGTCACATTTAAAGCCTCAAATGCAACTAGCACAAGCCAACTAAAAACCAACCAAAATAGTTCGAATGTACTTTTCCATTTCCATTGATTAAATTTTACAAGCATATAACTTCAAAGCGAATTGCTGCTGACCTCTGCGATTTTTCTAATCCTGAGTGATAGGGAAAGCAAGCAAATAATATAAATGTACAGTTAACGGTGTATATTATCGCAATTTTTTTACTTATTCTCGTTGCTTAATCTCAATGTCTCATTTTCTACTTTTTCTTAATGCAATTTATTGGTAGATCTGCTTTGATTATTTAGCCTTGAAGTAATAGAATAATAATTATAATTACAGTAAGGCTGTGGCCAATGGCAAGCCATTTGGTGACACTAGATCCGAAGCCAGCGAAGAGGCGATTCTGCCCATTTCGCAGACTCCTGAGCAACATGTACACAGATAGTGCACGCAGGCACACGCCCACACAGGTATCTACATCTGCTTTGACTTTCTCATCGTCAGGCAGTGTACACTCTCACTGTGACTTGGAGGTTGGCCCTCAAGGGCGTAAATTGCACGACAAGCCCAACCCTTCTCTCCGTGGCTGCGCCCCATATAAAAATGTCATTACTGCGGAATCGAGCTCAGGGACCTCCGTGGAAGGCAAACTCGTTAGACCGCTCTGCCACTCACCCTCGTATTTAACCTTAGATGGAGGCCCGGTTTTTTTACATATTTCTAATAAAGCTTTAAAATGACAACCAATTAAAATAATTGAATGTTAATTAAATATTTGAGAAAATGAAAGCAATCATATTCTCTGAAACAAATCAAAATCAGGAGAGGATAGTGCGTTCCTTCTGACATGATTAGGAGCTTTAATTCATGCAGAGCCAGGGTATGGTAACTGTGGGTCAATTTCGTTAATTACGATCTGCAACAGCCCACATCCAGTTTAAGTGGTCAAACAAATTATTTGGCTACCCAGCACACTGCATGGTAATGGGGATAATTATTTTGCAGAATCCCGTCACAGCGAATGATGAATGAGGTCTGACCAACCATCATCACAGCGCAGCATCCATTTGCATTGATGTGTCAGAGAGATTGAAGGTATCTTCCTAAACATGAGCTCAAATCCTTCTCACCGCCATAGTGAGTCACTGGCCTGGCCCGGTAAGCATTTTCTTTCCATTCGCAGTAAAAAATTAGCGTCAATTGATGGGATTGACAAAGGCTTAATTCTTTTCTGGTCATTATACCGTGACGCCAATTTAATAGCAGAAAAGCCACCTAGTTCAATAGATAAAATTGGGGGAAAATCACCGTTTGTAATTTTATTGTTGGAGTTCAATTTAAAGCCAATTTTTGCGGATTCGCAGCTAAACTCATTGAAAGTGAATCGCATATAATGCTGCATGTGTTAGCGGTTGAGCATCTGCCGTTACGTCGGAATAAAAACACAAGTGCCTCTATTTGTTTATCTTGTTATGTTATGCAATAAATTATCTGTATTCTGTTCTCTATCAGTACTTCCCATTCCTCTTCCCCTTTCACTCTCCTTCCTCTCCCCAGTACTCTCCTTCCTCTCCCCCATTACTCTCCTTCCTCTCCCCCATTACTCTCCTTCCTCTCCCCCATTACTCTCCTTCCTCTTCCCCATTACTATCCAACCTCTCCCCATTACTCTCCTTCCTCTTCCCCATTACTATCCAACCTCTCCCCATTACTCTCCTTCCTCTCCCCCATTACTCTCCTTCCTCTCCCTTATTACTCTTCTTCCTCTCCCCTATTTCTCTCCTTCCTCTCCCCCATTACTCTCCTTCCTCTTCCCCATTACTCTCCTTCCTCTTCCCCATTACTATCCAACCTCTCCCCATTACTCTCCTTCCTCTCCCCCATTACTCTCCTTCCTCTTCCCCATTACTAACCTTCGTCTCCCCATTACTCTTCTTCCTCTCCCCCATTACTCTCCTTCCTCTCCCCCATTACTCTTCTTCCAGTGCCCCTTTACTTTCTTTCCTCTCCTCTATGGTCTATCCACTCTTCGCCTCTATCTTTCTAATTATCCTTCTCTCTCTATAAAATTCAAACGCGAAGTCTTAAAAAGTGTAATTAGTAGCGTCTCCCAGATCTTTCCCAACTGCTGATCGTCAGGTTAACATTGTGCCTGCACATGTACTCATTCACTGATGACTCGAAAATCTAATTTCTTACCCTTCTGGCTATTCTGGCTGCTGCTGCTGCTTCCGTGACCATCTGCCTCGATAGGCACGAGATAATTAGGTTGTAATGGACCGGCTCTCATTCAAGTCAGGGACGAGATTCTTGTAGGGAGTTATATGTTGGGTCTCTGTTACGGCTCGCGTATTTACAAGCGCAGAAAACAAATTCTAAGTATACTGCGCACTTTCACATTGTCAGCGATTCACATGATGGTCACTAATATGTCACGGTCACTGACACTTTAACTTGCAATTTCACTATCTTCTCCGTTTTTTACCTGAGACCTTACTGACTTTTTTAATTGATATCTAATAGCTCACTTATTTTCGATTTTTTACCTGACACCCTGCTATGCCACCGTCGCTGACACTTTTGACTGACACTGATACCACTGTTTTCTCTCATTTTCGCCCGAGACCTCACTATTTTTTTCACAACTCCACAACTGTCTCTAGCTTATCTTCGCTTATTAATTACTTCAAAGGGTACCGTCGTAACATCGGAAAACTTCAAAGCTAATTAACAGACAATAATTAGCATACCTGTTGTGCAGGACTGTTTTACAATCAGCTTGTTGAATCCACAAATTATTTTCAATTAACACTCTCATGATCAAGAAGCAGTAAACTGGAGCTGCAAGAAAATAATTTAAAAGCTAGACGATAACAATTACTGCGAAGCAATTAAAGTTAATTGCTCCAAAATTTATGACGCCCCGCCGCAGACAGAAGTATTCCAGAATAGTTTAGCACCAAAAAATAAAGCTTTTAAGCATTCACCAGTTGCTCTATTAGTCTGTCTAGACACCAACGATGCTACGGTTAGGTGGGTCCATCCATCGGTAGGTGGGTCGGTGGCAGAGCGGTTAACGCGTTTGCCTCTCGCACCAAGGTCCCTGAGCTCGATTCTGCGGCGAGGCCACATTTATTTCGAGCGCAGCCGCGGAGAGAAGGCTTGAGGGCTTGTGGCTAAAATGTACGCCCTTTAGGGCCGATCTCCAGTGAAATGTGCACTGTCTGACGATGAGAAAGTCAGGGCAGATGTACACACCTGTGTGAGCGTGTGCCAGCGTACGGTATCTGTGTCACCACTCAGGAGTCAGCGAAATGGGCCGAATCGCCTCTTCGCTAGCTGCAGGTCAAGTGTCATCAAATGATGTGCCATTGCGCACAGCCCTCCCGTAACTATTTATAAAATAAACAAACTACTCACTAACTTTTCCAATTATATAATTTCGAATAAAAAAGGCACAGGGAACCCTGAAATTTCTTCATCCATGATTTTAAGCGGTACATTAATTGGCAAGTCTGGAATCAATTTGACATGAAAGTTGCATCGCTGGGTTAGAGTTAAACAACCACTCTTCCACAAACCACTTGAATTTAAATTTTTCGTGAAAGAAGAAACAACAAAGGGAAGCAATTAGTTTCTATATGCAGAACTTTGCAGATCTGAGTAGCAGAATAAGTATAGTGAGTCACCCCGCATCATGTTGCTTGCATGGCCTTGCGGTACGACTGTTTGGATTTAATTACGGTTTAAAAAATGACGACAGAAGATTTATTAGTAAGCGGACCGCGGCGTCTGAAAAAACAGTTTTTTGCGGGTTTAAATGGCCATAAAATACAATTAGAATGATCAGCAGATAATTCCTTCAAATGGATGTTCACTCGCCGTGAAATATCAAATACGTCTGTTGTAAAACACTGTGCAGGGCAAGAATAAACTGCTGTAAAATGAGTTGGTACTCGTATAGTGTGGAAACTTGTTCATTCACAAAGACTTCATCAGGTTTTTGATGCAGAAGCGAACAATAAATGAAATAAATCGATTCAATATTGAAATACATGTCAATAGATCGGCTTTCAAAGATTTTCATTAAAAAAGCTAAGAAAAAATATTTGCACAGAAGTAAAACCTAAAACCACACTGAGAATAGTCAAATCCTGTTCAGCTTAAATAGTCAAACAAAATACTCGGTTTGGGTAATACTAGTAATGCAACACAATGGCACAGACACGAGCGTACCGGTCTTTTAATCGCAAAAAGAGCTAATGCAAAAACGCTTTAATGCTCAGACGGATATGCGAGAGGAAAATTCGAGTTTCCAAGAAGTGACAGCTTCAGTCAAAACTCAGCTTCGTCGTCGTACTTGCACGGGCAGGACTTGGTGAAGAAGTTGCACAGGGCAACGCGAAACTGCTTATTGGCATAGGCGTAGATCAGGCTGTTAGTGCTGAAGTGCAGCAGGTGCAGCAGCTGCGCGATCATGCGGGCCATGTTGAAGGCCATATGGAAGGCGGGCGAGCCCATCAGGATGACGCCCCGAAACATCACGCTGCCGAACACGAGCATGATGTAATTCGGTAGGTTCAGTGTGACGTAGGCGATGCAGAAGCCCAGCAGCATGTGCGTCACCTACAGTGAGGAAGCGGGGTGATTGTTAGATGTAATTCCTCAGGAGGCTCTAGCTTTCTAGTCTTATCAGAGACTCAAAGAAATCACCTGGCACTGCTGGCGATAAATGTCACCGCGCGATCCCATTAGCCGAAGACCCGGCTGCTGCAGATGCAGCGGATGCTGCTGCTGTCTTTGCTGGCTTGAGCCGCCCTCGCCTGTGTTCTTGGACCAGTGGCAGGGAGGCATAGAGCCCGAGCCCGCGCGGGACCCCATGAGCGGCACCAGGCTGTAGTGCTGCTGCAGCTGCAGCTGCTGCTGCTGCCTTAGCAACTGCTGCTCAATGTTGCCAACTAGGGCTCGAATCCTGCACAGTATGTAGGAATTCAGCAGCAGTAGCAGAAGCCATGGAGCAAAGCTAACCAGAACGCTGTCAACAACTTGCAGAGCGTTCGGGCCGCTAGGTACGCATTGAAATGACCGATTTGCCGACACTATGTTGACACCGAAACCGACACTCCACTTGACGTGGCAGCTCCAGGCGACGCCGCCGATGAGGGCGGAGGACAGCGCGATCAGGGCTCGACGACGCTGTCGCTGTTGCACGGCGGCCGTTGTGGCCGGCGAGCGAATGAAAGTGACGCGATCCACCGTGATGCCGACTAGGATCCAAGGACTGACGAAGGAGGCCAGCGCGAACAAGTAGTTCATGGTCAGACAGGCGTACTCACCGGTATCTTGCACGTGCGTCTGTGTCGAGATCACGTAGAGCAGCAGGATAAAAAAGTCAGAGGCTGATAGCAGTCTCAGACTGACTGACAGGTAGTGACGTCTAACCGGTTCGCACCAGAAGACGCAGAAGTTTAGCCAGTTGGTGAGCATGCCCACAATGGCCACAGCGAGTTGGCTGTAGTGCATCACAATTCTGGCGGTGTGGTACCACTCAGTCGGGTCGCCGGCTGGGCTTGACTCAATCTCCGTTGTATTCGTCCGATTGTCCATGGTGATTTGCTCAATGCGCACCTCAATGTGGTGTCGATGTGTAAGCTGTCGCTGTGAAGTATTTGGCAGGGGGCTAGTTTTGAAGTAACGTATTTATTGGGTCCCGCCCAGACCTCAATTATCACTGTAAGGGAAGCTGCTGCAGTGCCATTGGACGGAAATCCCTATGAGCCAATGATCCCTGGACAAGATCCCAAAGCGTAAACCGACTGTGCAGGACAGAGAGCTGCTCCACGCTAAATTATTCAAGTTTTGTTTTTTTTCAGCGCGCCCAGGGTTGTAACGCGGGGCGCGATATTGCCGACACCGCATGAGAGCAGAAGCAAACCTCCTTAGTCCCATTTTTGTAGATAATTACAATGCACAGTCGGAAAAACTGGCATTAATATAAATTACATGCAAGGAAGTGCCTATTTGGGGGAGCTATATATATATCGAAGAATCTGCTAATGCTGCACAAGGCTCTCGAATTTAAATATGACCTCTCGAACTGTCAACAACTGAAAAAAACTGGCAAATGACAGGGCCCTGGGTGCCTAAGTAAGCCTTCTATCTCGTGAAGGACATCGGTGCCTACAGCTTGAGACCTAGAAAAGCATGTACAAGCAGTCTAGCTATTTTATCCGTGGTCGCACCATGGTCGCACAAGAGAAATAGTTAAAAACCGATTTTAAGTGCAAAAACATAGACGAGATACTTCAGTAGCTAAATGTCACTTTTTTAATCTTTCATCCGTCGCAAGCCTTTAATATAGCTGTAGTGCTGATATTTTACTGTGACGTTTGTAAATTCAGTTGAACATTTTTTCGTTTATTATTGACTTTTTCTGAGAATACAGATTGAGAACCGGACAATCCACAATTCCTATTGGACAGCAGGTTTTATTCAGGAAGAAGCTATCACGGCAATCGACTTATGACTTTTGCACTGGATTCTCATGAGTCGTGCATGAAAGTAAGATGGAGTACCTAGTAACACAGTAACAGTCATTATTACTGTAGTTGGCAATCACGGTTGTCTTCAATGCCATCCATCTCAGACTGATCGGTAGTAGGTTAAAATGGATTATCAGTACGGTCAGGGCTGGTCGAGGGGCAAAGGAGAAAGAGCACTGTTTATTGAAAGACGTCGTTTTTTAAGTTACGGATGCAGTAGTGATGCCTCGCCTGTTTGTGCAATTACAACCGCAACAACAAGAACAATAATAATAATAGCAAGAACAAGAAGAAGAACAACAACACCCGCGTTATGCCTGACCGGCGTCTTTCGCCGAGGCTCCTATCCGGCACCGCGTCTACGTCGTGGAGGGTAGGCAACGCGGCCGGTTTCTATCGGGCGGCTGAGAGTGTCGGGATATGGTCACAGCTCCTCTCCAAGGGGTTGTGGTTGGAGCTCTTTCAGGCGGCGGCCTCGGGGAGCCGAGCCTCTTCAGCTGGCTACTGGGATTGGAGCCCAGTTGGCAGACAGCCACAAAAACATTAACAGCTACAAAACAATGTAAGCTGTCAAGGTAAACAACCTAGCGTCAAAGAACGCGCTTCAGAGCCTTGTTACGAACGAAGGCCGCACCCCCGGCAGAGTCCGGGGCGCCAGCGTCAGCCACCTGGTAGGGTGCCTGCAGCGTGAGCAGCAGCAGCTGTGGGCAGTAGGACGGTGTGGCCTGCCAGCTGGAGTTGCCATGGGCGCAGCAATTCATTTGGACGGGTCAGGCTCGCGCGGCGATATAGAGGGCGGCGTTAGTTGCAGCAATAGTAATAACAACAACAGAGGCTCAAGGCCTCATTTTACATATAAAAGACCTAAACCAGGCATTACGCTCGTGCCTCGGGATTTCTGTGACCTTGATTAATTGGCTCGATTGCCCAGTTCTATTGGCTACGCGTGCATATGCACACACATGAATGCTGAAGAACACATCCAATTAAAAATAACAAGCCTGAACTGGGCTTAAATTTGTTTCTCGAGACGCAGCTTACGTCACTAGAAAGAACTTGCCCGAGGATTCTCACAATGGAGCGGCTTCTGATGTGAAGTGAAGTGAAGATTTACACTTAGACTTATTGATATTTTTAGCCACAGGGTTAGCATCCTGCTCATGACGAACCCTATCGCCTTGCAGTCATGTGCTTTGAGGACATTTCCAGGACGTGCGGCAAAAAGCGGGAAGTTAGCCGGGTCAGAATTCAAATTCACCAGCTCCCAACCATAATTGCGCTCGATCAGTACCGAAAGCAGAGCGCTTGTGTGTTTCACTTGCTTTAACCCACGCTGAATTCTAATTCTGCTGATTTTCGATCCTTTCCTGCTAATCATTCAAAGGAAATTTGGTATAACCAAATAGAACAAGCTATTTAGCAAGCTAAAACATAGAGATGACTAACTGCTTTGATAACCCACGTGATATGAGTTCTCAGTTTTTTATGCGAGAATTTTTTGCAAAAGTACAATCGACAAGGGGGTTGGTAGGCAGAGCGGTTAACGCGTTTGGCTCTCGCACCATGGTCCCTAGGTTCGATTCCGTGGCGTGGCCACATTTATTTGGGGCGCAGCCGCGGAGAGAAGGCTTGAGGGCTTGTCGTGTAATTTACGCCCTTGGCCTTGAGGGCCAACCTCCAAGGCACAGTGAAAGTGTACCACAGCCAGACGATGAGAAAGTCAAAGCAGATGTACACACCTGTGTGAGCGTGTGCCTGTGTACGGTATCTGTGTGCGTGTGTGCTCCGGAGTCAGCGAAATGGGCTGAATTGCCTCCTCGCTGGCTGCAGGTCAAGTTTCACCAAATGATGTGCCACAGCAAAGTGCTTTTACAAAACTTTTGAAACAATGAGCCTAATCTTTTACATCTTGTGATTCGATAAGACAATATTATAGGATGCACCTGCGCACTGTATTTTTCCCAGCTTTCACCCTCGATGAACCGAAGCATACGAAAAGGGATGTTTGCTTGCTGAGTTACTAACTTAACAAAATCGGTTATAATAAAGTACTAGAAAACTATAATTTAATTACACCTGCCTTAGTTGGGCAGCCGACAGCACAGCCGCAGCTATTGCGCTTCTGAAGGGCATTGCTAAAGGAATTATTCTTGCCTTTAGCAATTAATTGTCTTGCTAAAGGGCGAAAATTGTTCCAGTGGAGTCGGGTATCGAACCCCCGACCTTAAAGTCGTGAGTTCGAAGCTGCAGCTACTAGGCTACAACTCATAGGTAGCAACTATTGATTATTACTCGCGGTTTATTATCCCACAGTAATAAATCATAATAACACCATACATGTAGCTGTTATTGCATACTGTAGAATTTAGAGCTATGTCACTGAGAATTGAACAGCTCAGGTAAAGGGACAATTTAAGGGGTGTGTGCTTTGATAATTGCAGCATCACATTGTCTCGATCGAAGCTCGGTAAAGTCGGCTGGTTTATGTCCGGCTTTAATTACATTTATTTGCACATCGCGCTTTGGTCCTGGATTCTCGCCACGCACGCAGATCTGTTGACAGGATCAGTTCCGCTTTGGCTTCGCTGCGGTACCATGCAGGCAGCAGGTGCATGGGGGCAGAGAAGTCATTAATGGCGCATTGGTTCTTAGTCAAGAATATAGGTTGCTGCGGAAAATTATAAAATGAACTATATAATAGACATTGTTTACTGGAGATGCGGATTGACACGCACTGGTGAACTCTGCAAGATGAGCTGAGCTGAGCCGAGAGCTGAGGATAAACATTATAATATTATAGGGGCACATAGTGCAAAAATGTATATAACTTCTACTGCACTATCTACTACTTATCTGCCATTAGTTGAGTCATTGTTGCAGTACTTGAATATTTTTCACAAATCATTTCCTATACTTTACTCATTTTTTATATGATTTGTTTAAATACCAGATCACGCTGAATTTAGCATTTGACAGGCATGTCGATGGGTGTAAAAAAGACCGCAAAATACATACATGTTTTGACCTTTGTAAACAATATCATTATACTACTGAAAGTAAATGGAGTATAATTGTATCATAACCTATTCCACTATAGAATTATTGTTTCTAGACTGTTTATAAACAAAAACAAACAGAACGGATTAAAGCCTAATGAAAAACTTACGCTTACTTTATCTAAGATTGTTAAACACTGAAATTAAAGGATAAAGGAAGAGAGATCGAAGCGACTGTACGCACGTTTCGCTAGCCGCAACCCAGCCGCATCACTTTTTAAAATCACTTGTACCTTGCAAAATCCGTCTTTTCTAATAGATTTTGACTAGATTTAATTGTGCCACACATTAAATTATCTTCATAACCTTCGAACCGTTGGATCAAAATGCTTAATTTTGCACAGGGTTGTATAAAAATATGTGCTTGAGGTGGTACAAATATGGTACAGGCCGTATGTATTCTATTTTTGGAGAGAAAAGACCATTTGCTACCGGAAATGACTTCATTAAAACTTCAGACGATGATTTTTTGCTTATTAAAGCTCGTTCAGACCAACTTTTGAGCTCAAAAGATGCGCAATTTGCTGAAATTTTATAAATTAAAAACGGTACAAGAATCCAGTCAAAAGCAAGGGCGCAAGTGATCAGCCCAATGCCAGCCGCACCGATTTTTTAAATCCGGAAATTTGAAGGCTTCAACAGTGACTAGCAGTATGAAGACAATTTAACGTGTGGTACAATTAAATCTAGTCAAAATCTATTTAGAAAAGACGGATTTTGCAAGTGGTACAGGTGATTTTAAAAAGTGATGCGGCTGGGTTGCGGCTAGAGACACGTCGGTGCGACTGCGACGTTGTCACTTTCTGCAGGACGCGCTCTGTCATTTACATTAATTACGCGCTTTCACAACTAATTGCAATTTTGTATATTTCTTAGATCGCTACTGTAAGTAGACGTCAACGTACATTCAAACCCCTTTGTGCCACCCAAAATTATGATTTTCCTCTCAGAAAATAGCATGCATCCACGCTCATATGCAAGGGTCAGCTGCCTGCTCAAATTTTAGCTCATTTTTTCATTGCTATACCTTGGTTCACCTGCCTTTGCCCCTGATGTCACTTTGGCTTGTCACGCCCACATCTGTGTTGCTAATCGTCACACGACTGAGAAAATGCAAACGTAAGCTATATAGCTAGGATATTATCGCACAAGGAAAGTAATTACAATTACTATAGCTAGAAACGCCAGAAATCAGTCAGCAGCAGGTCGACGAAGTGCCAAGAGAAGGACGACTCGAGTAGCATACGTAGTCCTCGTGAAGTGGCATATATATGCCTTCTCCGCTTGAACAGCCTACGGCCGTGGTCCCTCAAAGGAATTTAGGCTTGTATCCGTTAAGTATAATCTGGACTTGCGCGAATATTACAAAATGCAGCTGAACAACGTTATTCCATGATTCCATGCAATGACGATTTTTCGCATGATCGTCTAAACTTGGTTGCCGCAAGGACCACGAACAGTAGACTATACTCCTATTACCATTGCTACGGTAATAGTAAAATTTAAATATAATTTTTACAATGGAAGTGGGTATTCCACCGATCGCGTGAATGGGCTACTTCCCTAATGAATGGGCTCATTTGTGAGGTCGTATGTCGTACTAGGTCAACAATTTCATTTTCAATACAATTCTTCTGATAAGGTTTACGTCTCATATAGCTCTAGCTAAAAATATATGTTCCTCATTGTTTTAATAATATATTTCCATGAAAGCATTTTGCTACTTTTTAACTTCTATCAGAATTTACGTGGACCATAATTTAGCTCAACTCAATTTACTCAATAGTTTGATTTTCATGAATTAACGAAAAGCCTTACCGAAAAAAACTATTTATAGAAGGCCGAGACCTTTAGTTGGGATTCCAAGAAAAGTCATATTTTGCTGGTTACGTATTTAAATTGGCTAGCCCCTGTGCTTATCTAAGCTATTTTCGAGTGTAGCAAAATAATCTGATATTATTTGAACTGCTAAAAAGCTTTAGGGAGAACAATTCCAATGAATTTTGAACTTGACCTTAATGCTTAACTAAATTTTTCGCATTTAAGGAACAAAATAGTTTAAAGAAATGTCAAATTAAAAATAGATAATTATTAAAATTCTTTTTAAACAAGTTTCAGAATTGTTACATAAAGTAATAAGTTCTTTACTAGATTTTCCATTTGAACTAGGCCCATTTATAGCAAGCCAAATATTGTCTATCTTGCCACAAGCATATTTTACTGACCGCACCTTTTAAGCTCTAGCTAGCTACAACAGACAGCAAAACTAGCTAGACATCTAGTAATTGTCAAGACAATTAATATTTGTTAAAAATTCTTGAATCTAAACCAAATCTGAATCTGAATTGGAAAAATGGGAGAAAGCAAACTTACTGGTCAAGACTTTATTAAGAAAGTATTTTCACCCACATTAGCTGTGCTAGTTAGCCATGATGCAGAAACAATCTGTCAGAAAAATAATTTGTCATTTTGTGAACTAATGAAGCCATTTTTGAGGATTTCACAAGATGGTAAGTATGCAAAAGTGAACCAAGCAAATAAATATGTTCTTGGTTTTTTAATTTTTCCAAAGTTTTCTGGTATTACTGGACTCTGTTGAAATTATTTGATCAAGTTCATCTACATGTGTTGGAAACTATAAAGGTTTGGCTTAAAAAGTGTCATACTAAGCTAAAACACCTTTCAAGTACTGTGTATCCATAGAGGAATAAACAACATTGGTGCACTGCACTGTGCCATGCCAAGCTGTGCTACTATGTTGCATGCTGCACCAACCTAAAATAAAAAACATGCTAGACATATGTCTATGAAAATTTAATCTTTTTTATAGAGTAAATTCTGTAACTTTTAAATTGCTTGACCTGCTTTTTTAATGAATCTAGATAGTATTATTTTATTATTTCATATTTTGTGCTAAATGCTAAAAAATAGAAAACAAAATTAGCTCATATACACTAGATTTAATGTGCTTAGATGTTGTCTGACTCTTTTTTTTGAAAAAAATATTAAGCTATAATAATTTCAGCCTATTTAGCTTTATTTAGATTTATAGTTGTTCCATAGTCAGGAAGGTGGCAAGTGATTTGGATATGACATTTGCTGGATATTAATTGAATACCACTGATTTTGGCATTGCATTTGGCTCAAATATTCTAGTGAACACTTCCTGACTTTGATTAACCAGAGGATAAATAGAGTATAACTAGAATGTAATTTATTTTTATATTATCATTTCCCAGTGACATTTTCAGTGTTCAAGTAGTGTCCTAAAAGTTCCCAGAATTTGTATCATAGCTATGCAATGCCTTGCTTAAATTAGTGAGTGTAGAGTAAAATAAAAATAAATGCTTTATCTTGAGAACTTCATTTTAATTATTTTATTTAAACCATAACATCAAAAATTGTGTTTAAAAGTGCAAATAAGTGTTACCAACTGTTAAAAAGGTATTATATGTAACTGGCCCCTGCGGTTTCTTTGTCCAATTAAGCACTATTCTGAGTATTAGGGTCAGTGCAGCTAAATCTTTGCACTCTGGTCTGCTGGCTAGAGTTATCACTCAAATTGCAGAAAATTGTGAAATGCATTGTGGTAGCAGAATTGTATATGACTTTTTAGTGACTATGGTAAAAGCCTCAGGAAAAAAGTTACAAATGGATCAATACTGAGGTAACTTGTTTTTGGCTGACAAAGCCCATGAAATGGCTACAACCTGTGCACCTACTTTTTGGTGCTGCTCATAAGTGATTGGATATGAAAAAAATCCTCAATTGAGATTCTTAATCATAAAATTTTTATTCTTTTTATGTTAATCTATTCACTTGAAGATTGAGCAAAGCATATAGGAACTTTTGGGATACCCTTGTACATTAAGTTACCTTTTGCTTTTATAACCAAGAATTTGCTAGTTTTGTGTCCAGTCTATTTGAATCAGTATCCAAAGCCAAACATTGAAAATACATCTATTGAAAGTCTACATGTAACAATAAGGTAATTTTATCCACTCTGCTATTGACAGTGACACATATGTACACATTTATATAGCTACTCTGAAACTAAATCCATGAGCTCTGTAAATTAGCTTTGAATTATCAACACGCCGCGTGCCATGGGGACGGGGGTTGGCCCTCGCGGATATCATTCGAAATGTTCGACGTTACATAATCGCTGCTGTTCTATTTTCACAATTTTAGTGCAATTTCGCGACCCGAACAACATTAGCATCACGGTGCGCAACTTGTCACTCAACCTGGTGGACTGCAACGCCAGCCCGCCGCAGCCAGCGGCTGTCAAGAAGCTTCTAAACGATACTGTCAGCGCCAGCCTGCTGGTTGAACCGCTGACTGCCAGCATTAGCACCGGCATGTACGAGCTCAGCTATCAGGCCAATACGCCTTGGTTTGACGCCTATCGTGACTGCCTGCTGTCCAATATACCGCCCTCTGAGCACGAGTTTCTGGGCCACTGCCTCGGCTGCGTGATTGCTGTGAGCTCAACTCACCCGGATCCACTGGATTGCTTTGCCAAACTCACCAACCAGCAGTTGATGCTGCAGCAACAGGTGAATCGACAGCCAAGATGGCTGTGTCCTCAGGTGCTCAGGTAAGTTAAAAAAATTAATTTCACGAGGGCTACAGGCAAAGGCACATTTGGTGACACTAGACCCGCAGCCAGCGAGTAAGCAATTCTGCCCGTTTCGCTGAATGCTGAGCACAGTGTGTGCTCAGAAATCTGCTCTTGACTTTCTCATCATCAGGCAGTGTACATTAACTTTAACTGTGCCTTGGAGGTTGGCCCTCGTTGGCGTAAATTGCACGACAAGCCCCCAAGCCTTCTCTCCGCGGCTGCGCCCCAAATGAATGAGGCCTCTCCGCGGAATCGAGCCCGGGGACCTTGGTGCGAGAGGCAGACGCGTTAACCGCTCTGCCACCCACCCCCTGCTCATGTGAGTTGTTTAGTTAAAATGATTACTTTTAACTGATCGCACCTGTCCCTATTGGGCTAGAAGTGCAGCCGACAGCACAGACGCAGCTATTGCGCGGTGCAACTGAAGACTGCTGCGTACAGATATTCAGTCCATGGACTGGGAGGGTGCCACACCCATCCTCAATTACCCCAGCTAATGCTGGTACCCATTTAACAGCTGGGTAAACTGATTTCTTGAGGGGGTATTTAGAATCTAGCGCATCATGTTCCTCCGTAAGTCCCTACAAAGAATTGTCTATCCTAAACTCCCGCAGGTACTACGTATTGCTGCACGACAGTCAAGAGGGCGATCAGCAACGAGCGGACTCTACTTTGACCGCACTGCGCAGCACTTACGGCCCGGCCGTCTGTCACCTGTTGCTCATCAACACGCGCTCGCCAGCTAATCAGGCGGACGGATCTGTAGCGCCGCCAGACCCTTGGGCGCAGCACCTGCCGCCGTCACGGCAGCTGTCGCATCAGCATCAGTTCCAGATTCAGCAGCAGCAGCTGCAGCAGGCGGAGGCTTCAACACCAGACGGATTAGGAACAGCGCCTCAGCATCCGTTAGACTACGGCTGGTCGTCAACGGATTCTGGCGAGATGTCAGGTGTCTACAGCGGCACCGGCGCCAGCGTGGTCCACGGCGCCTGGCTTAGCGCCGACGATCATAACAGGCTTCGGGTGATGGTCCTGGAGTTGGTAAATCGCGCACTGATGCCCTGGGTTGAAAAGACTCTAAAACTGCTCAACGAGCAGATCGCCTCGCGGATGCGCGGCAAAGGCTTCCTTGGCGGCGCCAAGAAGTGGTTCTCCGTTGGCGGCGGCGGCGGCGGCAGCGGGGCCGGTAAGAGCGGCGCCGCTCAGCAGCAGTTGTCTTCGTCCTCGGCTGGCTCCCAGATGGCTAGCGCCGGAGCTCCGGGTGCTTCGTCGGTTGTTTACGCTAGCGACGCGCCCGAGCTGCAGCTGCGTCGGTACGCCGACCTGGCATTTCTGTTCCAGCAGTACGAGGTGGCTCACCAGGCCTACCAGCAGTTGAAGAAGGACTTTCAGGTTTGTCTTCGCGTGTGTCTTAAATGTTTCAGCTGTTTCCTTCAGCTGTTTCCTTCATCTTTTTCCTTTATCTGTTTCCTTCAGCTGTTTTCTTCAGCTGTTTCCTTCAGCTGTTTCCTTCAGCTTTTTCTTTCAGCTGTTTCTTTCAGCTGTTTTCTTCAGCAGTCTCTTCCAACTGTTCTATTAGAGCAGTTTCTTTAGCTGGTTGAAATCTCAATTTTATTACGAGCGTAGTATTGTTTCCATAAAATTTCTTCAAGTTATTTCCTTTTCGAGTCAAGATGCAGTTTTTAGCCTGCGGCACTAGTTTACGAGTTTTTCTGCTGTTTAACAAATTCTTCTACTACAGCTCAGCTATCCATTTTCTTTTTCTTTAGCGGTTATCTAAATAGTTTCGATTCTCAGCTTTTGTGATGGTTATTCTTATTAGCCTTGTTCATTTCAATCTTCAATAATCAAGTTCATTCAGTTGCGCTCGCTCTATTGACCTCCGTTATTAAAAAAAAACAGGCGGATGCAGCCTTCCTGCACTATGCCGGCACCATGGAGATGGCTGCCCTGTCCGCCTTCATGCAGGAAGGCACTAGCCAGAGAAATTATCCGCATCCCTATATGGAGAATGCCATTGCTACCTATCTGCACAATTGCAAGTAAGATCCACCGTGTCTGTTTGCTTTGTCTTAACAATAGAAAGACTAGCTATGCAATTTTAAAAAATTGAAAAATTGAAAAAATACACCGAAAAACTGTGTTTTTTTAAATACCCTTCTGTGGTGTTTTACTGTTAATGCTACAGCTAACGATTATTTACCGGCCTTACAATCTGCTGATAACTGTCGATTAATTATTTTAGAAATCAGCTTCTGGCCACCCGCGGTACATTGCTGAGTGCCGAGGCCCTTAAAACAAAGAAGATGTTCGCCGAAGCCGCGGTGCAGTACATCAAGATGACTACGGAGGTTAGTAGGCTGTAAATTTTATGTTCACTTGCTGCGATTCCTTATTGTTCCTGCTGCGATTCTTGATCCAGTTCCTGCTGCGATTCTTGATCTAGTTCCTGCTGCGATTCTTGATCTAGTTCCTGCTGCGATTCTTGATCTAGTTCCTGTTGCGATTCTTGTTTACATTCCTGCTGCGATTCTTGATCCAGTTCCTGCTGCGATTCTTGATCTAGTTCCTGCTGCGATTCTTGATCTAGTTCCTGCTGCGATTCTTGATCCAGTTCCTGCTGCGATTCTTGATCTAGTTCCTGCTGCAATTCTTGATCTAGTTCCTGCTGCGATTCTTGATCTAGTTCCTGCTGCGATTCTTGATCCAGTTCCTGCTGCGATTCTTGATCTAGTTCCTGCTGCAATTCTTGATCTAGTTCCTGCTGCGATTCTTGATCTAGTTCCTGCTGCGATTCTTGATCTAGTTCCTGCTGCGATTCTTGATCTAGTTCCTGCTGCGATTCTTGATCTAGTTCCTGCTGCGATTCTTGTTTACATTCCTGCTGCGATTCTTAATCAAGTTCCTGCTGCGATTCTTGATCTAGTCCTGCTGCGATTCTTTATCTATTTCCTTCTGCGATTCTTTATCTATTTCCTGCTGCGATTCTTTATCTATTTCCTGCTGCGATTCTTTATCTATTTCCTGCTGCGATTCTTTATCTAGTTTCTTGATTCTTTCAAAGTACCTGTTTCGATACCTTAAAGTACCTGCTGCGATTCCTTCTGACTGTACAACTCCAGCTGCGATTCCTTCTGACTGTACAACTCCAGCTGCGATTCCTTCTGACTGTACAACTCCAGCTGCGATTCCTTCTGACTGTACAACTCCAGCTGCGATTCCTTCTGACTGTACAACTCCAGCTGCGATTCTAGCTTCTTTTGTCAAGGTCCCCCGCCACCACCCCATCCTTCTTCCCAGGACTCGGATCTGCGCAGCGCTCTGCTACTGGAGCAGGCGGCCCACTGCTACCTGCGGATGCGGCTGCCGCAGGTGAGAAAATTCGCCTTCCACCTCATCCTGGCCGGGCATCGATTCTCCAAGGCTGCCCAGAGGGCGCACTCGCTTCGCTGCTACCGCGCCGCCCTCCGAGTCTACAGGGACCGCGGCTGGACCCTGGCTGAGGACCACATCAACCTGGTGCTCACTAAACACTCGGTGGCACTGAGGGAGCTGGAGTCCGCCAAGGATTCGGCCTACCGGCTGCTGCGGCACGACAGCCGGCAGAGCCCGGCCCAGCAGTCCGCCTTCCTCAGGGATTTTGTGCACGTCTATAGGGAGTATATTCCCAGCGTGGCCAGCCCGCCAGACCACAGCCTGATTGGCGGCGCGCTGCCTGTACTGCCCCTGCCCAAGGTGAGTTTGGAGCGGGCGAATCTGTGGGATGTGCGCGCGTCAACACTGGGAAATTGATGGATTTTTAATTTGTGTTAGGAAAAAGATGAGTGTGATTTTTGCACCTACTGAACTAAGACAGCTAACTTAGCTTACCGGTTACCGGCATTAGCTACCGGCTCATGGTTAGCGGCTTCCCGGCTTAGCTAATGGTTACCGGCTTAAGAGGAAAGGGAAGAGAGATAACAGAAGGGGAAGAAAGATAACAGAAGGGATAGAAAGATAACAGAAGGGGGGGAAAAGATAACAGAATGGGAAGAGAGATAACAGAAGCGGAAGAGAGATAACAGAAGGGGAAGAAAGATAACAGAATGGGAAGAGAGATAACAGAATGGGAAGAGAGATAACAGAAGGGGAAGAGTGAAAGAGGGAGGGGAAGAGAGATAACAGAAGAAGAGAGATAACAGAAGGGGAAGAAAGAGAACAGAAGAGGGAAGAAAGATAACAGAAGTGGAAGAGAGATAACAGAAGAAGAGAGATAACAGAAGTGGAAGAGAGATAACAGAAGAAGAGAGATAACAGAAGGGGAAGAAAGATAACAGAATGGGAAGAGAGATAACAGAATGGGAAGAGAGATAACAGAAGGGGAAGAGTGAAAGAGGGAGGGGAAGAGAGATAACAGAAGAAGAGAGATAACAGAAGAAGAGAGATAACAGAAGGGGAAGAAAGAGAACAGAAGAGGGAAGAAAGATAACAGAAGTGGAAGAGAGATAACAGAAGAAGAGAGATAACAGAAGTGGAAGAGAGATAACAGAAGAAGAGAGATAACAGAAGGGGAAGAAAGATAACAGAATGGGAAGAGAGATAACAGAATGGGAAGAGAGATAACAGAAGGGGAAGAGTGAAAGAGGGAGGGGAAGAGAGATAACAGAAGAAGAGAGATAACAGAAGGGGAAGAAAGAGAACAGAAGAGGGAAGAAAGATAACAGAAGTGGAAGAGAGATAACAGAAGAAGAGAGATAACAGAAGTGGAAGAGAGATAACAGAAGAAGAGAGATAACAGAAGGGGAAGAAAGATAACAGAATGGGAAGAGAGATAACAGAATGGGAAGAGAGATAACAGAAGGGGAAGAGTGAAAGAGGGAGGGGAAGAGAGATAACAGAAGAAGAGAGATAACAGAAGAAGAGAGATAACAGAAGAAGAGAGATAACAGAAGGGGAAGAAAGAGAACAGAAGAGGGAAGAAAGATAACAGAAGTGGAAGAGAGATAACAGAAGAAGAGAGATAACAGAAGTGGAAGAGAGATAACAGAAGAAGAGAGATAACAGAAGGGGAAGAAAGATAACAGAATGGGAAGAGAGATAACAGAATGGGAAGAGAGATAACAGAAGGGGAAGAGTGAAAGAGGGAGGGGAAGAGAGATAACAGAAGAAGAGAGATAACAGAAGAAGAGAGATAACAGAAGGGGAAGAAAGAGAACAGAAGAGGGAAGAAAGATAACAGAAGTGGAAGAGAGATAACAGAAGAAGAGAGATAACAGAAGTGGAAGAGAGATAACAGAAGAAGAGAGATAACAGAAGGGGAAGAGTGAAAGAGGAATGGGAAGAGAGAAGGGAAGGGGAAGAGAGATAACGAACGTGGAATAGATACAGGGAAAAAGTGAGAGGAGGAGAGACCGGGAGGCAGACTATCCCTGAGCAGTGGTACCTGATGCGCAGCCACTGCAGCAGCATCTGTGTCATAAGGCCCACGCACAGCCAGACGGTGGCGATGAATTTTCTAAAAGAACAATAACAGTGAGAAATCGCAATCGAAAACTGGACTCCGCAGGTGCTTGAGCAGGATCTCAAACTACTGCTCAGCCGGCCCTCAAGCCAGTTGGACGACCTGACCGTGCCAGCCCGAGGCGTGCACTTTCTAGACGCCGACCTCTGCCACCCGGACTGGGCCGAGCTGGAGCGCGCCCTGCTGGAAGCTGCCACCGGCCGGTCCGTTCCGCCGACCTTCCGGCCGGCCCTGCCCTGCCTGTCCTGCGACACGCCCAACGAAAACTGTCCCCTGGCCGTGGCTGGCGAACCCCTGACCTATCAGATACCATTGCGCAACCCTGCTCAGATTCCTCTGATCATGCGTGACGTCTGCCTGCTGTGGAGTCTGAGACCTCTAGATGTCGGCGTGGAACTGTCAGCCAATACTCTCGAGTCATCAGCTTCCACTGCTGCCGCAGGGCCGCTAATCACCAACGAGGTGGAAGCCAGCCAGATGCACTTTGCCAGGTGATTGGAAATAGGAAAATTGGAAATCCCTTGATTATCATGTCTAAAGGGGAATCTCTAGATTATTATTTTTAATAGGGAATCCCCTGATTATCATATCTGATGGGAAATCCCTTTATCATCATATCAGATAGGGAATTCCCTTTATTATGTTTTATAATGGGGGGAATCCCTTAATTATCATTTGTGATGGGGAAACCCTTTGATTATCATATCTAATAAGAAATCCATTGAACATCACATCTAATGAAAAATCATTTGTTTATCATATCTGATAAGGATCATATCTTGATTATTATTTCTGATAGGGAATCCCATAATTAGCATATCTAATAGAGAATCCCTTGATTAATTGGCTGTGTCTGATGGCGAATCCCTTGATTGATTCTATTTATATCAGATAGGTAATCCCTTCATAGTTGATTCATAGTATCTGATAGGAATTTCCTTGATCATTCCTTCATTTATTGGCTCTAGTCATCGATTGATTTGGCATGTAGTGGTGAATCTGTTTAATTTTTTTAAAATTGCATAGAAGTAAAATTTAGTCTAGCTGAATCGATTTAGAGATACGTAAACCAACTGGCTACTTTAAGTAGTTAATGTAAAGATTTGTTTTTAGCTGATTTTCTTTTGAATTTTACATACACGATATTTCTGTTGTTATTCTCGCTTCAGTGCAAGAATACAATGTTAACCTGTTAACTAAGAGTTGATTATATCTGGCTTTAGTATTGAGCAAATTTATTTGTCAGCTATTTATTCGTTCTACAGCTTTTATCGCCCCGCACAATGGCTTGCATTTAACAAAAAAACAAGATTATACTGGCTGTGGCTGGGATATGGTTTTAATTGTTTTCTAAAAATAGACTAAACTAATCAAGTAGACAGATTTTGTGTCTATCCAATTCCAGACTAATATTAATGATAGGTTGGTTGTCTTTCGGATTGACATCACCAGCAAGAGGATAAGAGCCTAGATCTTATTTTTGCGGTCACAGTTTGCTTTTTATTTTGATTGCGTCCTAAATCTGCTGGGCTTAAAGCTTAATTAAAAGAGCTTCAAATTGCCTAGAATTAAAGTAGGATTTCGCTTTCATTAAATATTTTGTCCTAGCATTGTCTGTTTGTCTCCTGCATATTCTAGCCGATATGTTTGGAAAAATATATAATTTATTTTTTTTCTTTTTTAAATCAGGGAGGCAGTCACCACCGAGCAGCTGGCCGAGCTCTCGTTGCTACCCGGCGAACGAAAATGCGCCGAGCTGGCCCTCATTCCTAAGCGGGTGGGCAAACTGCGTGTGAACGGCTTGGCCTTCACGCTCTGCTGTCAGGCGCCATTGGAGGCATCCAATTATGCCGGCTTAGGCGGCCCTGCCAGCTCCGGTAGTCAGGGCGTGCGCGGTAAAGTGCCACTTGAAGTTACCGGGCCCAGGCTCAATCGCAGGCGCGAGGACTGGCAGTCGGTGGTGTACGCGCCGGATAGACGGCTGGAGGTGCAGGTGAGACTTGACTAGCCACTTACCTGCCCACTTACCGGCCTACTTTTCTGTCTACTTACTTGCCTACTTTCCTGTCTACTTACTTGCCTACTTTCCTGTCTGCTTACTTGCCTACTTTTCTGTCTACTTACTTGCCTACTTTCCTGTCTGCTTACTTGCCTACTTTCCTGTCTGCTTACTTGCCTACTTTCCTGTCTACTTACTTGCCTACTTTCCTGTCTACTTACTTGCCTACTTCCCTGTCTACTTACTTCCCTACTTTCCTATTTACTTACTTGCCTACTTTCCTGTCTGCTTACTTGCCTACTTTCCTGTCTGCTTACTTGCCTACTTTCCTGTCTACTTACTTGCCTACATTCCTGTCTACTTACTTGCCTACTTTCCTGTCTACTTACTTGCCCACTTTCCTATTTACTTACTTGCCTACTTTCCTGTCTACTTACTTGCCTACTTTCCTGTCTGCTTACTTGCCTACTTTCCTGTCTACTTACTTGCCTACATTCCTGTCTACTTACTTGCCTACTTTCCTGTCTACTTACTTGCCTACTTTCCTGTCTACTTATTTGCCTACTTTCCTGTCTACTTACTTGCCTACTTTCCTGTCTACTTACTTACCTACTTTCCTGTCTACTTACTTGCCTACTTTCCTGTCTACTTACTTGCCTACTTTCCTGTCAACTTACTTGCCTAATTTCCTGTCTACTTACTTGCCTACTTTCCTGTCTACTTACTTGCCTACTTTCCTGTCTACTTACAAGTTTTGCCTACTTTCCTGTCTACTTACTTGCCTTCTTTCCTGTCTACTTACTTGCCTACTTTCCTGTCTACTTACTTGCCTACTTTCCTGTCTACTTACAAGTTTTGCCTACTTTCCTGTCTACTTACTTGCCTACTTTCCTGTCTACTTACTTGCCTACTTTCCTGTCTACTTACTTGCCTAATTTCCTGTCTACTTACTTGCCTACTTTCCTGTCTACTTACTTGCCTACTTTCCTGTCTACTTACTTGCCTACTTTCCTGTCTACTTACTTGCCTACTTTCCTGTCTACTTACTTGCCTACTTTCCTGTCTACTTACTTGCCTACTTTCCTGTCTACTTACTTGCCTACTTTCCTGTCTACTTACTTGCCTACTTTCCTGTCTACTTACTTGCCTAATTTCCTGTCTACTTACTTGCCTACTTTCCTGTATACTGTCTACTTACTTTTCTACCCACCAAAAACATATCTCCTACCACCAAATTACCCGCCTGCTTTCCTGTTATGTCCTTCTATCGGAATTCCTATGCTTTGTACTCATTTTTGCATGTGAAAATTCAAACTAATCCCCATTTTCAATGCAAGGTGACACCTCCGATGCCCAGTCTGCAGTTGTGCTTCACTGGCTTCCCGGCCTACCTCCTAGCCGGTCAGGTGCGCCGCCTATCAATGAAGGTCACCAACTGCGGCCAGGTGCCCCTAACCGGACTCCGCCTGGCATCCAGACAGTTGGCTAATTTCACCTTCGGCTTTGACGAATTCTCCGACAATCTATTGGATAGCGCCGTGTTCCAGGAGGCCTCGGCTCCGGACGGCGGCGACGCTGCGGTGGACTCTATCAAGATGCGCCCAACGCCGCGGGTTGTGCCGGTGCCGCTCAGTGTGCCGGGCCAGGTGCCTGGAGTGCTACAGCCAGGACATTCGGCCACCGTCAGCTGCTGGCTGCGGGCAGCCGCCGAGCCGAACACTCAGCAGGTGAGCCGCGAGCTGGAGCTTGTGAATAGTTTAATTGTTAAAGGAGCTTGATTCATTCTTTAGGCGCAGGTAGGGTGATTGGCTAATGCGTTTGCATCTTGCAACAAGGGGTTCCTGAGCCTGCATTGACTATGAAAAGTTTAGAGCAGATGTACACACCTGTGTGAGCGTGTGCTCAGGAGTCAGCGGAATGAACAGAGTTGCCTCTCGCTGGTTGCTGGTCTGCTGAAACCGGATGCTGTTCCAGTGCCCACAGACCACCTGCAAATTTTATTATTATTCCTCTTTTGGTGCCTTTCAGGTGTCCTATTTACTCACCTAGGAATATGGGAAACTACTTTCAGATTCACAGTTTATGCCTGGTTGGCCTTTCAAATCTAATTCATGGCAGTTCCCAATTTGAGCTCCGTCGAGTCTATTCCAACTCATTGTTAATAGTTAGCCCTGTATTGTTGCGCTATAATCATCAGCATTGTCTATTTCTATCAATCGCATGCCTCAGCATCTACCTGCCTGCTCACATTCTATTTAGCTCGTATCTGTTTTAGAAAAAATAGCTAATCATACTTCTAATGGGGGAAATAGTCTCCCCTATTGTTTATGAATAATAGATATTGAGTAGGAAGTCGCCATTTTTTGCGCAAACCTCTGCGAGTTTCGTTCTATTTTTACACTTTGCTGCCTCAAAAATTAATGATGGAGGAGAGGTAAGAGCAAGGAGAGGAAACAGTTCCCTCTAGAGCCCGTACCCTCATTAAATGCGAAATTAGAGGGGGAGAGTGTGATATATATAAAGGCGAGCGAGAGACAGTGAGAGAGGGAGGGTGAGACAGTAAGAGGAGAGGGGGTGAGATAGGGAGAGTTAGAGTGGGTGAGTGAGACAGTGAGAGTGGGAGGGTGAGACAGTGAGAGAGCGAGAGTGTGATTGGGAGGATGAGACTGAGAGTGGGAGGGTGAGACTGAGAGAGCGAGAGTTAGAGTGGGTGAGTGAGACAGTGAGAGTGGGAGGGTGAGACAGTGAGAGAGTGAGAGTGGGAGGGTGAGACAGTGAGAGTGTGAGGGTGAGACAGTGAGAGAGCGAGAGTTAGAGTGGGTGAGTGAGACAGTGAGAGTGGGAGGGTGAGACAGTGAGAGAGCGAGAGTGAGAGTGGGAGGGTGAGACAGTGAGAGTGTGAGGGTGAGACAGTGAGAGAGCGAGAGTTAGAGTGGGTGAGTGAGACAGTGAGAGTGGGAGGGTGAGACAGTGAGAGAGCGAGAGTGAGAGTGGGAGGGTGAGACAGTGAGAGTGTGAGGGTGAGACAGTGAGAGAGCGAGAGTGAGAGTGGGTGAGTGAGACAGTGAGAGTGGGAGGGTGAGACAGTGAGAGAGTGAGAGTGGGAGGGTGAGACAGTGAGATAGGGTGAGTGAGAGTGGGAGGGTGAGACAGTGAGAGTGGGAGGGTGAGACAGTGAGAGAGCGAGAGTGAGAGTGGGAGGATGAGACAGTGAGAGTGGGAGGGTGAGACAGTGAGAGTGGGAGGGTGAGACAGTGAGAGCGAGAGTTAGAGTGGGTGAGTGAGACAGTGAGAGTGGGAGGGTGAGACAGTGAGAGAGGGAGGGTGAGACAGTAAGAGGAGAGGGGGTGAGATAGGGAGAGTTAGAGTGGGTGAGTGAGACAGTGAGAGTGGGAGGGTGAGACAGTGAGAGAGGGAGGGTGAGACAGTAAGAGGAGAGGGGGTGAGATAGGGAGAGTTAGAGTGGGTGAGTGAGACAGTGAGAGTGGGAGGGTGAGACAGTGAGACAGTGAGAGCGATAGCCAGAAAGTGAGAGTGGGAGAGTGAGACAGTTCGACAGGAGATAGGGAGACGGATAGTTTGTAGGGAGATTTCATTCTTGTTCATGGCGAGAGTGAGAGATTCGGTACTGAAGAGTTTGCAGTGAGACAGACTGGACAAATGAGAAAGATCATTTTATGGTTAGATACCAGAAACAATAATTAAAAAATGATAAACTATTGATCTAAGAAAGTTAGAAACACAGTGTGAACAAGGGGGAAAGCTAGGCTGTTGATCAATAGATTGATCAATATTCTCCGCGTCGTCTGCTTTGTTTCAATTATTTCCAGGAAATTATTTCTCCCTACCATATCTCGAGTTCATCTCATTATTTAAAAAATTATGTGCAGGTGACCATGTTGTTCTACTACGAAAGCACTGAGCCGGCCGTTGCACAACAGCAGCACCGGGTGCTCCGTCATTCAGCCACGCTGGAGGTCCTGCCTGGACTGACAGCCAGCTGCTGTCTCCACGCTGCCCACAGCCACGCCCTGCCAGCCAGCCAGCTGCTGGGCTTAACTTTGACCAACTCGAGACAGCCGATGGCGCAGCCTGCCAGCGAAATTCTGGTCACTCAGGCAAGTAGGGCTTCTCGGCCTTAGGAACCAATATGGAGGCGTCATAGTGGGAGTTTTTCACTTTTGTTTGCTAAGTAGCACTTAAATTACCAAATCTACCAAATAACAAATTGGGGCCAACCTAACAACAATGACCCTCACTTTGTGGAAATCCTATCTCCCTGATCCTCATTTTGATGAAATCCACCAAATCTCCCTGATCCACATTTTGATGAAATCCACCCCATCTCCCTGATCCTCATTTTGGTGAAATCCACCAAATCTCCCTGATCCACATTTTGAGGAAATCCACCCCATCTCCCTGATCCTCATTTTGGTGAAATCCACCAAATCTCCCTGATCCACATTTTGATGAAATCCACCCCATCTCCCTGATCCTCATTTTGGTGAAATCCACCCCATCTCCCTGATCCTCATTTTGAGGAAATCCACCCTATCTCCCTGATCCACATTTTGAGGAAATCCACCCCATCTCCCTGATCCTCATTTTGATGAAATCAACCCCATCTCCCTGATCCTCATTTCATATCTGCGAAAACTCACAATATTTGCTGTCTGTTCTTAAAATCCTCAAATTAACATATTAATCAGGTAAGCTGCATCAGCCGTCGATATCGTCTAGTTTCTATCGGAGACACCTCTTCGACAATAGACAGCAACAGCAGCAGCAGCAGTGTCAGCCTACAGCCAGGCGAGACCTACAGTCTCTGCCTGGGCCTAGCTGAAGCTGCAGAGCCTTTATCGGCAGCTGCTGGCGAGTCTCGCCTACTGTCTAGAGTGCTGCTCAACTCCGGCGGCCGCCGGCTGCCCGCGGTGGCTGAAAGCGGCAGTCCAGTTGCTGACATGCTGGCAGCAGCCGTAGATGAAGCTTTGGATGAAGCGCCCGCCTCCCTTCTGGTCTTCTGGCAGTTGGCTGGCACTGCCGCTACCTCCGGGAAGGACCGCGGCTTCTTCCAGCTGCCCGTCCGTCCGGCTCCGGTTTCATCAGACGCCTCCCCGGCGTCGATTCTAATGTCGGCAGGCGACGATTCAAACTCGACGGCGATGATGCCGCAACGACTGCCGACGGCGCTGCCTCCAGGCGTTGATCAGCTCGTCAGGCAGTGCAAAATGGTTCGCATGGCCATGCAGTATGAGGCTACGGTTAGTTGCTTGACTTTTGTGGAGTTGTGATTTGGCTTCTGGGATTGTGAATTGGCTTCTGGGATTGTGATTTGGCTTCTGGGATTGTGATTTGGCTTCTGGGATTGTTAATTGGCTTCTGGGATTGTGAATTGGCTTCTGGGATTGTGAATTGGCTTCTGGGATTGTGAATTGGCTTCTGGGATTGGGATTTGGGTTCTGAGATTGTGATTTGGGTTTTGGGATTTGATTTGGGTTCTGGGATTTGATTTGGGTTCTGGGATTCTGATTCGTATTATAGAATTGTGCTTTTTTTCTAGGATTTTGACAGTTTTTCAGGATTCGGATTTGGGTTCTTGCATTGTGATTTTTAAGATATTGGAGAGACAACTTGAAATCGAGGATTATTGTTTTAGGTTTCTTAGATCAAAGTTTAATATTTTTTCTCTTTTGCTTAACTTTTGAGCAGGTGAAGCACAACTTCTCAGCCAAGCGGCTCTGCTTGTTGCCAGTGTCAGTTCACCTGTGCAGCAACTGTCAGACGGATCTTCTAGTTCGACTAGACGCTCGAGAAAGTCATCCGGCTGCGGGCTCTTCTCAGCAGCAGCAGCAGCAGCAGCAACAGCAGCAGCAGCAGCATCAGCAGCATCGCCAACTGTCTTCAGGCTACTCCTGGGTTGGATTCAGCGGCAAGACGCTCACCTTGCCTGCAGGTTCCCGGCGCAGCGTCCAGCTGTGCGCCGCCTTCTCCTCACCCGGTGTGTACGACCTGCAGACCCTCACCCTGAGAACTGCTCAACTGTGCTCAGCCGGAGATCCCGTGTTTGTGAGACATGAGGCCGCCAATCTGGCTGCCGCTCGTTACCTTGTCCAGGTGGTTAACACCTGAACTGTTTCATAATTAAAGCATAGGTAATACATTTTGCTGCTAGCTATATTTAAGCCATGAATTCGTCTGTCAAGTCCACTAGTGTGTTGAGCACTACTGTGTTGAGCACTAGTGTGTTGAGCACTACTGTGTTGAGCACTAGTGTGTTGAGCAATACTGTTATTCCATCGTATTAACTATAGAGTTTAACTATTTATTCAACTGCCTTGTGCTAGTCCGACATTGCCACTATTATATCGGCCTGTCATTGTGTCTGTCTGTCTGTCTGTCATGGGTGTCTGTCTGTCTGTCTGTCTGTCTGTCCTGGGTGTCTGTCTGTCTGTCTGTCTGTCCTGGGTGTCTGTCTGTCTGTCTGTCTGTCTGTCTGTCTGTCTGTCTGTCTGTCTGTCCTGGGTGTCTGTCTGTCTGTCTGTCTGTCCTGGGTGTCTGTCTGTCTGTCTGTCTGTCCTGGGTGTCTGTCTGTCTGTCTGTCTGTCTGTCTGTCTGTCTGTCTGTCTGTCCTGGGTGTCTGTCTGTCTGTCTGTCTGTCTGTCTGTCTGTCTGTCTGTCCTGGGTGTCTGTCTGTCTGTCTGTCTGTCCTGGGTGTCTGTCTGTCTGTCTGTCTGTCCTGGGTGTCTGTCTGTCTGTCTGTCTGTCTGTCTGTCTGTCTGTCTGTCCTGGGTTTCTGTCTGTCTGTCTGTCCTGGGTTTCTGTCTGTCTGTCTGTCTGTCTGTCTGTCCTGGGTGTCTGTCTGTCTGTCTGTCTGTCTGTCCTGGGTGTCTGTCTCTCTGTCTGTCTGTCTGTCTGTTTCTCTATTTACCGAGCAAATTTTATTCGTCTTATGGTCTCACCGCGCTGTCATGTTAAGATGTTATAAGCAAGGCTACTAGGCCGACCGACTGCTAATAACCGACATTATGGGCATGTCAACGACAGTTTGTCGATCTGATTTCTAGCTTCTTAGCATTGTTACATGTCATTTGATTGTGCACAAACTAGCAAAGTTATAACATAAATTCTTACTTGTTATAAATTCCTTGTAATTAAACAGCATGTTTATATATATATATATTACAAATAATAATTTCCACTTACGCTCGTATGCCAGATTCATCGCTTCGTGATCAATATCCTCCTAAACTACTTATTTAGAACAGTCACGCGACTAGTATAAATGCGCATGTTTTTTCTGTTGATCCCTCTAATTGCTATTGAGTTATGATTATAATACAAATATATCTGAGGCCCTATTTATATACACTGTGAATTAAATAACTCCATAAAGAATGCACTGTGATGGAAAGCCTTTTTCTCATTTTCAATACTTATGTTTACAGTTTAGTTACGTGTATTGAATTTGTTCACGTAAATCATATCCCAAAAATCACTGAAATCCCAATGGATCTAATCCAAATCACTGAAATCCCGATTATTCTAATCCAAATCACTAAAATCCCGATTGATCTAATCCAAATCACTGAAATCCCGATTATTCTAATCCAAATCACTAAAATCCCGATTGATCTAATTTAAAATCACTGAAATCCCTATTGATAACTGAAATCCCAACTGATCTGATCCCAAATCACTGAAATCCCAACTGATCTGATCCCAAATCACTGAAATACCAACTGATCTAATCCCAAATCACTGAAATACCAACTGATCTAATCCCAAATCACTGAAATCCGAATTTTTCTGATCCTAAATCACAGAAATCCCAACTGATCTAATCTAAAATCACTAAAATCCCTATTGATAACTAAAATCCCAACTGATCTGATCCAAAATCACTGAAATAACAACTGATCTAATCCCAAATCACTGAAATCTCAACAGATCTAATCCCAAATCACTGAAATCTCAACAGATCTAATCCCAAATCACTGAAATCTCAACAGATCTAATCCCAAATCACTGAAATCCCAACTGATCTAATCCCAAATCACTGAAATACCAACTGATCTAATCCCAAATCACTGAAATCTCAACAGATCTAATCCCAAAATCACTGAAATCTCAACAGATCTAATCCCAAATCACTGAAATACCAACTGATCTAATCCCAAATCACTGAAATAACAACTGATCTAATCCCAAATCACTGAAATAACAACTGATCTAATCCCAAATCACTGAAATCTCAACTGATCTAATCCCAAATCACTGAAATCTCAACAGATCTAATCCCAAATCACTGAAATCTCAACAGATCTAATCCCAAATCACTGAAATCCCAACTGATCTAATCCCAAATCACTGAAATACCAACTGATCTAATCCCAAATCACTGAAATCTCAACAGATCTAATCCCAAAATCACTGAAATCTCAACAGATCTAATCCCAAATCACTGAAATCTCAACAGATCTAATCCCAAAATCACTGAAATACCAACTGATCTAATCCCAAAATCACTGAAATCTCAACAGATCTAATCCCAAATCACTGAAATCTCAACAGATCTAATCCCAAATCACTGAAATCCCAACTGATCTAATCCCAAATCACTGAAATACCAACAGATCTAATCCCAAATCACTGAAATCCCAACTGATCTAATCCCAAATCACTGAAATACCAACAGATCTAATCCCAAATCACTGAAATCCCAACTGATCTAATCCCAAATCACTGAAATCCCAACTGATCTAATCCCAAATCCCTGAAATACCAACAGATCTAATCCCAAATCACTGAAATCCCAACTGATCTAATCCCAAATCACTGAAATACCAACAGATCTAATCCCAAATCACTGAAATACCAACTGATCTAATCCCAAATCACTGAAATACCAACTGATATAATCCCAAATCACTGAAATCCCAACTGATCTAATCCCAAATCACTGAAATACCAACAGATCTAATCCCAAATCACTGAAATCTCAACTGATCTAATCCCAAATCACTGAAATACCAACTGATATAATCCCAAATCACTGAAATCCCAACTGATCTGATCCCAAATCACTGAAATACCAACTGATCTAATCCCAAATCACTGAAATACCAACTGATCTAATCCCAAATCACTGAAATCCCAACTGATATAATCCCAAATCGTTGAAATCTCCATCGATGTTATCCCAAATTAGAAAAATCCTGATTAATCTAATCTCAAATAAACGAAGCATAATTAATTGAACCCTAGGTCACGGATTTACCTATTTTGCGTCTCTTGCCGCAAGGTGGCGCTTACCAAATTCCGATAGCCAAAAAACTCTCGACAGTTTTTTTGAATGGTCTTTTAACATTAGCTCTGTTAAGCCGCTTTTCCCTTCTATTTTATACCATTCGGGGCGATTGTCTGCTAGGATTGACATTTTTGCTGCGACAGCAAGCAACACGAGCGTTTTGTTGCGCATCTTCTGAAACAGCAATCAATTTGAAATACCTTAGGCTTACTGGCTTCGGCCTTCAGACCTTCGGCCAGAACCGTAGAATATCACTGGCCCTGTAGTTGTGAGTTCGAATCTCAGTCCTAATGAAAGCAATTATGGCCGCTGAGAAAAATCTGTACAAGCATCAGCTAGGTTAAAAACTTAGGTGGGTCGCGTATAACTGTCCAGTCCACGGACTGAACAGCCGTGCAGTTTCTACTCTACTCTGTCTTTTTAAAAGATGTGCACAGCTGTTCATGCAGCTTCTTGTGAGACTGAGACCTGTCTGGGGATATTCTACTTAAAAAGGAGTTTCAGCGATTTTGGATTAGATCAATTGGGATTTCAGTAATTTAGTATTAGATCAATTGGGATTTCAGTAATTTAGTATTAGATCAATTGGGATTTCAGTAATTTAGTATTAGATCAATTGGGATTTCAGTAATTTAGTATTAGATCAATTGGGATTTCAGTAATTTAGTATTAGATCAATTGGGATTTCAGTAATTTAGTATTAGATCAATTGGGATTTCAGTGATGTGGGATTTGATCAATTGGGAGTGCAGTGATTTGGGACTAGATCAATAGGGATTTTTGTTATTTAGGACTTGATACATCGAGTCGTTTTTTCTGGATTTTCTTCTTTCAGCAGGAAGCGTTGCCCAGCAACAGCTGCAGCGCCGCATGCTGCTCTCGATCTGTCTGTTTCTGCTCTGCTGCTCGCTGACACTTTTGGTCCGCGCCGCGGCCTCTCTATCAACCGTCGACCAGCTGGCCAGAGAACGTCGTCGCAGACGCTTTGCGCCCGGCAATGGTGTTGAAGTCTGCAGCGCCGACGACGCGACGGGTGTCGACGACGACCTGGCAAAGCAGCTGGATTCGCGAATCGCAGCCTGCCTTGTGGAATTCTCCGAGCTCGCGTTTCACAACCAACTGGCGGGACAGGCCTGGTGTCCGCCCAGTCTGTCGCCGCGCATTCGTCGCCTAATTCGCCGCAGCCTTCTGGCTGTAGCTGTTCGCCTGGCCACCTCAGTCGACTGGCACCGACTCTGCCATCGCCGGCTTCTGCCGCTGGTCTCCGCGCACGCTCGTCATCTTCGCCTCTGTCGCCAGTCTCGATGCCCGATGCCGGTGCCCGAGTTTCTCGTAGCCGATGGCAAAGAACTCCAGCTACTGCGGGCCGTTGCCGCCCGCCTCATCGACGGCCTGTCGGACTGCGTGCCCGACGCCTCCAGTCTCGGCCGCTGCCTTCCGATCCGCCTGCTGCTGACCGAGATGCTGGCCCGCTGCCTCCTGGCTCCGGCCGTTGAAGCGGTGACGCAGCCGCAGGTCCTGGCTCGGGCAGTCGGCGCCTCCCTGGCCAGCCGCCGCAGCCGTCAGCGCTACGACCGCATCGCCGCCGGCAGCTTCGAAGATTTCGTCAGGCAGATTCTGGCCTGCGAATCGCCTCAGGCTCTGCGCCAGCTGCGGGCCAGCGTGCGCTCCGAGATCTTGCACGCCACCGCCCTGCGCGCCTTGCAGCGCCAGCAGCAGCAGCAGCAGCAGCAGCAGAGCTTGCACTCCACTAACAAAGCAAGTCAGCTGATGAATCGGGACCTGAGACGCTACCTGAACCAGCTGGGTCAGTGCGAGGCCATCTGCCAGCAGCGACTAGCTGGCCTGCTCCCGGACACTGCCAGTGCCGATCAGGACCCTGATGCTGAAGCTGAGCGGGCGACTCTGCGGGTTTATTCTCTGCAGGTACACGCACTTTTATCCTAAATGATCTGATTTTACACAAAATTGTTTTTACGAGTATTTCCTCGTATTCCTTAGCTAACTATCCCACATCCTCAGATTACTTATCCCCAATAGCCAATTATCCCCAGATTGTTGAGCTGATTATCCCAGATCCCCAGATTATTGTTTAATCATCCCAGATCCCCAGATTATCGATGTGATTATCCCAGATCCCCAGATGATTAGTCCAGATCCCCAGATTTTTTTGAGTCGATTATCCCAGGTACCCCATTTACTTTTTCTAATTATCTTATATCTAATCATTGCTAACTAATTGATTATTTAAAAATAACCACTTTGCCGGAATCTCTCTGCCCTCAACGTCTCCAGCACCTGCTCCCTGACTCCAATCCAGGTGATCCTTGAGCACGAAGCATTTCGAGCTGAATTCCGGCGCTTCGTCTCGCAGCGTCAGCCTGACGAAGCTGTTCTTCTGGACTACTGGGCGGATGCCAGTCGGCTGAGAGATCTGGCAGATGAGGCTGACCGCAGCGCCGACGCCGATGTCGCTTTGCGGAGCCTGTACGACTCGGCCTGGCGGCTCTACCGGCGCTACCTGCACCGCGGCACCGACCAGGCTGTGTACATTGCGCCGGCAACGTCCAACGCTGTGGCCAACTTCAACCGGGCGCGCGACTTCCTCCTGGGCCGATCAGCCAGCCCGGACGGTTTCGAAGCGATCGCGCGTGACGTGGCCAACTGCGCCGAGCAGTTCTGGTACTGCGCCTTCGTCATCAGCCCGCAGTTCGAGGCCTTCTGTCGGCGCGGCATGCCACCCGATGATTCTGGCCCTGCCGAGGCACAATATAAGACGTCGAAAAAATCGACAAAGACTTTCGTATTATCATCGTCAGCATCAATGATTTCAACAATCGCATCAACGTCAACGACGTCAACATCGGCATCAACGACGTCAACATCGGCATCGACGACGTCAACGTCGGCATCGACGACGTCAACATCGGCATCGACATGCAACTTATCTTCAGCTCGGTCGTCGTCTGCACTCCCGCCCGAGGATCCGTGCAGCGGTGCCCTGGCGGTCCTCGACTCTCGTCTGCAACGGAAACGCGCCCAACTAGACGCTTTTCGGCGCCACAATGCTCCCAATAGCGACCATACTTCAGCGTCGGCGACGGCGGTGGAGCTAGCCGTGTTCCCGCCTGGTCCGTTTGGCGATCAACTTGAAGCCGAACTGGCCAGTCTAAATCGCGAGCGAAGTCGGCTGATCGCCTACGCTGAACTGGCGGCCGTCTGGGCCGAGCGCCTGGGCCGCTGGCGGGTTCGGCTGCTGGCTGATGATCTAGCAACTGTAGGACCTGGCAGCCGGTGCGCTGCTTCGCGATTTCGGGTCAGTTTACGGTGCGATAATTGCTTCTGACGTGGCATAGCATGGGAATGTCTGTTCGATTCCTGCTGCGATTCCTCTGTGCTTGGAAACTGCCCAATTCTTTCAAGACTCACCTATATAGACGCCAATGATTCTTAGGTCTACTGCCTGCCTACTGAGTCTTCCTCGACGGACGCAGCCGCCGGCTCAGAGGACAGCATTGACTGGCAGGTCAGCGTGCCCCTCGAATCCATTCGCCAGTTGAGCATTGAGCTCAGCGGCCTGCTGTTTACTTCAGCCAGGCGGGCTTCGCATTTGTCGGCGACATCGTCAGCGAATCTGCTGGCGCGTCCGCTGGGTTCGCGAGGCGCTCGACTGTCACCGCAGGCGGCCGAGGCCTTCCTGAACGCAGCCCTGGCAGATCCGGTGGCTCAGGCCAGCGAGTCGCTGCACCGCCTGCTGACTGAGGCGCAGTCGGGTGCGGCTGCTGCATCGGCGCAGAACTTGCCGCCACCACCGCCGACTCCGGCACAGCTGCCGATTTCAACAGCCGGATCAGATGCAGCTTCCAGTGGGCCATTGTGCATTCTGAGATCTGCAGCTGCTCAGCAGCAACAGCAGCAGCAGCAGGCGGCTAAGTGATTACAACACGAACTACCTTGCAACAATGCGTTTGCTCACCCACCCTTCTGCTCACCCATCTGCTCACCCATCTGCTCACCCATCTGCTCACCCATCTGCTCACCCATCTGCTCACCCATCTGCTCACCAACCCGTCTGCTCACCCATCTACTCACCCATCTGCTCACCCGCGCCACTCCCAACCGGATTCCCGAAGGCACCCGGGCCAGCCGCAGGCCGCAGCGGAGCCGCTGGCGGACGCCGTCTTTCATCTGGCCGACGCCATCTTCGACTTCGCCGGCTCGTCCAGCGCTCCCAGGCGGCTGCTGCGGCTCCTGGCTATGCACATCGGCGGCCAGACTACCGCCGAGCGATGGTGCCGCGACCTCCTGACAGCCTGGACTGAGCCGCATGCCTGCCTGTCCTACCTCAGCCAACTGCGCTGCCTCCTGTGGCAAGCCGAGTCAGCTCAGTCGGGGCCTTCGAGTGCCGCCGAGCAAGCCGACGCCAGCGTTGACAGCTGCCTGAGCCTCATGCTGGACAGCCTGCCAGAGCCGGCCCTGCTGCTCCTGGGAGACAGGACGGCCAGGTCAGGACTGACCTTCCTACACTGGATGTTCACCTGCAGCCAGCTAGCCAATAAAGCCATTCTGTACTCGTGGTTGATGGCGCTGATGGAGGAGGCCGCTTTGTGAGGAGAAAAATTCTGTAGTTTTTGCGTTCACATTCCATTTCTTTAAACTTAAGAAATAGAAGCTTAACATTTTCCGAATACCATCTAAAAATATAGGATTTCAATTTTTCAAGTACAAGATCTTTCTGAAACCAAGATCCCATCTTACCAAACCTAAGATCCCGTCTCCCGAAATCTAAGATCCCATCTTATGAAATCTAAGATCCCATCTTACCAAATCCAAGATCCCATCCTACCAAATCTAAGATTCCATGTTACCAAATCTAAGATCCCATCTTACCAAATTCAAGATCCCATCTTACCAAATCTAGGATTCTATATTACCAAATTCAAGATCCCATCTTACCAAATCTAGGATTCCATATTACCAAATCTAAGATCCCATCCTACCAAATCTAAGATCCCATCTTACCAAATCTAAGATTCCATATTACCAAATCTAAGATTCCATCTTACCAAATCTAAGATCCCATTTTACCAAATCTAAGATCCCATCCTACCAAATCTAAGATTCCATGTTACCAAATCTAAGATCCCATCTTACCAAATCCAAGATCCCATCCTACCAAATCTAAGATTCCATGTTACCAAATCTAAGATCCCATCTTACCAAATCCAAGATCCCATCCTACCAAATCTAAGATCCCATCCTACCAAATCTAAGATTCCATGTTACCAAATCTAAGATCCCATCTTACCAAATCCAAGATCCCATCCTACCAAATCTAAGATTCCATGTTACCAAATCTAAGATCCCATCTTACCAAATCCAAGATCCCATCCTACCAAATCTAAGATTCCATGTTACCAAATCCAAGATCCCATCTTACCAAATTCAAGATCGCATCTTACTAAATTCAAGATCCCATCGTTCTTATTCCAAGATCCCCTTTTACTAAATCTAAGATCCCATCCTTCCTAAATATTAGCTCCAATTCTCCCTTTGATTTTTTGACGCTGAATTAAAATTCAATATTTTCTTTCTACTTTCCTCTATTTGTGACCTTTGCTGTCATCTGTAAGGTGCTTTCAATTGCTTAGCAGAATAAAAACGCTTTTTTCCGCGACCTGAATTTTTTAATGATGTATTTTTACAGACAAGTCTTAGCTGTTTGATTGCGATTCGGGTATTTTTGACTCAAAATGTTCTCTCTGCACACACCGGAATGCTAGTTACATGGGTAGTTATTACTCTAGTTCCACTTTTTCTGCTTTTAATAATTGCTACCATTTTTATCAGCATTCTGTCTTCGCTCTGGCTTCACTGTCGACAGTTTAAACCTGTCTGCATTGTCCTCGTCTCGACTCCGCTGTGAGCACTGACTCGGGTTTTTTCAGTGTGTTTCTGGCTTGCTGGCTGTTTTTTACTGTTAGCTCGTTGCTTTCTGATGAAACAAATGACTGCCACACAGTATGAGCAATGCCGCTAGTTTTAATGGCAGTATTCTTCTAGACAATAACAATATGCCAATTATCCGTTTATGATAAAATGTAGTTTTGTAACCAGTGCGTCAGATTTTTTAAAGCTATTTTTTTATAATTTTTTTCATTTCCGACACCAGCACTTATAATACAAACATACCCTCACTCACTACCACTCATTCACCACCACTCATTCACCACCACTCACTCACCACCACTCACTCACCACCACTCACTCACCACCACTCACTCACTACCACTCATTCACCACCACTCACTCACCACCACTCATTCACCACCAATCACTCACCACCACTCACTCACCACCACTCACTCACCACCACTCACTCACCACCACTCATTCACCACCACTCACTCACCACCACTCACTCACCACCACTCACTCACCACCACTCATTCACCACCACTCACTCACCACCACTCATTCACCACCACTCATTCACCACCACTCATTCACCACCACTCACTCACCACCACTCATTCACCACCACTCATTCACCACCACTCACTCACCACCACTCATTCACCACCACTCACTCACCACCACTCATTCACCACCACTCATTCACCACCACTCACTCACCACCACTCATTCACCACCACTCACTCACCACCACTCATTCACCACCACTCATTCACCACCACTCACTCACCACCACTCATTCACCACCACTCACTCACCACCACTCATTCACCACCACTCACTCACCACCACTCATTCACCACCACACATTCACCACCACTCACTCACCACCACTCACTTACTTACCCACCCCTCACTCACTCACCCATCCCTTACTCACTCAACCACCCCTCACTCGCCCACCCTTAACTCACCCACCCCTTACTCACCCACCCACCCCTCACTCACCCACCCACCCCTCACTCACTCACCCATCCCTTACTCACTCACCCACCTCTTTTACCCACGCCTCATTCACGCACCCTCTCTCACCCACCCCTCACTCACCCACCCACCCATCACTCACTCACCCACCCCTCACTCACTCACCCACCCCTCACTCACTCACCCATCCCTTACTCACTCACCCACCTCTTTTACCCACGCCTCATTCACGCACCCTCTCTCACCCACCCCTCACTCACCCACCCACCCATCACTCACTCACCCACCCCTCACTCACTCACCCATCCCTTACTCACTCACCCACCCCTCACTCACTCACCCATCCCTTACTCACTCACTCACCCATCCCTTACTCACTCACCCACCCCTCACTCACTCACCCACCCCTCACTCACTCACCCATCCCTTACTCACTCACCCACCTCTTTTACCCACGCCTCATTCACTCACCCTCTCTCACCCACCTCTCTCTCACCCACGCCCTATCCACTTACCACTCGAGTCCAATCAACTAAACTCGACTGCTTGCCAATTTTATTGTACAAATCTTAGTCATATCCTTTGCTTTGTTTTTTAATGTTTTAAAGATCTTATTAAACTGATTTTATATGTGCTTTTAATTTTTTTATATGGTATCGCAAAATAAGTTAAATTCGCTCTGGAGTGCTATGCCATTTTTGTTTTTTTACATAGCAATCACAGAAATTTATTTTATTTACCAATCTGATGGCCTAGATCATGTTAAATAATAGAGTGGCCAGTTCCACAGGAAATTTACATGTTTGACAGGATATCCACCTGTTTGATAGGATATCTACCTGTTTGACTGGATATCTACCTGTTTGACTGGATATCTACCTGTTTGACTGGATATCTACCTGTTTGACTGGATATCTACCTGTTTGACGGATATCTACCTGTTTGACTAGATATCTACTTGTCTGACTGGATATCTACCTGTTTGACTGGATATCTACCTGTTTGACAGGATATCTACCTGTTTGATAGGATATCTACCTGTTTGACTGGATATCTACCTGTTTGACTGGATATCTACCTGTTTGACTGGATATCTACCTGTTTGACTGGATATCTACCTGTTTGACTGGATATCTACCTGTTTGACTGGATATCTACCTGTTTAACAAAATATCTAGCTGTTTGACTGGATATCTACCTGTTTAACAAAATATCTAGCTGTTTGACAAAATATCTAGCTGTTTGACAAAATATCTAGCTGTTTGACTGGTTATGTACCTTTTTGAGTTTATATCTACCTGTTAGACAGAAGAGGACGCCAATCACTATCAGTCACTCAGTCAGTGCTTTGCCAAACTAATATTCTACACTGAATCTGAAAGTCTTCCCCAAGTCTGCCCTCCAATGCCCGGCGTCTTATTTATTTTCGCTCTTTCAAAATCCTCAGAAATCCAATTCTGATTTCGTACTCTTTGCAGCATATGCTTGCAATTGCACTGTTGCTAACATATTTTCATATACGAGCAGTTGCAGTGCCTACTGGCTGGAAACCCACTGACAGCACTATCAGTATCCCTGCCACTCGTCTTATCAGTCCAATCCCGTTCATTGTGAATACGTGACTTTATATCCCAGCAGTGCAGGGGCCCGCGTAAGCTCTGATCTCTTCTCATCCGCTGCGTCATCCGGGACAGTGGCGTCCTATTATCTTATTTGAGCATAGGCTCAGGCTAAAAATAGTGTCCGCCGCACCGAGACATACACGTGAGGCAGCTAGTTATTCGGATCGAAATAAATATCAGGCTGCAACTAAGGAGTGTGTCTAGAATACAGCTTCTCGCAGCTGGTGCGGATCGTGTTTCGTGCGGCTTTGTCATTATCAACTCATTAATAAGTTGCTAGCAGTTTTTACAAAAAGTTAATTCTATAGTTAATTAAAAGCTTCTTTTCTCGTGCCTGTTGGCGTGAGCCTCAGCAGCTTCAGTCTCAAAGGTTATCTTGAGAGCCCCCTTAATTTTCTCATGCGTGAGCTATTCTGATTGGTTCTCGTTTTGAGCTACTATGTACTCTAATCATCGCGTTGTACACACCCTACTCCGAGGCACGAAGGCAGATATAATAATTGCTTCAAAGCAGAAAGCCGAAAGCGAGCGCGAGGAGGGCACGTTTTCGTGTAGAAATAACATTCGTGTTTGATCTCCATAAATTTCAGTTCTTTTTAGCGAGCTGAGAAGCGGGGTCAAGGTTTTTTATAAATGAGGTTTTACCATAGACAAAGTCATTCCAGCAAGATAACTAAAGAGATCATTGCCTAAAGATAACCTACAACAAGGGCAAGATCAGATAAAGAATGCATCAAGCAAAAAGCATCATGTAGCTCGCATCTCATGCTTACGAGCCTGTCTCCCACCTGAGCACACCCTGCAAGGTGAGCAGCAGGCAGGGGTTCTCTGGCAGGTAGAAAATTCGATCCAATCGATCGATCGACTTAGAATTGATAAGCCGCTTTGACCTACTATAAATATATATGATATTTAAGCGCTTATCTTTAAAGCATTATAATTTAGTTAGACTCTGTGCTAGCACGCGCCCGCATTGCACAAAGAAGCAGAAGGCTAGAGAACGACGAGTCGATAAAATTACAGAGCTTAACATGTAGAGAGTGAGCCTCGAATGTCAAGACACGATGGGTTTTAATCCGGCTTAAATCCAGACGTGACCACCTATGCATTGTTAACAGTCTGGGCAAGTTTGCTCTGTGACATTGTTTAGACATCTACGCATTGAAGATCAACGGAAACTGTGAGATTAGCGAGCGTTATTATGACTTGTCCATTAAAGTCATTTCTAAAGGCGGAGAACTTTTGATCAGCAATTCAAAGAGAAGGAAGGTGAGGACGGATCTATAATGCATGGGACAGAGTGGCTCGTTTTTAGTTGATCCAACATTTCATTCGGGTGCTTTTACCTCGGAAAAATTATCTAGGGCTTCTACCTTTGTGTCGACTATCGCCAAGAAAGCTACTTAAGGTTGCGACGAAAATCAGCTGACGGATGCCTCGAGAACTGATCGGAAATCAACCTAGAATGTAATTAATTAAACACAAAAGCAGATTGTGATTTGGAGTGCAAATTTGTCCAAGTTAAGCCGTTTTTAATTTAATCAAAGCGACTGCAGCCAGCAAGCGTCACTCCCGCCACTGACATCCGTTTCTCCAGGCCCTCATAAATGAACTCGACATGACATATTTTGGAATCGCACAAAGCCGTTTCTTTTTCAAGTCCGGCGATCTAACAAACTGCGACAGACGGCAAACTGCAGAGGATTTCCCCGTCCACTGTTATTAAGCTTGATGTACGCAAATAATGGCAGTATGAAGCTAGCAGCTAGCTTTTTCGCGGATGAAAAAATCTCACTTTAACATGGTTGAACTTCTACTTAAATGAGAGATAATGCGATTAAGCGACGACCGTGAATGCTAGGCTCTTATTTTCAAGGCAACGCAATTTCATTGCCGTAGCACGTCTAATGGTTTTAAATACAGTTTTATTTTAATGGACACAAAACAGGATGACTTAAAACTTTGTTCCCTGTGCGTAATTCCTATAACAATGTAATGAAAAGTGGTCTTAGACAAACAAAAAAGGGCCGACAGAACATAGAAATGACACAGCCCAGTTGGGCCAGACTTACAGCCATTGGCACAGCCGCAGCTGTTGTGCTTCCAAACGCGCGTTCAGCTGTTCAGTCCGTAGACTGGGAGCCGTCACAGCAATAAAATTCCTTGAACTAGTAAATAGGCTCTATCTCTATAGTTGATAATTTTACAGATGGCTGAACTGAAGCATAAATTGTCGAACTTCTGACCCGATAAATAAATAGATCAAACAATATTCTAAATTTTGTATATAGTCATCTAAGAGGGCAATCAAGCACAAAACACAAAAGAAAATGAAAAATCAAGGTTGTTGTTATGCATTAATTGCAATGTCTGAAGCTGTACGAGTAATAATTGAGAACCGCACATACCAAATCGAATAATTATAGGAGATAATCGACACATTTTATGTTCTAAAAGCTAAACAAAACATTAATAATTATTTTGGAGAATGGAACATTTCGTCTTAAATTCTTATATTCTGAAAAATGGAGTTCCTGTTCACTCGTGTAACCTGGTGCTGCAGGCATCTTTGTAGTTTATTTAGCCGCAATTCGGCGCACGGCCTTCGCTGGTGATAAGCGCAGCCACCACCTCCTCGCCCCTCTCTCGCTCTGCACCATCTGGCCGGGCTGTCGCAGCTGCTATCGGCAGCATCGGCAACTCCACCGATTTCTCGAGCCTCGGATTGTCTCGCTGCAGTTGCTGCTGAAATTTGCCACCTCCGTTGGCAATCTTCGGCGCTGAATGTTGACCTCCGCATCGGCACGCTGCTATGACGCGACACCTGAAGACTGTCGAAGACACGAAGTAGGCCAGAAAGTTTGTTGCATTGTTGGCAAACATCAGCGTCTTCAGGGCGTTGTGTGTTACGCTGCTGATGGCACCTTTGTCACCGTAGACCTTCATCTTCTGACCGATGGAAGCTGGCAGTGTGGTAATAATGTGAATGACCGTGAGCACTGCCAGAATCCGCATGAGATTCTCCGGCTTGCGGCGCCCGCCCCTCTTGGCAGGGACTGCGACAGTCGATGCCGCTGGTCGCTTTGGGTTAGGGCAATCTGACTCGCCAACGTCTTCAGCCTGTTGGTTGACAGCAGAACGAGGGGCAGCCGTGGCAGCTGCCAGCGGGCGAGCGTGGCGTTGCATGGCAGCGCTCTGACGCCGCATAGCAGCGTAGATGTAGATATTGCAAAACAGCAGAATTGTGTACGGCAACACGAGGTATGTGACCATGTCGAGATTTGTGAAAAATTTGGCAAAGTCCTGATTATAATCGCACTTGTCCACCAGCTGGTAGTCGGCGTCAAGCAGCAAATCCTCCAGATCACTGCTGTTTTGAACGATCAGGCTAGTGTTCAGCAGCCGGTAGCATTTAGTTGTGTGCAGAAAGAACGACAAGGGCATGTTCTTAGCAAGCATGACCAGCACCATCGCGCCAAATGCCAGGCAGAAGTTGCGTCTCGTCAGTATCTGCTGCACTCGGTACGGAAAAGCCACTGAGATGAAGCGCTCGACAGCGATCGCGCACAGAGTGTACACAGCCACGTCGCTTACTGTGGCCACCACCGGCTGGTGGAAGTGACAGATGAGCGGGTGCAAATCACGCACATCCAGGGCGAACGTCTCCGTGACCCAGTAGCGAACAACCGCCAGCAGAATGACGCCGCTGTCGGTCAGTGCCAAGCACACCATCAGAAAGCGCGTGGTGGCTCGGTTGGACTTCTCCGTGCCCTGAATGTAGGCCGCGACGAGGTTGCAAGGGACTCCGCCAACAATGATGACCGCTCCAAACAAGCGAATGACCCACTCAGCTAGAAACAGATCGGAGGTTTTGGCCGCTGGCGGCAGGCGGCAAGCTCTGATTCTGTTGTAACTTTCCATAATGACGCTGGCTACGATCAGTACTTAAGTACTTAATCACACCTGCTTGAGTGCGAGGTGCTACCGTCGAAAAAAGTCTTCAACTAGACCAGTGTTGACTTTCAAGGCGTCTCGCTTGCTTTAAACAATTTTAGAAATCCCAAAACTGTTATCCCTGTCATCCTCCCTGTCATCCTCCATAGCCTATACACAGCCAGCTAACCCTTCCGAGCCTTCCTTCCCTTCCCTTTCCCCTGCGATAGAAGTGAGTCCCCAAGTGGACCCGATTGGAAGAGACGTGGCGTGGATAACGCGACACTCCCCGTTTCATGTGCCATCTTCCTGCTGGCTGCTTAGCCCGGGCATTGCGGAGGGATCTTGAGGGTGGATGAGCGGGCCTATTGGCCAGATAAATTTCTGTACTAGACTCGCTTGTTACTTTGGAGTGTTAATTCTGTACGGCTTGGGGGCTGGCAAAGTGAGTTTACTTTTTTATGCTAGCCTCGTCTTTTGTCTTGGCACTAACCTGCATAGCTCGCCACCCCCACTATCACACTGCTAGGCGCTGCTCCTTCCCTCTTTGCTCTTCCCTCTCCCTATTTTCTCACCTTTACTCTGTCCTAATCCAATATCCCATTGTCCCCTGGGTCTGATAGCTGTGCCATGACTGTGGGTTACTCTGAAAACTCGTTAATTTAAATGCTCACTCAGGCATGTCGATTTTGAGGCGCAAATCCATCCGATTGTATCTTGGCCCGGCCTTCTTAAGCAAATTGAAAAAGCCGCCACAGTGCCCCACCCAAATCTTTGATTGTCCAGGATAAAGAAAAATAATAAAGCCCTAACACCTGCTTATCTTTCAGCTGCAAATCTAGTCTAATCTTGGACTCCGCCTCATCCTTAATCCTTCACTGACGATGCAGCCATCGTGCCCAGTTCGCTGTCTCTGTGGGCAGAAAAGCAATTAGACGCCTCATGCGTTGGCCTATTGCGACTTCTTCTCGCTGCCGAGGAAAGCCCTCAGGGCTAAGATAAACATATGAGAGACTCAAAGTTAGCGCAGGTGCGGCGGCAGTGCCAGCAGCCTAAAAACAAATTTCGCTAGCCAATGGCTCGTATATGCTCTGCGATGACCGCATCAGCCTAGCTTAGAAATTGTAGTGAATCACACGCGCGTAAATACTTATAGGATGTCGGTTACAACAGTGCTGAGGCATTCAACCCGTTCTTGAAAAACATGATTAAACCCATGCTAGTTGGAGGACTAAATATGAGTTTTGTCTAAGTACGAGCTAAGTCTTCTGGCTTAAGGAAGCAGCAAGATGTTTAATTGGCTTTTACAAGATAAATAAAATCTACAACATTATCCAACTTCCTAATTTCCAAATTCCTAAGACTTTTGCCTCTATCAAACCAGACAAAAACCAGTCAGTAATTTAGGCTGTTTAAGTTCAGAACCCCTACTAATTATCAAATAACCAATGAGCTAATAATTTGACTGTTTTTTAAAGGAACCGATGGCTGTAGAAGTTATGCAGCAGGCTTGTTATAAAAGTACAATCGGCTAATGCAGATGAAGTCGGGTTAGTTTCCTCTTGACTCGCTGCTGCTGCTGCTGCATTATGCAACTCGACTTCATCTGCATGGGCAGCAGCAGCTGATCTCTCCGATCCAAGCCTTTCGATCTGACCATCAGTCTAGAAGAGCTCGGCTGGTCGAGGCCTTCTCTGATGCCGGTAAAATCGATTAGGATCGACCAACAGGAAAGAGAATCCGCTGCCTTGTGCCCTTCTTAGAGCTGCCAGCCGTTACAAATTATAGATGCACGCGGCTCTCCCTCGGCTGTCTCGCCCAGTGTCTCGCTCAGCCAAAGAACATGCGCTGTCTGCGCCGATGACAAACCCGATGATCCGGAGCTTCTGATTCCCATAGCTTTAATGAGAACTCGAAGAGAAGAGGACTCGATCGCTTTGTAATTGCAATGGCTGCAGAGTTTTTCTAGAGCCAGAAAGATCAGCATGAAAAATCACTCCAGAACTTACTAGCCCAATGTTCTTGCTGTCCTACTTGACCAGCGAGAGTAGTGCAGTAGTCGCATTTTTCAATTCCAAGCATTTTCAAAACTCTTGCGAATGAGTTGTGAAAGAAACTCTTTTCCAAACCTAAAAACCCGATGAGTCATTATTTCTGGTGTATTTTGTACGAGGCTCGTATTAATGGATAACAATATACTTCATTCTTAATCAGAGTCATTGCAGTGTGGGACAGGAGATGCCAATGACTGTTGGACATTGAACTCGTCCTGGCTTCCAGATCCCAGCTGGTAGAATCCGTCCTGTCTTCCAGATCCCAGCTGTTAGAATCCGTCCTGTCTTCCAGATCCCAGCTGGTAGAATCCGTCCTGTCTTCCAGATCCCAGCTGGTAGAATCCGTCCTGTCTTCCAGATCCAAGCTGTTAGAATCCGTCCTGTCTTCCAGATCCCAGCTGTTAGAATCCGTCCTGTCTTCCAGATCCCAGCTGGTAGAATCCGTCCTGTCTTCCAGATCCCAGCTGGTAGAATCCGTCCTGTCTTCCAGATCCAAGCTGTTAGAATCCGTCCTGTCTTCCAGATCCCAGCTGTTAGAATCCGTCCTGTCTTCCAGATCCCAGCTGGTAGAATCCGTCCTGTCTTCCAGATCCCAGCTGGTAGAATCCGTCCTGTCTTCCAGATCCCAGCTGTTAGAATCCGTCCTGTCTTCCAGATCCCAGCTGTTAGAATCCGTCCTGTCTTCCAGATCCCAGCTGCATTGTTAAGCTGCTCACATAATCTAACTGTGATAGACTGTCTTTATTCAGTTTTTCTGCTGGTCTTAGCGCTTAGCACACGCACTGATTTTACCTGGCCTGTACTTTTAAGCTGTTGCCAGAATTTAAAGTCTAGAAATTTGATAGAAAATGTTCTAGTCATGTCCAGTTTATTTTCGACATATCTAGATAATAAAACTCGGCTGCAGCGAAAAAGCCATGCCTGTTTTCAATGGCATGTGTGTAAAGGTTTGCAAAAACAACGCAGTTTTTACAAACTTGTATTTAACAACCCTGCCTGTGGTTGGGGTCACAGACCTGGTAGTTGTCTGACTATCTATCAGATAGCTCGGGTGCTAAATTTGGTCAAATTTTCAGCCAGGTGCATATTGGTGCACGCTTTGGCGATGGTCCAAACGGAAGCTCTATTAGTACCTCATTCAGTGTTTAGAGGCTATTCAGGTGTGATAAAATGCTTCATTTTTTCTTTCTGTGTCTACTTACGAAACTGAGCGTTGAAATTATTCTAGAATGGACTTAAAGCCTCGAAGGGAAATCCGTAATGAGGTTAAACTTTTATATTTACAAGCTACATAAGGCAGTCAGAAAATATACCAGATAGTCAAATAACACTGTTTAAATAGATACACTGGCCATGAAAAGTTAAGAATAAGAACTGTCAATAGTTTATGCAATATTGGACACAATTCCAATCGACTATTATGTGCTGGCAGAAAGTAGAAATGCATTGAAAGTTGAAATCTGCTAGTACTAAATAGAGACTTCTAATCAATAGTATTCGCGAGTCCGAAGTCTCTCGTCAGAAAAACTCGTCTACCTTTGGAGCGCAGTCGACGGCGATGCTGGCTCCAGAGTTGTGAAATACGGACGTCGACAAGCTGTTGCAGAGCAGCCGGTAGATGGTGACGTCACGCCTGACTGGCCGGCAGCCTTCGGAGCAGGCGGCGGTGAGCACGAAGCTGGGAAACCTGGGTCGGAGCAGACCGTCGGCGTCCAGCTCGAAGATCGGCGGACAGCGTCTCGAGCGGGCGTCGGGGGCTTGGATGAGCGACCTCGGCAGCCGCAGGTTCGTCTCGCTGACGTTGAAGGTCAGCTTCTGAAGAAGGATGGCCTGCTGCAGACTGGAGAGCAGCTGCGACAGCTCCAGCTGCAGAGTCTGGTTGCTCAGCGGCGTCCTCTCGAGCAGGAACTCGGGCTGGCGAATCTCCTTGTGGGTGCGCAGCAGAGCCGGGAACTCGTCCGGACAGCGTCTCTGAGCTTCCTCTGGCGAGACAATCTCGAAGATCCGGCCCGCACCGGGAGCGGCGCTGGCGATGGTCATGAGGCTGCAGAGCAGCGCCATGGATGCCGCTGAAGAATTCATGCCTGCAACAAGCGAGTAGTTCGCTACTGCTTTTTGTTCCTGTTCTAGTTTTAAAGAGAATGCCCTCTTTGTTGCATGTGAGTTGTTTGCTTCCTTTTTTAATCATTTTCGGCTTTTTATAGCCAAGCAAAAACTGCCACCTCCCACGGACAAAGCCATTGGCGTGCAAGGCGAGTTGCTGCATGGGGTTGCTGGCCAGCTCTCCGTTCTTAAGAACAGCCGTTCTAAATTTAGAGTTGTGATGGCGGAGCCGCGGCATGTTACGGAGGCGGTGTCCACGCATGATCTGTAAGCTTCTATTCCGAAAGCTTCTGCTTCAGTATCTTTTTTATTGGGCGCAGCTCGACAATAAACAAATACTGTACGAGTGATGAAGTTCGTAACTGATTTTGCATTACAACCCTCCACGCATTGTCGGATAAGATACTGTCTGTCAGTAAACTGTCGCCTCAGCTGCCGTGTTTCTGCAGCGGAGTTACGTCCGTGTAAATTCTTTTTTAGTCAACACACGTGGGCGTATTTTCCACTCGTTATTGACAGTTGTTAAGACATCAAATGAGCCACCGGAACGAGATTGGAGCGAATTGGATATGAATTAAGACAAATAAGTAGCAAGACTCATTTTAGAGGTCATTCGGATCAAATTTTCAGAAAAATATTTTTCTCGTTTCCTATTTTTTGTGTATTTTAAAGCAAAGCAAGTGCAGCGTTACTAATCTCACATATGTATCGCTTAACTGTACTCTACGAAGAATTGATGGAGCTCAAGCCTCTAAAGGAAGATATGAGAAAAAGCTGATTAGGTCAGTTACAAGAGATAAAACTACTAATACTTTGTCAAAGATGATTTGACCGGCAGGTCAAAAAGTTCCCGAGCTTTATAGGTAACAAGTAGCGGTACGGTAATCGAGAATAAGGTCTGATTAAGTCAGCGAAATTGATGCAGCAATGAGATCGGTTTGGCCGGCTTGCAGTCGACGCCAACATCCAGTTGGCTCAGTTTGTAGGCAACGCTCCACGACTTGCCTCCGGTCGAAGCTGAAGCCGCATTCACGCACAGCTGTGTGTACACAGGAATGCTACGCATCACCGGGACGCAGCCGTCGCCGCACGTGACATTCAGAACGTGATTCGGTACCGAGTGCGACGTTGAGAAGGTCCACAGGTTGTAGACGGGCTGGCACAGCCTGGCTCGAGCGGCTTCGGAGCGCAGCAACGGCCGGTTACGAATGTGGAACAGTGACGCATTCGTGGCTTCGAAATCGAAGTTGACCTGGTGGTGAAGAACAGTTTGCTGCAGCTCGGACAGCAGGTGGTGGGCCTCAACCACCGATTGGTTATCTTGCGGCTGCTGATTCTCCGCTAAGAACAGTGGCGCTGAGTTTTTCGTCGATCCAATTTTGGGCTGTTCGGGCTTATAAGCCAGCTCGCACCCTGAAACTACCTCTTCGATCGAAACGTTATAAAAGATTCGCTCAGTAACTGCAGGAGCCACCAGCTGCCTGCTAGCTAAGGCCAGGCTGCAGAGCAGCAGCGTGAGCAACGCCGCGAAGAATTTCATGCTTTGGTCTCGTTGAACTCGATGCCAATGATAATCTTTCAAAGCTTTCACTCGACGCTGTTATAGCCGTAACAATTCCGCTTCTTTTATAGCCTGTCAGAGGGGGCGCTAATTCCGCGGGAATTCTCACTTTCCTGTGATTAGCCAAAGAGTGTGCGGCAAAAGGCTGCCCCACACGGAAGTATCCGAATTCGACGTGAATCAGTTCCTTTTTCGGGACTGCACTACCCACGCAGTCTGCCCGCCGACACACTTGGCGCCAGCTGAAAATAGAACACGTGCGAATGCTTTTAGCCTGGCCTTACTGCTGCTTGGCTCTGTGCATTGCTTCTGGGCTAGTTAGACCTAATCATATTTTTAAGACCCAGGGATGTTGGCTGCTTTTCAATCTATGGTTTTTTGAGAACGAGCAATTTTTTGCGTTGCTAATCCAGCAAGCAGTTTTTCTGTGGCTGAGATCAAAGTAGAAAAGAGACCCGTTGAGAAGAGAGTCCGCAATTCTATTAACAATAGAACGACCAGGGCATTTTTTCTACAACTCCCAAAATACTCGTATTTAACAAATCGCCATGAAAATCAGAACACGGGCCAAATTTTCTGCACTATCCGATAAAAATAACTTCCAGAATCACAAAGCATCGGACATTGTCGAGATATTCAACGATTCTCGTTGGGGTGTCTGCGGTGGCAAAAACCACCAATTTAGGCATAATTTTTCAGCTTGCAAAAGTTCATCGTGCAACCACGTTAGCTATTATTTTCGATTATGTTATTGAACCAATATGGATTCGATATTGAAATTTATGCAGAGCAATATTAGTTGTCATTGTCCCCTTATTAAATTAAGTTAAATTAAGTTCATTTCAAAATAAGAGTTGAAATTTTGATCCATGAGATGGACTTCGACGAAAATCGGTCATTCGGTTTGGGAGTGGGTATTTGAAATACCCCGTGGTCATTCACCGAAGGAGCTTGACGAGCCGTGGCGACGCTGTCGGGCTGGCAAACCTCATCGACGGACAGGTTGTGCCCGAGGTAGCTTCGCTACCGTCTATGACCGTGACAGACAAAGTGCTCAGCATCTTTGTTAAATCACTCTCTGAAGGTCGCCCGCAATGGAAACAGTCCCTGAAGAGGAAGCCATGAGGCTCATGACGAGTCAAGGAAGCAAGTTAAATTCTTGCATTGACCGCGACCAATTCATGGCACCTCTTACTGCACTAAAAAGGCTAAAAATACCTTTCAACTGGTTCCAAATAGCAAAAAATGTTTTTGTAAACCTAATCGACAGCCCTCGAACGGGCTGAAGAATTCTAAATTTAAGCCAGCAAGCAAAATAGATCTACGCTTAGCATAGCATTCTGCATGCTTTTGTTCTATTTATGTCATTTTAATGTTCTTCTTTAAAACCTAGAATAAATCTGAAGCTGGACATTTGATTGCTCTCGGTTTTGCAACCATTAGAGAATTCTAAAAATAGAATAAGTACAGTTTAGAAACAGAAACGATTAGTATTCAAATTGATTTATATTCAAATAAATCAAAACTATCGTCTTTTTGAAACAAAGAACCTCAACAAAACACTTTGCATTCCTGCAGAAGGACTCCCCCTTCAACGTAGCAACTGCGCTCCCGTAGCAAGATTCTCGAATGTCCGCCGAGTCGTATGAACCCTTATTGCATTCGCTCGAAGCATTTCGGCAATGTCTGCAACAATAGACCCTCTTTCAACTGCTATCTTGACTGACTCACAAGCTATAAACTGTCTATGGCTCCTAAATTGAGCGCATTTTATCATAAAATGACAGCTATATAAGTTCATGGCTTAAAGAAATACGATTGGGCCATAGACAAAAACTCTCGGTAAAAAAACCCAACAGAAAAAAGTGGGAAATTCGGACGCATTTTACCATAGACAGCATCTGACTGCCTCCACTGACAGCCAGTCGTCTCTCCGTAACAACCCGTTACTAAAATAGGAAAATTAACTTTTTCCTCTTGCTTACTACAACAAGCCTCTAAAAATATTTTTAAAGGAAAGCTTTTAAAATTAATAAATAAGGCAATCAATTTTTTATATGGTAAAGTTCTGTTTATTAACTGAAACTTACATTACACATCTACTATAAAACAAAAAACGACTAGCAAAAAGCTTTAAGAACAGGCAAATTGTTTTTTAATTGATTGAAAATTAACTGAACTGTGAATATCAATATATTATACTCGTATTACGTCAATAAACAGCTAACAACCAACGCTGACTCCTCATGTAATTATTTTTCAATGTTTGTCAATCAGTTTCGCCGCATTAAATTCGAACACGCGCTGCTGCGGCGAGCAGTCGACCGCGACGCGCAGGAAGCTGCTGCGGTAGACGCGGTAGTCAACGGACGAATTGCAGGACCGTTCCATCGTGTACACTGGGACTGACAGCAGGACCGGCTGGCAGTCCGATGGGCAGGTCACATTTAGCAGGTAGCTTGGAATGATGTCACCAGTTTTGTTCAACAGACGATAGCTTGGCGTGCAAAATCGCTCGGTGCCATTTTTCTCTCCCAAGCGCAGGTCGCTGCCGTACCTGGACAGATCTCTATTGAGCTCGGTGACGTTAAACCGTGTTTTTCGGTTGCTCAGGGTTGCATTCAGCTCGGCGATCAGGTCCTTGACGTCCGGAGTTTTCGCTGATCGATGCACAATTAGAAATTGAGACCCCATCCACATCGTGACGTTGACATTGTGACCGCAGACGGACTTCAATCGGAGTACTTCGTCGATGCTTTCTAGCTTGAGTTGTTGGAAGTTTTCGCCATTGACTAAGACTGCCACCCAGAAAATCAGCAGCAGCAGCAGCAGTCGCTTTACAAATGTGGCTTCCATGGCAAATATTCAATTGACTCTCCTGTTCATGCGCAGAAAGTGTCTTCCTTACTAATGATAATTCCGAATTGAATTTCCAGTAAAGCCTTTTCTCTGCGCAGTCGCTTATATACAGGACAGGAAGTCCTACGGTGAGCGCTGTCATTCACGCCGAATTGGTTTCTACCTGTGGAATTTCCAGCGCTAAAAATAACCCCGGCCCAAGTGCTGCTGAATCATCACTTTGAAGCTGCTGGTCGCTTCTTTCGATTCACACCAGAGCCGAGCTGGCCAAACAGAACCCGAGAATACACATGCAGCAACAAGAGATGTGTGCTGAAACAAACTGCTAGCTATAACTGCCTACCAGGCAGTCCGCGTGTAGGCCATGTATGGCACCTGTTAGAAATCTTCTCCCACGCGTTTCCCGACTATAAATAGAAACGCCACGCGGTGATTTGGCGCTGATGTTGCAATTTTGTGAAGCTGAATTAAATAGGGCCCAAAAAGATGCTAATTTAATTCGAAGCTGAAATTCGCGTTCTGTTGTTAGTTTTGAGTGAATTTTGATACTAAACTGTAAAGAACTAGCATTTTATTGGGAATGAAATCTGACCAAATTAATGTTTAGATAATGAAAGTCAAGTCATGAAAATAAATTGAGTCTGTGAACAAAAAAACCTGACAGCAACAAGTTCCTGGCCGCCACTACCAGGGGGGCACCACTACCAGGGGGGCACCACTACCAGGGGGGCACCACTACCAGGGGGGTGCCACTACCAGGGGGGCACCACTACCAGGGGGGCACCACTACCAGGGGGGCACCACTACCAGGGGGCGCCACTACCAGGGGGGCGCCACTACCAGGGAAGCACCACTACCAGGGGGGCGCCACTACCAGGGGGCACCACTACCAGGAGGGCACCACTACCAGGGGGGCGCCACTACCAGGGGGGCGCCACTACCAGGGGGCGCCACTACCAGGGGGGCACCACTACCAGGGGGCACCACTACCAGGGGGGGCACCACTACCAGGGGCGTCACTTCCAGGGGCGTCACTATCAGAGGTTTGTCAGCTGATGGGGGGCCGCGGCCCCTCTTGCCCCTGCCCTGGTTACGCCTCTTGCTGCCAGTTGAAGCTGCCGCCGGCGCAAGATGTTGCACATGTGCTCCAGCTGGGACCTCTTGTACAAAGCATCGTTCCCGACGCTCTTAGTTATTTTGACTGAAGAACGATCAGTGAATCAGTGGTGAGTTTGAATGAGCAATATGTGAATTTTTTTGTCTTCAACAAAAAATGCTTATTTTATTGCTTATTGCTTATTGCTTATCGCAGTATTTTTTGCAATTTCTTCTGACTAATCAGCTTAGTCACAAATTAGCTGGCATGGCAGTAAAAAGCACCATCAGATGCGCTTTCTGTGGGCTGGTGGCAACGGGCTGTGCGTGGGATGCCAGACCATTCAGTCTGGCCTGTTGCTTGCATTGGCTCTAAAAATAGACCTGATGCTTTACTCGCAATGCTCACTGCATACATCAGAGCAATGAAGTCAGTCAACTAAACCACATATAGTGACTCTTGTGGCTTGCAATAGCTTAACACATCAGAACTCGTAGAATCGTTTAGTTAGCCATTGAAGATGCAAATCTTTGAGGGTGTCAGCAATGTTCCTTAAATTCAATTGTTTGAGATCAGCAATGTTACTTAAATCTGTTCTTTCAGGTTATCAGCAATGGTCCTTCAATTCACTTGCTCGAGGTCATCAGCTATGGTCCTTCAACTCATCTGTTTGAGATCATCAGCAAAGGTCCTTCAATTCACTTGCTCGAGGTCATCAGCAATGGTCCTTCAATTCACTTGCTCGAGGTCATCAGCAATGGTCCTTCAATTCACTTGCTCGAGGTCATCAGCTATGGTCCTTCAATTCACTTGCTCGAGGTCATCAGCTATGGTCCTTCAACTCACTTGCTCGAGGTCATCAGCAATGGTCCTTCAATTCACTTGCTCGAGGTCATCAGCAATGGTCCTTCAATTCACTTGCTCGAGGTCATCAGCAATGGTCCTTCAATTCACTTGCTCGAGGTTATCAGCTATGGTCCTTCAATTCACTTGCTCGAGATCATCAGCTATGGTCCTTCAATTCACTTGCTCGAGGTTATCAGCAATGGTCCTTCAATTCACTAGCTCGAGGTCATCAGCTATGGTCCTTCAATTCACTTGCTCGAGGTCATCAGCAATCGTCCTCAATCCAGTTTTTATTTAATTTGCAATGGACCATCGCTTTCTAGTCAGCTAACTGTTAGTTCCATGTTATCAATATTTATTAATTAAACATGGAACTTAATAAAACAAATTTACGTCGACTGAAATACGATTTTAATTTGATTCGAGACAAAAACGTAAGTTAATTTCCCTAAAGATACGACGAATTTTTTTATCTATCGACTCATACGTTTGATTAGTACGTGAGTTCACCGCGTCACTAGGTTTATCTTGCTTCTATTTTTGTCACTTGACTAAAGCGCTACTGAGGGTCAGATAGCAAAGTTCCAAATATGCTGCGCGTAAGTAAAAATGCGCCATACATTACTAGCTTTAACTCGCGACTGTGACTCGAGCTTTCTATCAACATTATCTGACTTCTGATGTACGCGAAGCGCACATGGCATTGCCGCCCGCCGGGTTTTCCGTTGAGATTTCCGTTCGCGGTTGTCGTTCCGTAAGAGCGGAAATCCGGGACAGCGCATTGACATGGAACTTAGTTGCTTTTTCTGGTTAACACAACAAATATTGGCAAGACTAAATTTAGCCCTGCACTGAAGGCGTACGATTATTAAGCAACTGCTAACAATATACTAATATTGATAGGCTGCAGACGCGCTACGCGCCTCGACGTTTTACCTCGTTTCAGCTCGAGCAGCCTATCCATGTTAGTGTTGTTGTTAGCGGGCGTGAAACGCGTTTCACGGCCCGCTGAGGCTTTCTATGGTAAAATCGCACTGAGTTCTATGCTTTCAGTCGGTTTCACAGCCCGGTAAAAATGTCTATGGAAAAAATACAATGGGGTCAATAATCACAGCCTCCTGGCGGGATGTGGAGGCGGAGTCCCCACATATAGTCTATGTTTAAATTAATATTTTGTCTATGGCAAAATCTGGCAAAACATTTGGTGTTGAGTGAGAATGATGTATCCCCCACTTGCCCGCCAACATTGTCTATGTCGTAACGCGTTTCGTTTATTTGCCCTAGGGCAATAAGTCATTTATTTCCCGCGCCCCCGCGCGAAACAGAACTTTTACCACAGACATAAGTCACACACGTCTGGGGAAATAAACAAAGAAAGTGCAAAACGAGAACGCTCGGAACCAAACACACCCTCCGTCCAGCAGTCATCTTCGATGGGCTTTGACACCGGGTCAGACTTCTTGAGCCCGACGCCCTTGCCCTCAGCAGTTGATAGCTTCATAGCAGCGTCCAACGCTCTTCTGCACTCGGCAAACTCGACATTCGTCCAGAGGCACCAGTCCTTGCGATGCACGTTGCGCATTTGGTATTGTAGCATTGAGAAGAAGTCCTTCAGGGTACCAGCCGAGTACCGTTCGTTCCGTTTTGTCCGGACCTCCAGGATAAACAACTTCAGGAGAAAGTTCAGGTCCGTCTTGTCAAACTCATCCATGTCCTTGATAACCATGATGGATGGTCCACCATTCGTCGCCCATTCTTGCTTCTTAAACGCGTGCCATTCATTGAAAGTAGACAGCATCCACTCGCATTTCTTTACGGTGTTCGGAGGGACCGTGCCGCCAATCATGGCCTCCGCCTCGGCCTCAGTCAAGCTTTCAAATCGAGGGCTAGACATATACAAGCGTCTGCTATTCTGTCCTGTTCTGTCTTTTTCGCATAAAGGCTGTCTTTTTTAGCGTCTACCCTCCTCTCGGATTTTGATTTTCACCATAGACTACAGACAGAGCGTAGCAAGAAACAGAAGACTTAAAGTGCAATGAAAGTCGGCAGCCAAGTGGGGGATACATACCATCTTTCCCACTTATTTCGGCTGTCTAGGGTGCAAAGGCACTCGAAATAAGTGGGAAAGATTATACATGTATCCCCCTTTTGCCCCGGGCGAGTGTCTATGTAACGCATGTTTTCATTTATTTCCCTAGGTGAATAAATATTTTATTTCCCGCTCCCCCGCAGGCTGATAAATTCAAATTGTTGTCTAGGGGCAAAGGCACTCGGTGTCCTTTTCTAGCTCTTTAGTACTTTAGTTCCCCTTTAACTTTTTGCTAAGTTGCCCGTTGCAATTACGGGGGATACATACCACTTTTCCAACTTATTTTGTTGTCTAGCGGGCAAACGCTCGAGGTGTCTGTTTTCACTAACTAATTTCTTTAGAATCGAATAATGGACTGTTAGTTCAATAACTTAAATACAAGGTTTTCGCAAAAACAATTGTCTTGCGAGACACCTCGAGCCTTTGCCCGCTAGACAACAAAATAAGTGGGAAATATTATACATTTCTTTCAAGCTTTTAAGAGAATATATATTTCAATGTAAAATACGTACATACATTAGTGAATACGAGAGTGTTGCTTAGCTTTAATACTAGCTTTAATTACGATTCTATACTAGAGGATGATATTAGCAGTCTAAGCTAGATTTTTTGACGCGCCTTGGACGTCTCGAACCCGGTCAAGCGATTAGTCAATGGTCCGGTTTGACGGCTGCTCATCAGAGAGACTGAAGCCGAGCTGGAAAATCCGTCTGAGATAGATGACGCATCACTTCTGCGAGAGCTCAGTGAGACTGAGGAGAGCGATCTGCGGCGTGTGGAAGATGCAGCGAAGCGCGAGTCGACCGTCAAGCAAACGGAAGTGCACGTGAACCGACTAAAGAATTTCTTGCGTGACCAAAACTTGCCGGACAACATCGAGAGTATGCCCGTGCGTTATCTGTGCGCATACCTCAGGCTATGGTTTGTGTCGCTAAAGATGGCCGATGGCAAATCCTACGCCGATCGTTCTCTAGTTTGCTTCCGAGCGTCGGTTCATCGCTACATTTCCGAGGGAAGGGATCTCAAGATGATTGGAAACGAACAGTTTGCATCGTTTGAGCGTATGTTTAAGGCGTGCTTGTCTGCTGCCCTTTAAGAGCTTTTTACTAACTGTGACTAAGCTGACAGTTTTTATTGTTTTTTAATTCTGTTATTGCGTCTGAAATGGTTGCTAAACTCGTATAGAGCCTCAATTTTCCATACATTTTTCATATTAATGTTGTGCGCGATCTTTGATTAATTTCGTACGAATTAAGTTATAAACTAATTGTTAGCGCATGAGTGCATATCTATGGAACTCGACCATAGACAACAGCAGCGGGCGGGCTGCCGTTAGTTTCAACCTTGTTTCAACACGCGTAGTAGGCTAGCTAAAGTTCAGAACATTCTGGCGCCTCACGTTGGGGGAATGGCAGAGACCATGGTAACTCATTCAACGAAGCAGACGGCACAATTAACCTTGTCACTGACATAAATTACAACAAACGAACTAGAACTCGACGAAAAGTGACTGTCGACAGTTGTTCGACCAAATATTGCTTGGAAACGTTTGTTATCGAGTCCAGAAGAAGTATAAGAAGCGATACCTGGCCCAGTTGGGTCAGGAGCCGTAACGACAAGCTCCTGCAGAGCTCGAGTCCAAGTCAGACTTGAATTTTCCGGCCGAAGACGAAGACGAAGCTACTTGAGCTGCTTAAATTAAATTTCAAACAGCAGCCTTAGGAATGCGGTTTCTTTAATTGAGAGTCACTTGTTGGCCTGCGTCCAGAATCAATTGAACAAACTGACAACACAAAAGTGCCCAATGAGCACATACTCAACCCCTAACACTGTAACTCTCTCACAGAGCTAGCTATATTAAGGAGCAGTTGGCCGTAGAATTTTCGTTTTTGAAAAGCTACTGGTTTTCTCACTCCAAAAGTAGTATATGAGCATTTTAACTGCGGGTGGCGTTCATAGCCAGGTATATCTACAGCTCAGAGTATATATACAGCTCAGAGTATATATACAGCTCAGAGTAATGAGTGCAATTTTAGACAAATGGTCAAAGTTTGTTAGACAAATGGTAAAACCGAGTTTTTTTAAGTGGCATTTTTACAAATCTTAAATTAGAAATAAAAATTCAAATCAGATAAGTCATTGTATTTTAAGCATATTTAGTCATACACGGAACCACAGTATTATTTTCGCAGGGTTTTTTTTCGAGCATAGGAGGCAAAACGTCGTAGTACAGAAAATGCAGTGTGTATCGAGAGTATTACAGAAAGCCGAGGCTAAATATGAAGCAACGTTGGTCAGACATGAAGCACAAGAAAAAAATCAACTACCAATGTACTTAAGTATTGAGGTATTAGTCACTTGCAAGTAGTTTTAAATGAATGTACAACAAGCAATAAGTGAATCGAAAAGTACAGAACTTGAGAAATAGGCCTAGATCAGTGCCCAATGATGACGCCCAAAGTATAGTACACGGAGATAATCGGCAATAGTCATACACATTTCGTCACCACGAGTCTACAGCCGGTGTGCAGTCGACGGCGATGCTGGCTCCAGAGTTGTGAAAGACGGACGTCGACAAGCTGTTGCAGAGCAGCCGGTAGATGGTGACGTCACGCCTGACTGGCCGGCAGCCTTCGGAGCAGGCGGCGGTGAGCACGAAGCTGGGAAACCTGGGTCGGAGCAGACCGTCGGCGTCCAGCTCGAAGATCGGCGGACAGCGTCTCGAGCGGGCGTCGGGGGCTTGGATGAGCGACCTCGGCAGCCGCAGGTTCGTCTCGCTGACGTTGAAGGTCAGCTTCTGAAGAAGGATGGCCTGCTGCAGACTGGAGAGCAGCTGCGACAGCTCCAGCTGCAGAGTCTGGTTGCTCAGCGGCGTCCTCTCGAGCAGGAACTCGGGCTGGCGAATCTCCTTGTGGGTGCGCAGCAGAGCCGGGAACTCGTCCGGACAGCGTCTCTGAGCTTCCTCTGGCGAGACAATCTCGAAGATCCTGCCCGCACCGGGAGCGGCGCTGGCGATGGTCATGAGGCTGCACAATGTCAGTAATTTTGCAATCATCGCTGCTTCTGTTATTTGAGAATTCTAGTTCCAGGTTTTACTGGCGCTCTTTTGGAAACTGCTTCCGTTGCTTCTGTTGGATTTTCCTAGTTTTCCTCGGATTTATACTCGTTGCGACGGGATTCCCGTGGAAACATTGCGCGACGACACGAACAAGGAATCTCTGATTTTACGCGTGCAGCTCTGTGTAATGTCACTTGCCTTGGCAGAATCACTGTCAGTCTAAACAAGCAAGCCGCGCGTTCTTAAAATAGATCTTACATGGATCTGAGTGTTGCTTGCGGTCTAGGTGCAGGAAAGCCCGAATTTCTGCTTTCTAATTAAGATATTCTATTAATATCAGCTTTCCAAAAATTTACCGCATTTCACGCGTGCTCAGGCCGTGTCAATCAGTATTTTGATTCGTCACTGAATTGGGATGAAAAGTTGCTTTCCAATGCGTCAGAGGTCAATTATATCCAAAATTTGTTTCTATTAAAACGAGATCTCTCGAGCTCTCCTAAAAACAAGTTTGAATTCCTCTCAGTTATGGCGTGGCATCAGTAATGGCACAAAACAGTCGGTGCTGATATTTTATTTATTTCATCTGTGATATTTAATTTGCCACTAGTATCTGTCAATTCTCCATCTTTTTGAGCCATCAATTGTAGAGGACAATTGATAGCCGCCTGAAAAAGAGACTACGGAAGTCAAAGACTTTCTCGAGATTTTTTCTCGACAATCACGGCGGCCGTCGAGTAGAACAGCATGTGCAGATTCTTAATTGTGTCACATTTGACTTGAGCTTTGGCTTTGGTTTTGAGTTGTATATGTACGCTGTCATATTTAAATGTTGTTGTACATGATTTTCACAATACTGAGGAAGCACTAATTATAGTGTTTTCAGCTTCAAGAAGCACTTGCTAAAAATCGGAAAAAGTGGCACATTTACACACATATACACACATCCCGTCCTAATGGTCCAGTATTCATCTTGTTATGTTTATCATAAATGTTTTACGACACAATTAACATAACGCTTTTAATCTATGTAAATTACTGGCAATAATATCGTCGATGAACGATTTGCAATAAGCGCGATTAGCACGTTTTAAAAGTTGGACATGATATCATCTCTCAATGCCCTAAAGCAATTATAGCTCGAGTAACTCATATAAATAAATTATTCATACAATATACCGACCCAGAACGCGTAATTGTGTTGACACAATTAACTGTTGAGAATTTAGGTTCTCATAAAGGAAACCATGTTGTTCTATCTATTCTTAACGAACTATATGTACTACGATATCAGAAGAAAATATTAATTATAAATTATCATTAAAATTTAAAATGGACAAAATTATATGATTGGAAGCATATGAATACAAGAAACTTTTATCAATATTTGTCGTCGTTTCCATACTATTCGTCAATGCACATTAAAACTAATCTATAGTAAAAAATTGCGTTTTTATACATCATTGAAAGCTTATAAAATATTACATATATATATATATATAAATAAAATACACAGCTGTTTTACTGTTTAATAAAGTTGTGAAAATAAACGTTACTATGATATACGAAATCTCTTTTGAAATTATTTGCTACCATTTTTTTCGTCGATTCTTTAACGATGCCATAATTTTTTACTTCGGTTTCTAGTAAGAATTTCAGTACTGCGTTTCTTTTTTGTAATTTTAATTTATTTTAATTAAATAATACTACGAAGACACGCAGAGATGATAACTGATCAGCTGATGACTGAAAAGACGACTGGTGACTGATGTTGATCACAAATTTATCACATTTTTCTGTATCTAAGATAAAGATAGGCCCTAGGACTATTTTTTGGGTTTCAGTCTGACTAATTTAGCTATTGATGTTGTTAAAATATTATTTGCTTTTACATTATAAATAAAGTAAAAAATCTTGCTATAGTAAATAAAAAGTGCTGCAATTTACACAATGCTTTACACGTTATATTATATTAAAGTTATTTTTAGCTTTCACAAGCAAAAAATGGTTACCCTTCTGTGTTTAAAAGTCTGGGTTTATGCATTAATTGTTACTAAAAGCTTTTAATATTGTTTAACTTGTAGAGGATGTATTTAACAAGTGTTTTGTTTCAAATTGCAGCTAAATAATAAGAATATATTATTTAGCTTGAAGTATACTTTTTTGACTTAAAGCTGAATATCTAGCCATTAAGTTGCATAACTAGCTTTATTTTCAAATTTTATAAAATTTCAATTTTTGTATTTTTTTCTTCAATCAGGTCTAGACAGCAATTTACATGTGCTTTTTCTTGCTCCTTTTATACTGATTGGTAATATTTTCATAAAGTGATTCAATGGGGTTAATTATTAGTATGTGAATTTTTATAGAATAAAGAGAAGAAAATGTTAATTGTTAAATTACGAGAGTACAAATTGAGAGAAAATGCAATTGAGGAATTTCAAAAAGTCTCTAACCTCACTTGACTTTCCAGCGTCAGCCAGTAGCTTAGAATCCAAGCTATTACAGTCATGACTGAACGCTCGCTAACAGAGAAGGTGGACGAGCTACGGAGTAAAATCAACCTGCTGGAAGGTGACCGCAAGGCCTACTATGAGAACAGCTACTATACCCAGAAAAAGAATCGCGAAAGAATTGCCCAACTGCGCAAGGAGAACAAAGACCTGCGCAAACAGTTACGCGACCGATTGTCGGCCGATGATCACGTGATCGGGCAAGCCTTCCAGGAGAGGCCGGTGGAGCGAGCGGCCATGGCCAACAAGACTGGAAGCGACGCCATCCAGGCAATGGACTACAAGGTAAAGCAGCTGCTCGATTGAAAAAAATTATGGAATTTTTTATAGAATTCTAGAACGCATGAGGCGGTTTGCTCCTAGAGCCTAATTACTCGTAGTTTCTTAAACATGTTGAACTGATTGCTTGATTGTGTTAATATATGCCTTGATATAAAGTTACTTACTTTTAATAATTTACAGCGCGTGTTGTCAATGCTCTACTCATAGTAGCACTACCCATTCCACCAGGTTTGCGACACAAAAAAGAAGCTCAACGCCCTGAAACATGTGACCTCCGGCAAGCAGAAGCGCCTGCAGGAGCTGCAGACGAGCAACCAGGCGTTGAAAAAGGAAGCCGGCGACTCGCCGAGTGGCGGCGCCGGCGACAAGAACGGCGAAGGCGAAGACGCCGCAGCGTCGCCCGAAGCGCAGAAGCTGCGCGACCTCGAGAACAAAATGGACAAAACCAACATGAAGCTGAAAGAGGCCGAGCACATCAAGCGCACCTACGAGCAGATCAAGGCCCGGCTGCACGAGGACCACCTGAGCTTCGGCAACACCCTGGACAGCATGGAGAAGGAGATTCGAGACTGCCGAGCTGAGATCGCCGAGCTGCGCCAGCGGGAGGAGGAGGCTAAGAGAAGTGAGCGAAGCCTGACTTAATTGCCAAATCTAGCAAGATTTCGCCCAAAATGTCCGATGAAATCGAAGAGTGATTGGCGGAGCGGCTCCTGAGCTAGAATAACTGGCGAGGCCACATTATTTTTGGGGCTTGTCGTTTAATTTAGGCCCTAATAATAATGTTTATTTTTTTGCCGGAGGTTTGCAGGCAATGACACGTACATCTGCCCTGACTTTCTCATCGTCAGGCAGTGTACACTTTACTGGAGGATGGCGATCAAGGTCGTAAATCGCACGACAAGCCCCCAAGCCTTCTCTCCGCGCCTGCGCCTCAAATAAATGTGGCCTCGCCTCGGAATCGAGCTCAGGGACCTTGGTGCAAGAGGCAAACGCGTTAGCCGCTCTGTCACTGACCCCAATTTAAGCCCTTGTAGTTGAAGCATCGGGCTCACGATTTTAAGGTCGGGGGTTCGATTCACAACTACACTGAAAAAATGCGTAATTTTGGTAATCCCCCCAGTCCATGGACTGAACAGCCGTACGCAGCCTTCAGATGCGCCTCGCAATAGCTGCAGTTGTGCTGTCGGCTGCACATCTGGCCCTATTGGGGCAGGTGTAATAAATCGTTATTATTTGTACGAGGATTATTATTATTATTATGAAATCTGTACTTTTACGTACACTGGACTCGGAATAAGTTCTGTGGTATAAAAAAATCATCCAGCTTTTTTCAGACTGAGTTCGCTTCTTGGCATGATTATTATCCAGTCAGAAGTTCCGAAATCCCATATTCGATGCCCCGTCTGATACATGAGTTGGGCCGGGGAGCGAAAACATCCCTCTGGGACTTTTCTTTCTCATCTATGTAGCTATATCGGAGTGATGGAAAATCTTAAATTTTGTCCTGAAACGGCTACATGCGAGAGCGGGTGTGTTAGCTAGTCAGTTAGTCTGTAATGGGTTTCTATTTCGCTTCTTCTGGCTGTTCACGGCCGTGTAAAAATATAGCAAAACATTAGCTATTCATAAACACGCGAAAACATCTAAGGAAGCTGGGCGATAGGCGATTCTTACAATGTCAAATAATAGATCAGAAAATTGTCTTTCTTGAGACTATTTTGAGCTTGCGTACCTGCGAAAAACTGTTAGAACAAATAGAACAAATAAGAAAAAATTGGTCAAAAATGCCATAGCAACTGAGTAAACCAATGGCTCTTTTGATTCCAGTCCTATCAAGACGACCACCTCGCTCCGCCAACCGCCTCACTCCACCAACCACCTCACTCCGCCAATCACCTCGCTCCGCCAACCACCTCACTCCGCTAATCACCTCACAGCGCCAACCACCTCACTCCGCTAAACACCTCACTCCGCCAATCACCTCACTCCGCTAAACACCTCACTCCGCTAATCACCTCACAGCGCCAAACACCTCTCCACAAAAAACTTACTTCGTTAAAAAAATTCTCTTAGTCAACTCACTCGCCTCACCCACTCACTTTACAAAATTTACGCGTATTTCAGTTAAACTATCGCTTCACTTCAGTACATAAAGGTCGTATGACATTATGGTCAACAGGCTTACCAACCAGCATGCATATTCTTCTTACTCCACTCCCTTTCCCAGACAAAGAGGAAGCGCAGCACAAGCTGAAGAAGACCGAGGAGACGGTCTACACCGAGAGGAAGCGACGTGAGCAGGAAATTCAGCAGCTGAAAGCCGAGGCCGAGGAGAAGCGCCTTCACTACGAGAAAATCGAACGTCGCATTGCTCAAAGGGAGAGCAGCAGCAGTCAGGACATCGCCGGCGGAGGCGCGGGCGAGAGGTCATTCTCGGCAGCTCCTGGCGACTCGCAGCAGCAGCTGCAGCAGCAGGCGCCGGAGCGCATCACCGATCTGCAGGAGGCGTTCAGACGCATCAAGGAGGCCACGGGCGTGAGCGACCTGCCCGAGGTTGTCGCCAGATTCGAGGGCCAGGGCGCCACTCGGGACCGGCTGGAAGGCCTCAAGACGAACTCTGAGACGCAGATTCGGCGCCTGCGCGATCAGCGCGACCAGCTGCGGTCGCAGTTTGACGATTTGAAATACTCAGGCGAGTGCCGTCTTAGCTCCGGCCAAACCCTGCTAGAGAAATACCAGAACCAGCTGCTGCGCGAGGACACGGACAAGGCCGCCATTGCCGAGGAGCTGGAGCGCCTGTCGAAGGTTCTGGTGCAGGCCAAGGCAGGCGTTGAGCATCTGCATGAGAAGCTGGCCCACGTGCGCGCCCCGAGGAGCCACGCGCCGCAAGCTCAAATCGACCCGTCCAGCGACACCTACGCCATCGACCTGCTGGGCAAGTCGGAGGAGAAAGTCATCCGCCTGCTTGAGGAGCTGGAGACCGAGGACATCGAGCAGAGGCTGCGGGACATGCGCAGCGAGGAGTTCAGCGCTCAGGTTGAGTCCAAACTGCCGCAGCAGAACCTGCGGGTCAAGCTCGGCTCCGGCGTCGGCGGAGGCGTCGGCGGCGGCGTCGGCGGACGGGATACAGTCTACGACGACGACGATTCCGACTCTGGCGGCGACGGCGACGGAGGCGGCGGCGACGGCGAGGTCCTGTCCCGAGCGGCCGTCAAGAAGCAGTCGATGATGCTGATCGAACAGAAGACAAAGAAGAGAGCGCCGAGAAAGAAGAAGAAGTGAGGATAAACTGTTTGCAATAAATAACTCTGTAGTAGAACAGGACATGCGGCCTGTTCTTGAGACTGCCTGTCTCAAGGTCGTTGATTTAAAACTTCATTTGACGAATATTTAAGGGGATTTGCCACTCCAAACTGCGTTTAGCTTTAAAGATTTTTTAAAGCTAACTTTACACTTGAAATAATTTTATAAAAGTACAACAAAGACTTTCTGACAGCTCTTGATGATGATTGATCGGATTTGATAGTTTAGATTTTATTCTTCGCCGTCAGTTTAATCAGACCCCGAGACTCTAGTCAATTCGCTGTTTGTCTTTAAGCGCAAAAGCTACCTTTTTGTGATATTGAAGCTGATTGAGCTTTGACATTTTACCTTTTTTATGTCCTAAAGAAATACACAGTCAAAAATGTGCAATTCATTAAATATTACTCGTAACTTATCTAACAGGGAGCCCGAATGACTTTCAGCTCAGTCTAAATCTCTTCACATTGGGATCGAGACGACGTCTGAGTGGGAGCATGAGATTAAGGGAGGTATTAGAGTGAGGGGAGAGGTTAGAGTGAGGGGAGAGATTAGAGTGAGGGGAGAGATTAGAGTGAGGGGAGAGATTAGAGTGAGGGGAGAGATTAGAGTTAGGAGAGATTAGAGTGAGAATGGATTAGAGTGAGGGGAGAGATTAGAGTGAGGAGAGAGATTAGAGTGAGGGGAGAGATTAGAGTGAGAATGGATTAGAGTGAGGGGAGAGATTAGAGTTAGGAGAGATTAGAGTGAGGGGAGAGATTAGAGTTAGGAGAGATTAGAGTGAGGGGAGAGATTAGAGTTAGGAGAGATTAGAGTGAGGGGAGAGATTAGAGTGAGGAGAGAGGAGAGATTAGAGTGAGGGGAGAGATTAGAGTGAGGGGAGAGGTTAGAGTGAGGAAAGAGATTAGAGTGAGGGGAGAGATTAGAGTTAGGAGAGATTAGAGTGAGGGGAGAGATTAGAGTTAGGAGAGATTAGAGTGAGGGGAGAGATTAGAGTTAGGAGAGATTAGAGTCAGAATAGATTAGAGTGAGGGGAGAGATTAGAGTTAGGAGAGATTAGAGTGAGGGGAGAGATTAGAGTTAGGAGAGATTAGAGTGAGGGGAGAGATTAGAGTGAGGAGAGAGGAGAGATTAGAGTGAGGGGAGAGATTAGAGTGAGGGGAGAGGTTAGAGTGAGGAAAGAGATTAGAGTGAGGGGAGAGATTAGAGTTAGGAGAGATTAGAGTGAGGGGAGAGATTAGAGTTAGGAGAGATTAGAGTGAGGGGAGAGATTAGAGTGAGGAGAGAGGAGAGATTAGAGTGAGGGGAGAGATTAGAGTGAGGGGAGAGGTTAGAGTGAGGAAAGAGATTAGAGTGAGGGGAGAGATTAGAGTTAGGAGAGATTAGAGTGAGGGGAGAGATTAGAGTTAGGAGAGATTAGAGTGAGGGGAGAGATTAGAGTTAGGAGAGATTAGAGTCAGAATAGATTAGAGTGAGGAGAGAGATTAGAGTGAGGGGAGAGATTAGAGTATCATTAGAATGTCAGATTAGTCAGAGAATATTAATCTCTTCTGGGAGGTTGAATTCGGGATCGTTATATACTTAAGATAACGCGATACTGTCTCCACAGAGTTGTGAGCAATGAAGCTCTTAGTTCATCGCTAAGATTGGACATGTGTAAGCCTGGGATATTATTAATGCAAATCAAAAGCCTGTCGATCGTACTAAAAGACAGGCCTATAAAATTTCCGTTCAGAAGCTTTTCGAGTACTTCCGGTTTCAAGTGGATTCTAGAGGGCTGTAGAAAATGCAAGAGGCACAGTTGCTGGGATTTCGTTAGGCTGAATGATTAGGGAGGCCTGAAGAGTGCATTCAACTTCAAGGCTATAGGATAGGATATAGGGTCTATGGAATCTATAGGATAGAATGGAATAATACAGCATCCAGCTTAGGCAGTTATTGAATTGCCACCATTGAGCTGATAAGGTCTTAAATGTCACGTGACCTGCTGCCACCCTTTGGCTGATAAGGTCTAAAATGTCACGTGACCTGCTGCCATTCATTGGCTGATAAAGTCTTAAATGTCACGTGACCTGCTGCCACACTTTGGCTGATAAGGTCTAAAATGTCACGTGACCTGCTGCCATTCATTGGCTGATAAAGTCTTAAGTGTCACGTGACCTGCTGCCACCCTTTGGCTGATAAGGTCTAAAATGTCACGTGACCTGCTGCCATTCATTGGCTGATAAAGTCTTAAATGTCACGTGACCTGCTGCCACACTTTGGCTGATAAGGTCTAAAATATCACGTGATCTACTGCCACCAATGGTCAGTGAGGTCTGTAATGTCACGTGACTTTCCACGGGACATACAGTCATACGGAATGAATGGAACATTGCTTGAGCACAACAAATGAAAATTTGGTTGCATGCGTGTAGACTTCCAAAAGTTCGTAATGACTATTCGTTAATCGTAGCACATTGCTTAGCGGACATTGCGCCTAAAGGCTCGCACATAAATATTATAGAGCCGCTACAGGGAAAATCGAACAAGGCCGATTTTATGTACGTCAGGAAAATTAGTTTCGCACTCTCCAGCCTGTTTGTCCAACTATAAATGGCAACTCGACTAGGAATCGCCACCCACAGACTCAGCTCCTATAATTACAGATCAGTAAAGGCGGAGGCATTTTCTGCCCTTCAAAGCTTTTGCTGCCGCTCATTTTAAGCGCGCATCAAACCCTTTGAAGTTTCCTCGGCGCCTTTAGTGCCAAATCTGGGCCTATCTTTGGGTAGGGGTCACTGCACGGTCAACAAAGCTAAAATCAAGGACTGAATCTCTGCCTTGAATTAATTCCCTCATGCGTTAGTTCACTGAACATTTTAGCTTTGAGGCAGTGTTCACTCTCACTGTGCCTTTGGAATTGGCCCTCAATGGCGTAAAATACACAACGACCCCACCAAGCCTTCTCTCCGCGGCTATGGCAGCAGATCACGTGACATTAAATGACAGCAGATCACGTAAAATTAAATGGCAGCAGGTCACGTAACATTAAATGGCAGCAGGTCACGTGACATTAAATGGCAGCAGGTCACGTGACATTAAATGACAGCAGGTTACGTGAAATTAAATGGCAGCAGGTCACGTGGCATTAAATGCCTCAGGTCACGTGAAATTAAATTGCAGAAGGTCACGTGACATTAAATGGCAGCAGGTCACTTGAAATTAAATGGCAGCAGGTCACGTGACATTAAATGGCAGCAGGTCACGTGACATTAAATGACAGCAGGTTACGTGAAATTAAATGGCAGCAGATCACGTGAAATTAAATGGCAGCAGGTCACCTGAAATTAAATGGCAGCAGGTCACGTGACATTAAATGGCAGCAGGTCACGTGACATTAAATGACAGCAGGTTACGTGACATTAAATGACAGCAGATCACGTGACATTAAATGGCAGCAGGTCACGTGACATTAAATGGCAGTAGGTCACGTGAAATTAAACGGCAGCAGGTCACGTGACATTAAATGGCAGCAGGTCACGTGACATTAAATGGCAGCAGATCACGTGACATTAAATGGCAGCAGGTCACGTGCCATTAAATGACAGCAGGTCACGTGACATTAAATGGCAGCAGATCACGTGACATTAAATGGCAGCAGGTCACGTGACATTAAATGACAGCAGGTTACGTGCCATTAAATGACAGCAGGTTACGTGACATTAAATGGCAGCAGATCACGTGACATTAAATGGCAGCAGGTCACGTGACATTAAATGACAGCAGGTTACGTGAAATTAAATGGCAGCAGGTCACATGGCACTAAATGCCTCAGGTCACGTGAAATTAAATTGCAGAAGGTCACGTGACATTAAATGGCAGCAGGTCACTTGAAATTAAATGGCAGCAGGTCACGTGACATTAAATGGCAGCAGGTTACGTGAAATTAAATGGCAGCAGATCACGTGAAATTAAATGGCAGCAGGTCACCTGAAATTAAATGGCAGCAGGTCACGTGACATTAAATGGCAGCAGGTCACGTGACATTAAATGACAGCAGGTTACGTGACATTAAATGACAGCAGATCACGTGACATTAAATGGCAGCAGGTCACGTGACATTAAATGACAGCAGGTCACGTGACATTAAATGGCAGCAGATCACGTGACATTAAATGGCAGCAGATCACGTGGCAGCAGGTCACAGACATTATAGACCTTATCGGCAGTCCATTGGTAGCACACGTGGCATTTCTCGTTTGTTATAACTTTTGATATTTTGCTTGTTTGTTATGTTTTAATAATATAAATTTTACCGCTCCTAAAACCGTATTTTCAAATCTTATTTGATTCTTAGTAGTACGAGACCTTAGTTTAGCTTTGCTAAACTTCATAAGCAGATTGCGCTGCATTTTGCACCTGCCGACTTAATGTACTCTCGAATCACAGGTGATTTAGAAATTATTCGTTTCGACAAAGTCTTAGCGACAAAGAAATGCTTGATGAAAATGGGACTCTGTTTTTCTAGCAATTACGTCTGCGTGCAATCAACAATTTAGTTTGTTAGACGAGACACAATTCACCATTCAGTCGGATTTGGACGCCGGGAAAAACAGTTGCTGTTGCAGGGATTTTTTGTTCCTGAACTCACCTCAAAATCGCCAAGCGTTGGTTGAGGGTTTTGTTCGAGCAGACACATTAGCTAAGCCAAACCTTGCAAAAATTTTAATCCCGAGTCTGAAATATTAATGAATGCCTGCAGTGATTTCCCAGTTGGCAATTATTCAATTGAAATAAAAAACTATCGAGTCCAATCTGGGAACTGATTTCCTTGCAGTCTAGATTAAACAGCTTAAATTGCTGCGTTTCGACGCAAGGAATTCTATTTAGAACGATGGAACCCGGAAAAGGAACAAAAGAAAAATTCACGCGAACATAAGTCTCTCTTCTCGGGATTAAATATGGATTAAATATGCTGGTTTGTCGAATTTGGCTTTCACCATAAACGCGTTTTTAAGGTGTTTCTAAGGTGTTGCGTGACGACACGACACGCTGATTAAGCGGGTCACACCTCAGCGAGTGGGGTGGGCTTTGCCCGCTTGAGGAAACGCCCAGAACTGTTGAAAGTGACAGAAAATATTTCCGGAATTTCTGTGATTTCCAGGAATGAAGGAACTGTCTGTCTGTCTGTCTTTCGGCCTGTCAGTCGTGTTTCCATGATCCCTCAGCAGATTCAATGATCACTCAGCTGATTCCATGATCCCTCAGCTGATTCCATGATCCCTCAGCCGATTCCATGATCACTCAGCTGATTCCATGATCCCTCAGCTGATTCCATGATCCCTCAGCTGATTCCATGATCCCTCAGCCGATTCCATGATCCCTCAGCCGATTCCATGATCCTTCAGCCGATTCCATGATCACTCAGCCGATTCCATGATCCCTCAGCCGATTCCCTGATCCCTCAGTTGATTCCATGATCAGTGAGCCGATTCCATGATCCCTCAGCTGATTCCATGATCCCTCAGCTGATTCCAGGATCCCTCAGCTGATTCCATGATCCCTCAGCTGATTTCATGATCACTTAGCTGATTCCATGATCCCTCAGCTGATTCCATGATCCCTCAGCTGATTCCATGATCCCTCAGCCGATTCCATGATCCCTCAGCCGATTCCATGATCCCTCAGCTGATTCCATGATCACTTAGCTGATTCCATGATCCCTCAGCTGATTCCATGATCCCTCAGCTGATTCCATGATCACTTAGCTGATTCCATGATCCCTCAGCCGATTCCATGATCCCTCAGCTGATTCCATGATCCCTCAGCTGATTCCATGATCCCTCAGCTGATTTCATGATCACTTAGCTGATTCCATGATCCCTCAGCTGATTCCATGATCCCTCAGCTGATTCCATGATCCCTCAGCTGATTCCATGATCCCTCAGCTGATTCCATGATCCCTCAGCTGATTTCATGATCACTTAGCTGATTCCATGATCCCTCAGCCGATTCCATGATCCCTCAGCTGATTCCATGATCCCTCAGCCGATTCCATGATCTCTCAGTTGATTCCATGATCAGTCAGCCGATTCCATGATCCCTCAGCCGATTCCATGATCCCTCAGTTGATTCCATGATCAGTCAGCCGATTCCATGATCCCTCAGCCGATTCCATGATCCCTCAGCTGATTCCATGATCCCTCAGCTGATTCCATGATCAGTCAGCCGATTCCATGATCCCTCAGCGGATTCCATGATCCCTCAGCCGATTCCATGATCCCTCAGCCGATTCCATGATCACTCAGCTGATTCCATGATCCCTCAGCCGATTCCATGATCCCTCAGCTGATTCCATGATCCCTCAGCTGATTCCATGATCCCTCAGCTGATTCCATGATCCCTCAGCTGATTCCATGATCCCTCAGCTGATTCCATGATCAGTCAGCCGATTCCATGATCCCTCAGCCCATTCCATGATCCCTCAGCCGATTCCATGATCACTCAGCCCATTCCATGATCCCTCAGCCGATTCCATGATCCCTAAGCCAATTCCATGATCACTCAGCCGATTCCATGATTCCTGAGCTGATTCCATGATCCACTAAAATATGAAATAGTTCTCTGCAAAAGTACTAAAGGCAATCAACAATGGCCAAACAAAAAACCGTTAAACAGTTGTCTTCAAAAATCTACAGCGAATTTCTATTCCTCAGTCAGCCTACTCAGCAGTGCTCAGCGCTGAAAAAACAACTCTGGATTTTACACAAGGTTGCATTTATCCCAATAAAAGAGATGTAAAAAATAACCTGGTCGGATGGGCCATCTGAGTAGTAGTGTCTCATTGTTATTCGCGAGTTAGTTTTTCAAGCTGAGAAATTAATTTTTTTCCCGTCCAAGGGCTCAGGATGGCCTCTCTAAATCCGATTCTTAATTTAAATTTTCTCAATTTTTTTCAAACCTTTTGTTTAGAGCACCCTTTGTTTTTTGCAAATTTTAAACAGTCTTGTAGCTTTTAGTCAATACCCAATGCTTTGAGATCCCGAATAAAATATCCTTCCAACATTCTAGCCAATCGTTTCACTTCTTTGATTCTGATTGGCTTAGGGATTTTTACAGTTGGGATTTAAAGAGATAAGGAATGAGGACTAATGTAGGGAGTCAATGTAAGCAGGGAAGACAGAAAATTCAGCTGACTGAAGCGGTAAAACACAATGTCACTGAGCACGAGCCCTTCGACTGTTGCCATAGCAACCGAACCTGCCTTAGATGATAATTCCATGGCAACAGCCTTGGACCTCAGCAAGATTCCGTACCTGGAGCTGTACTACAACATTCCAATGCGATCGGTTGCCAGTCTGGTGTGCGGCGCGAACTTGGCAGTTGGCTTCCTCGGCAACATCCTGGTGATTCTGGTGGTGCTGACGGCCAAGGCAAGAATGCTGACTCCAACCAACTGCTACCTGGTGTCATTGTCGGCCGCTGACCTCATAGTGCTGGTTGTCGGTTCCGTGTCGCTCCTAGTGGAACTGAACGCCATCCGTGACCACTGGGTGCTCGGCGGCATTGTTGGCTGCCAAATGAGCGTCTACCTCACCTACGTGGGCGTTAACACCAGCGCCTTCTCCATCACTGCCTTCTCCGTTGAGAGATTCATCGCCATCTGTCATCCAATCAGCGCCCAGACGGCTTGCACCGTGAAACGGGCCAAGAGAATCATCCTGGGCATCTGGCTGTTCGGCTTGTTGTACAATTCGCCCTGGATTTACCTCGCCATGATTAAGCAGCGGACAATGCTGAATGGCAGCCTGGTTTTACCGGCCTGCAGGCACAGGTAAGAGAAAAATCTAAATTCATACCAGCCAATCAGAGAGCTTCTGGTGCTGTTGGTCTCAAAGTGACAGCCAATCAGAGCTTGCGGGCACAGACGAAAGAGAAAAATTAATATTTGTACCAGCTAATCAGAAAGCTTGGCTAGCTGTATGACTTAGGCAGCCAATCAGTGAACTTTAGGTGTTGTCGGACATAGCAAACCAGGGCCAATTTTGTGTCTACTCAAGAGTTATTACGGGCGCATGTTCGAATCCACACAGGTACAATCGATCAAACCGAGCCTACATGTCCCTGTACATGGGTGACCTCGTGCTGTTCTACTTCGTTCCGCTGATCCTGCTGACGATCATGTACTCGGCCATTGCCCGGGTCCTGTTCGGAACAAGCGCCGGAGCCGCCGGCGGCCAGAGGGGCGCCGGAGGTGGCTCCGGCAACGCGCCGCTCAGAAGCTCCAACGCGGCCCGCAGTCAGCAGAGCCGCATTCAGGCAAGTCAGCGACTGATAACTGTGGCGGGCCAGCCAATCAGAAAGCGGCTGGAAGTACACAGGGTCCGTCGAATGATAAGAGATTATAGTAATGTTCTGTTTCATCGCATAGAGCGGAGCATTTCTGCCCGTGTTTTGGATTTTCCTGGCGATTGGTTGAATATTCAGGGAGACATGGAAAAATAAAAATGTGGGTATTCAAAATACCTTCACCCTTTAGTGACAGTCGACCCGCACGGTCATGTTACAGGAGGCAATTCTGCCCATTCCGCTGATTTCCGCTGAGCACACGCGCACGAGTACACAGATAGTACGTTGGTGCATGCTCACACAGGTATGGGCATATGCCCTGATTTTCTAATCGTCAGGCCAGTGTACACTGTCACTGTTATACATTGGAAATTAGCCTTCGTTGGCGTAAATTTCATGACAAGCCGCCAAGCCTTCTCTCCGCGGCTGCGCCGCCCAAACGGAATGTGGCCTCGCCGCGGAATCGAGCTCAGGGACGTTGTCTGTCAATCAAACACAGCGTACTAATTAAAGAATAACAGTCTGAGATTCTAACCAACCAATTGGTAAATGGATAAAAAGCAATGACTTAGCAATCTAAATTTTCTTCCCAGCATACACAAGGCCCTCTCTTGGCTTCCGCCGCGGAGTGATAAGCTTTTAGTAATCTGTCAATTGCGCACAGATTGAATGCGTCGAAAGGTGAACTGATGAGGCAGCGCCTGCTAGGAGGCCGAAATTAAAAAAAAAGAAGAGGAAATATGACGCTGCAGCGTCGGACAGAAGCAAATAATCCTTTCAATAAATAGTCCCGCAGCGCAGACGGGATGAGTTTTTTTTCTGACGCCATACCGGCCCCAACAATTGTCGGACAGAACGAGTAAGCAAACTGACAGACGTTTGGAGGTGAAACTGGCCATCAATTTCGGTCATATTACAGACAGACAGAGAGACAGAGTGGGAGAGAGAGCGACAGAAGCAAGCAGCTGCTGCAGTAGAGGCTTCTAGAGGCTAGTTAAAAGTTTCAGAAACTCGTTGACAATATAGCTATAGTTGGCATAGTATAGCTATAGTCAAATGGCTTTAAGTCATCAAACCATTTTATGCAGATTTGACAGGTTGGCCGGTGGAATGACCGGCGATGTTGACTTTTCGCTGTTTTATAAGAAAGCGATTCAAATGCCACTCAGTGCTTTTGTCATGGTCTGCCGTTCATCAATTCATTCGTAATCCATCTTCTTCAGTTCTTTCAAAAGAAACATTTTCTTGTTCTTGTTCTTTAAGTCTCCTTCTCCATCCTTCCCTTTCTCTCTCTGTCATTCTCTATCCTCTTCTATTACTCTCTATCAGGGGTCGGCAAACTTCGGCCCGCGGGCCAGATGCGGCCCTCGAAGCTCCCAAATCCGGCCCGTTGCCCCTTCCGACACCTACAGTATCCTGTTTAATCTTTCCCTGTCACATCTCTCCTCGGTCTAGTCTCTCTCGTGTCTCATCTCTCGCATGTCTCATCTCCCCGTCATCTCTTCTCTGCCCCATCTCTTCTGTGCATCATCTCTCCCCTCTCTCATCTCTCCACTATCACACATTTCTACAGTCAATACGAACCGCTATCGTCTTTGATGTTCTCTCATTGGCCCGCTAGCTAATAAATTTGCCGACCCCTGCTCTTTATCAATCTCTATCCTTCTCTATCCTTCTCTTTGCCTCAAAATCCTTATTTTCTAATTCTTTGAGGTCTGTAAAGTCCACACATGCAGTGCGGGCCATTTACACCAAAACTGATTGACTGAATGCCCGTTTGAATTTGGCCAACGCCAGTTAGTCAATCGTTTTTTCACTTGGGAAAAAATGCGAAAAAAAATCATAATTTTAGCGGTAAGGAATCCAGATCCCCAGCAGCAGGTGGCCCGTCTCGCAATGGGCGCTCCACTAGGAGTTTTTCTCCCCTCGATTTTCGCTTTAGCAACCGCCGTAAACTCTGACTTAGAAAAAATTCTCAAGTTAGAAAAAATGCCTTCCCAATGGCTTTTGTTCCACGCTGATCCCCGGAGCGGTTCCGCATGGGTTCGGTAATTTTGAATGTCTGGAACAGACGGAGCGCATCTTTAAAAAGCGAATCAGAAATCAAGTACTAGCGGACCAATTGAGACATTGGGCTGAACCATTGCTTAAGATTAATTAATCTATTTGCTTCAGACTTCTAAAAGTGAGAGGTCGAGAGTTCGAATCTCAATCCTAGGTAAGCAATCCATGTCCTTGAGTGTCCAGATGCTTTTTGCCCCGGTCGTACAGCGGCAGAGGTCGTCGGGTCTCTTCAGGTCGTTGGTATGACTGGGTTGGCTGTTGGTGCGTTGGTTGGTTGCGACCAGGTCAATCCGCCGACCAGGCCACATATATTCTCGTGAGCAGATGTAATCGTGATGTAACATGTGATGCGGGCGTATTCTACCGTGGTCAGCCTCCTGTCAAGGGTGGTGCACCAAGGTACCCAGGGAGCTCCGTCTGCTTCACTTCGAGGCCCTTCAATGACCCGAACGTTTTTCGTCTGCGTACATACCGACTTGGACGTTTGTCGTCTGCGTACATACCGACTTGGACGTTTGTCGTTTGCGTACATACCGACTTGGACGTTTGTCTTCTGCGTTATAAGCCTCGGACGTTTTTGGACGGAGGTCCCTCGTGATGTCACCTACGAACACCACGAACAGCAGCGGCGACAGGACTACACATTTTCTTGATCAGCCCCAGTTCTCAATACTGCATTGCATGCCTCTTCGAAATCTATAAGCAAAAGGATTGTCACAAGCTTCTTCTGGAAGCCGTCAGTGGTCTCCTGGCAGTACGGGTCCGTAGCTGATCTCTGAAGCCGGCTGGTTCCTCTCTCAGCAGAGCCTTCCTCTCGAGTTCTCAGCTTAACCTGTTGACTGCCGCATATTCCAGCTGAGGCTGTTCCAATGCTTTTACATCTGGCCCAACTGGGTTAGGTGTCATTTCTATCTATATATGATAGGATTAAATTTTGATGAACTAACTGGGCCTATATGTATCGAAAATTGTGAAACTCGAACCATTTCTCATTCAATAACCGCTCAGGTGGTGAAGATGCTGTTTGTGGTGGTGGTTCTGTTCGCTCTGCTTTGGCTGCCGTACCGGTTTCTTGTGGCTTACAACAGCATCGCCCCCAGCAGCTACAGAATCCGCTCCGAGTGGTACGTCGTGATTAGCCGCCTACTGGTGTACGGAAATTCCGCGGTAAATCCTGTCATCTACAACGCCATGTCGGTGAAATTTCGGCGCGAATTTAAGCGTCTACTAGCTCGCTTGTGTGAGTGAAGTTTTGCTAATGATCCCTAATTATTTCTAAAATTCTGAACTTCGATTGTCAATTATCCTAATTGCGGCCAATTATCCTGATTCTGAATAATCCCAATTGTCAGTTATTCCGATTATGAACTATAATTTTCATTAGCTACGTCATTTAAGTATAATCTTGCTCGCCGATGTCAAACTAAGACAACTTATAATTCAGGTATCAATAATGCACTATAAATGGGAGTTGGATTTTCAATTCCCAATAATTTTTCGCACCCAAAGTGTGGGAGGCGGTGGGATAAAGTTGTTACGCTTGACTGGAACCACGCGGCCTGCCTAAGCTGGCACTCCCATGTTGGCTCGTGAGGGTACAGAGATTGCTCCGTGGGTTTTAAAAAAAATCGGCTGTCACAGCTGACGAACTGCTTCTCAGGCCAAGCGGGTGCGAATGCGGCTGTAGAGACCCGAAAGTGAGAAAGAAAATCCTACAGGAAGAGAATTAAGAAGTACAGTAGGAAATCTGACACACTTAACACGACTGAGCCTACTTATCCCTCAGGCCTCGCCGCGTGACTGCAGAAATTTCATTTTCACTACCAAAATCTCCTTACTATGATCTGATCACACTGAGCACATCTCTTAAATGGAATCTGACCTCGCTTCAACTGACATTTCTCCAACTTGCTTTAATATGTGTGATATATCCTGTGGCACTTATCTACCCAGTCTACATTTTCCACCCTGTTTACCATATCCCTGTCTCCCTTATCTACTCTGTCTCCCTTATCTACTCTGTCTCCCTTATCTACTCTGTCTCCCTTATCTACTGTCTCCCTTATCTACTCTGTCTTCCTTATCTACCCTGTCTCCTTTATCTACTCTGTCTCCCTAATCTACGGTCTCCCTTATCTAGTGTCTCTCTTATCTACTGTCTTCCTTATCTACTGTCTCCCTTATCTACTGTCTCCCTTATCTACTGTCTCCCTTATCTACTGTCTCCCTTATCTACTGTCTCCCTTATCTACTGTCTCCCTTATCTACTGTCTCCCTTATCTACTGTCTCCCTTATCTACTGTCTCTCTTATCTACTGTCTCCCTTATCTACTGTCTCCCTTATCTACTGTCTCCCTTATCTACTGTCTCCCTTATCTAGTGTCTCCCTTATCTACTGTCTCCCTTATCTACTGTCTCCCTTATCTACTGTCTCCCTTATCTACTGTCTCCCTTATCTACTGTCTCTCTTATCTACTGTCTCCCTTATCTACTGTCTCCCTTATCTAGTGTCTCCCTTATCTACTGTCTCTCTTATCTACTGTCTCCCTTATCTACTGTCTCCCTTATCTACTGTCTCCCTTATCTACTGTCTCCCTTATCTAGTGTCTCCCTTATCTACTGTCTCCCTTATCTACTGTCTCCCTTATCTACTGTCTCCCTTATCTAGTGTCTCCCTTATCTAGTGTCTCCCTTATCTAGTGTCTCCCTTATCTACTGTCTCCCTTATCTACTCTGTCTCCCTTATCTACTGTCTCCCTTATCTAGTGTCTCCCTTATCTACTGTCTCCCTTATCTACTCTGTATTCCTTATCTACGGTCTCGCTTATCTACTCTGTCTCGCTTATCTACTGTCTCCCTTATCTACTGTCTCCCTTATCTACTGTCTCCCTTATCTACTGTCTCCCTTATCTACTGTCTCCCTTATCTACTGTCTCCCTTATCTACTGTCTCCCTTATCTATTGTCTCCCTTATCTACTGTCTCCCTTATCTACTGTCTCCCTTATCTACTGTCTCCCTTATCTACTGTCTCCCTTATCTACTGTCTCCCTTATCTAGTGTCTCCCTTATCTAGTGTCTCCCTTATCTAGTGTCTCCCTTATCTACTGTCTCCCTTATCTACTCTGTCTCCCTTATCTACTGTCTCCCTTATCTAGTGTCTCCCTTATCTACTGTCTCCCTTATCTACTCTGTATTCCTTATCTACGGTCTCGCTTATCTACTCTGTCTCCCTTATCTACTCTGTCTCGCTTATCTACTCTGTCTCGCTTATCTACTCTGTCTCGCTTATCTACTCTGTCTCCCTTATCTACTCTGTCTCCCTTATCTACTGTCTCCCTTATCAACATTATCTCCCTTATCTACCCTGTATCCTTATTTACCCCATCTCGCCTATCTACCCTGTATCCTTATTTACCCTATCTCCCTTATCTACTCTGTCTCCCTTATCTACTGTCTCCCTTATCAACATTATCTCCCTTATCTACCCTGTATCCTTATTTACCCCATCTCGCTTATCTACCCTGTATCCTTATTTACCCTATCTCCCTTATCTACCTTGTCTCCCTTATCTACTTTATCTCCCTTATCTACCCTGTCTCCCTTATCAACAATGTCTACCTTAAATACACTGTTCATTTTATCTTCCATGTATTCTTAATTAACCTATCTCCCTTATCTACCCTGTCTCGTTATCTACTTTGTCTCCATTAAGTCCCAGATCCCGAAAAATTCCAATCCAACTCATGTACTTCAGGCTCGCGCTTTCGTGACGGCAGCGTCAATCAGGACGCCCTGAACGGCGGAGGCACGGTGATGATAAGTCAAAGCCACACGGTTCGCAACAATGTCTCGCTGGAACTCCTGCCGAAATCTGATTCGGACAATTTTCAGGGGACACCAGCTGAAACTGCACACTGAAATCTGTGACAGCAGAGGCTGCTTGAGCTCGATGCTCACTGCATCCTGCTTGAGAAGCCGATTGGGCTTAGAGTAGGTTCTACAGTGACTGCATTGTCTGTTACCCACTGGTTCTACAGTGAGTGCATTGTCTGTTATCCACTGGTCCTACAGTGAGTGCATTGTCTGTTATCCACTGGTCCTACAGTGAGTGCATTGTCTGTTATCCACTGGTCCTACAGTGAGTGCAATGTCTGTTATCCACTGGTCCTATAGTGACTGCATTGTCTGTTACCCACTGGTCCTACAGTGAGTGCATTGTCTGTTATCCACTGGTCCAACAGTGAGTGCATTGTCTGTTATCCACTGGTCCAACAGTGAGTGCATTGTCTGTTATCCACTGGTCCTACAGTGAGTGCATTGTCTGTTATCCACTGGTCCTACAGTGAGTGCATTGTCTGTTATCCACTGGTCCTACAGTGAGTGCAATGTCTGTTATCCACTGGTCCTATAGTGACTGCATTGTCTGTTACCCACTGGTCCTACAGTGAGTGCATTGTCTGTTATCCACTGGTCCTACAGTGACTGCATTGTCTGTTATCCACTGGTTCTACAGTGATTGCATTGTCTGTTATCCACTGGTCCCGCATTTTCTGTTACCCACTGGTCCTACAGTGAGTGCATTGTCTGTTATCCACTGGTCCTACAGTGAGTGCATTGTCTGTTACGCACTGGTCCTAAAGTGAGTGCATTGTCTGTTACCCACTGGTCCTACAGTGTCAGGATGTCTAATCTAGTTTTGCTAGCTTACGGATATAAAACTCTAATTTCCCATTCCATTCCTTAAAGCGGCAAGTTTTTTTTACCGTACCGTTTCTATGGCAACGGTTTGTTTATTTTTGAATGCAAGTAGATGATTATATTTATGCTATTTTATTAATGCATTCTAAATACTGTGGCTTTTCTATAAAATTCGAGAAGAAATCTTAGTCTGACACCTCAATTTCAACATTTGACATCTTACTGTCAACATTTTACATCTTACCGTCATCGTCTGACATCTTACTGTCATCGTCTGACATCTTACCGTCATCGTCTGACATCTTACCGTTATCGTCTGACATCTTACCATCATCGTCTGACATCTTACTGTCATCGTCTGACATCTTAACGTCATCGTCTGACATATTACTGTCATCGTCTGACATTTCACTGTCAAGATTTGACATCTGGGCATGTCTTTTGCCTGACGTGTCAAGCAATGCCCATGTAATCTTCTTAATCTTCATTATCTAACTAGTGAAAGCGATTTTTTAAGCTGTCTTTATTTAGAAACTACTGCTATCTATCACTATCACTATCACTACCTATCAATCATTGTTGTATTGTGAAAAAAACGAACTAAAAACATGAAAAAATGTTTGATATTTTTTATGTTTTAACTACGAGTAGTACCTTCAAACAGACTACAACGAAAAACAATATATAGGTAATTCTATGTGACCAATTAGTCAATTTGTTTTGTTTTCTGCATTGTGCCATCTCCATGATAAATTATGAATAAAATGTGATTTATTACCGTCTCTTGCATTGTTGTTTACCGTAAGTCAACTTGTGTTGACAATATGGCTAGTTTTTTGCTTTTCTGGCTAAAAAAAACTTTAGCAAAAAAGGTTTTAAATCTACTAAATTACATCTGATGTTGCTGTAACATTTCATGTTACATGCTTCGATATATTTTACTTCAGATAAAGAAAAATTCGAATTTATTTCCACAAGTCAGTCAAATCCTACTCGCTCCATCTATCACTCTCTGAATCTGTCACTCTCTCAATCTGTCACTCTCTGAATCTGTCACTCTCTCAATCTGTCACTCTCTGAATCTGTCACTCTCTGAATCTGTCACTCTCTGAATCTGTCACTCTCTGAATCTGTCACTCTCTGAATCTGTCACTCTCTGAATCTATCACTCTCTGAATCTGTCACTCTCTGAATCTGTCACTCTCTGAATCTGTCACTCTCTGAATCTGTCACTCTCTGAATCTATCACTCTCTGAATCTGTCACTCTCTGAATCTGTCACTCTCTGAATCTGTCACTCTCTCAATCTGTCACTCTCCGAATCTATCACTCTCTGAATCTGTCACTCTCTCAATCTGTCACTCTCCGAATCTATCACTCTCTGAATCTGTCACTCTCTGAATCTGTCACTCTCTGAATCTGTCACTCTCTGAATCTGTCACTCTCTGAATCTGTCACTCTCTGAATCTGTCACTCTCTGAATCTGTCACTCTCTGAATCTGTCACTCTCTTAATCTGTCACTCTCTCTCTCAATCTGTCTCTCTATCTCTCTGTCTCCCACTCAATCTGTCACTCTCTGTTTCTCTGTCTCTGTCTTCTAAAATTTCGTGATGTATGCACCTATTTAATATCCGTTCCGGTTTAAAGTACATATAGAAAAAGCTACTCGCAACGGGGTTCTGTTTCTTTAATTGCTGCATTTCTATTAAAAAACTATTGGCAAAGTCTATTTGGAGCACCCTGTCTTTGCATAGACAGAGTGAAGGTTGCTAAGGACTCACTACAGCACGGAAGTCAAGCATTGTAATTAAGAATGCTATTAAAAAAGCTTATTTTGTATGGCGGTCTTGGTTTTTTCTAAAAAGTAATGTTATGATAGGTAATTTTCTGATTATCTCTACTTTGTTTGCCTTTGTTTTATTATTGTTAAGTCGACTAATTTAACACATCCACAATATTATCCTATTCTCTCTGCCACTCGCTCTGTTAATCATATCGCTTTAAATATTTTCTACCTTGCTCTAACATTAGGCTTTTAGTTTTTAGGCTTTCTGAACGAGCGTATAACTATCCTCTCCCATTTCTCTCTATCCTCTCCCATTTCTCTCTATCCTCTCCCCTTTCTCTCTATCCACTCCCCTTTCTCTCTATCCTCTCCCCTTTCTCTCTATCCTCTCCCATTTCTCTCTATCCTCTCCCATTTCTCTCTATCCTCTCCCATTTCTCTCTATCCTCTCCCCTTTCTCTCTATCCACTCCCCTTTCTCTCTATCCTCTCCCCTTTCTCTCTATCCTCTCCCATTTCTCTCTATCCTCTCCCATTTCTCTCTATCCTCTCCCATTTCTCTCTATCCTCTCCCCTTTCTCTCTATCCACTCCCCTTTCTCTCTATCCTCTCCCCTTTCTCTCTATCCTCTCCCCTTTCTCTCTATCCTCTCCCATTTCTCTCTATCCTCTCCCATTTCTCTCTATCCTCTCCCCTTTCTCTCTATCCACTCCCCTTTCTCTCTATCCTCTCCCCTTTCTCTCTATCCTCTCCCATTTCTCTCTATCCTCTCCCCTTTCTCTCTATCCACTCCCCTTTCTCTCTATCCTCTCCCCTTTCTCTCTATCCTCTCCCCTTTCTCTCTATCCTCTCCCATTTCTCTCTATCCTCTCCCATTTCTCTCTATCCTCTCCCCTTTCTCTCTATCCACTCCCCTTTCTCTCTATCCTCTCCCCTTTCTCTCTATCCTCTCCCATTTCTCTCTATCCTCTCCCCTTTCTCTCTATCCACTCCCCTTTCTCTCTATCCTCTCCCCTTTCTCTCTATCCTCTCCCCTTTCTCTCTATCCTCTCCCATTTCTCTCTATCCTCTCCCATTTCTCTCTATCCTCTCCCCTTTCTCTCTATCCACTCCCCTTTCTCTCTATCCTCTCCCCTTTCTCTCTATCCTCTCCCATTTCTCTCTATCCTCTCCCATTTCTCTCTATCCTCTCCCCTTTCTCTCTATCCTCTCCCATTTCTCTCTATCCTCTCCCATTTCTCTCTATCCTCTCCCATTTCTCTCCATCCTCTTCCCATTTTCTCTATTTTCTCCCTTTCTGTCTATCCTCTGGTGACAGGCAATCGATAACCATCTGACAATGTCTGTCCAAATTTGTCCTACACATGTCCTACGCAAAAGTGCACTACGATTTCAAATTTCCGGCAGCCACCAATGCCCTGCCGCTTCTAGCCAGCAGGTGTGCTTTTTTGTCAAAGCGAAACACCTTCGTGGCGCCTGGTCAGTGCCACCTGAGAGCCTTGCACCCTCAAGAGTGAATCAAAATAAATCACGGCTTGTGCCAACACAGGCGTCACTTGCGGGAAACTGAAATCTGCTTTGTCTGACAGTCAGTCAAGATACTTTTGTACTTTAGTTAGCGCGCAAGATTGATTTAAGGTAGAGAGAAGCATCTAATAGGTAGATAGATTCCAAGGCTCAATAAATATACCCGCCAACTCCGAGGTTAATTGATGGGTGGATGCTTCAGCTTTTGTCTACCTCCTAAAATAAACTGATTTTAATAAATTCAGGGAGAGATGAGACAGGGGGGGAGATGAGGCAGTGGAGAGATAAGACATGGGAGAGATGAGACAGGGGAGAGATGAGACAGTCTCACCCTACTATCTAACAGTCTCACCCTACTATCTAACAGTCTCACCCTACTACCTAACAGTCTCACCCTACTATCTAACAGTCTCACCCTACTATCTAAAAGTCTCACCCTACTATCTAACAGTCTCACCCTACTATCTAACAGTCTCACCCTACTATCTAACAGTCTCACCCTACTATCTAACAGTCTCACCATACAATCGAACAGTCTCACCCTACATTCTAACAGTCTCACCCTACTATCTAACAGTCTCACCCTACTATCTAACAGTCTCACCATACAATCGAACAGTCTCACCCTACAATCTAAAAGTCTCACCCTACATTCTAACAGTCTCACTCTATATTCGAACAGTCTCACCCTATATTCGAACAGTCTCACCCTACATTCTAACAGTCTCACCCTACATTCTAACAGTCTCACCCTATATTCGAACAGTCTCACCCTACAATCTAATATTCTACTGATTTCATCGTGCTACTCTACTTTTTAGTAGGATTATATGCTTGTATAGAATATTAGGAAATGAAGTAAAATTTTAATGAAGAATAATGAAATATTCGATCTATATATATTCAGCAATAAACAAAACGAACACATCTTGTTAGCCCATTAAAATATAGAGAAATTTTAGCTGGCAATGTGAAAGCCATTTCACAATGCTATTTCATTTAATCAAAATATCTAAGGCAAGAGTGAAGCATTGGCAGGTGAAACTTGTGTTTATCTCAATTCAACTGTATATGAAATCTCTCGTCAAGCATTTACCGAGTTCAGCTTTGCGTGCAAATCTGGTTTAAAGTCATCCAAGCTATTCGTTTTCGAAGCATTTCACTTTTTGAAATTCGCTCTAGACAGTTAAGATGCCATTTAACTCGAACAGCCTGCACAGTGAGTGCCCCTGGTAAGTTGGTGATATTTCATGATGTTTCATGATGCTGAGAACACCTGTTTCATGATGCTGAGAACGCACGTTTTATGAGGTTGAGAACACCTGTTTCATGATGCTGAGAACACCTGTTTCATGATGCTGAGAACACCTGTTTCATGATGCTGAGAACACCTGTTTCATGATGCTGAGAACGCACGTTTTATGAGGTTGACGACGTTTTCGGAGGTTTAAAGCGAATTTCAGGCGGTTAATATTGTCAGTTTATTTTCTCTGCAGCCCATTCCACGGTAGCCTGGTTGAGCCCAGAAGCCTGTGTCTGGTCGAAGAAGGCATGTTCGCCCTTCTGCCCCGCTGTCCCAGGGACCAGGCTGCACGGCTGGAGCACATACTCGCGATTTTAGTCAACGGCGTCATACTTTACATTAAAGTACTTTCCAACACATTCGACAAGCTCTATATGCACGACTGCACAAAGTGAGACAAAGGACAGTTGCTACCAGGGGCTGCACCTTTTGATATTGTTATCGTTTATTTGATAGCTAACAGAATAACAGATAACAGAAGAGAGGCAACCCCATGGTTAGATAACAGAATACAGGCAACCCTTTCGTTAGATAACAGAAGAGAGGCAACCCCATGGTTAGATAACAGAAGAGAGGCAAGCCCATGGTTAAATAACAGAAGAGAGGCAACCCCATGCTTAGATAAAAGATGAGAGGCAACCCCATGGTTAAATAAAAGAAGAGAGGCAACCCCATGGTTAAATATCAGAAGAGAGGCAACCCCATGGTTAAATAACAGAAGAGAGGCAACCCCATGGTTAGATAACAGATGAGAGGCAACCCCATGCTTAGATAACAGATGAGAGGCAACCCCATGCTTAGATAACAGATGAGAGGCAACCCCATGGTTAGATAACAGATGAGAGGCAACCCCATGGTTAGATAACAGATGAGAGGCAACCCCATGGTTAGATAACAGATGAGAGGCAACCCCATGGTTTGATAACAGATGAGAGGCAAGCCCTATAATTAGGTTAATTAGGAGCAGTGAGAGCAGATGCGGATCTCAAATCGGAGAATCTGCAAACGTTTTTTAGCTACCATTTTCAAACGAGCCTGGAACTGATCCACTTCTTGGAGGGCGACCGCCTCGAGCTTCACTTCTCCAACCACCTATCAGTCAGGCCTAAGTGGCATTGCACAAGCGGCATGGACAACCTACCGCCGCACCAGAGCTGGTTTCATCCGGGCATCAGTTCTAGTCAAGCAAGAGAGCTCATAGCTCATCAGCCAATAGGAACGTTCCTGATTTATCCCAGGCGACAGTTCGACGCTCCGATGGCGCTGTGCATTATCGGCGAGGACAACCAGGTAAGCTGAGGGGGAGGAAGCGGAGCTGATGGAGGAAGGAGTGGAGCTGATGGAGTAGGGAGCGGAGCTGATGGAGGAGAGAACGGAGCTGATGGAGGAGGGAGCGGAGCTGATGGAGGAGAGAACGGAGCTGATGGAGGAGGGAGCCGAGCTGATGGAGGAGAGAACGGAGCTGATGGAGGAGGGAGCCGAGTTGATGGAGGAGAGAACGGAGCTGATGTAGGAGAGAACGGAGCTGATCGAGGAGGGAGCGGAGCTGATGGAGGAGAGAACGGAGCTGATGGAGGAGGGAGCCGAGCTGATGGAGGAAGGAGCGGAGCTGATGGAGGAGGGAGCGGAGCTGATGGAGGAAGGAGCGGAGCTGATGGAGGAGGGAGCGGAGCTGATGGAGGAGGGAGCGGAGCTGATGGAGGAGAGAACGGAGCTGATGGAGGAGGGAGCCGAGCTGATGGAGGAAGGAGCGGAGCTGATGGAGGAGGGAGCGGAGCTGATGGAGGAGAGAACGGAGCTGATGGAGGAGGGAGCCGAGCTGATGGAGGAGAGAACGGAGCTGATGGAGGAGGGAGCCGAGCTGATGGAGGAGAGAACGGAGCTGATGGAGGAGAGAGTAGAGCTGATGGAGAGGAGAGCGGAGCTGATGGAGGAGAGAACGGAGCTGATGGAGGAGAGAGCGGAGCTGATGGAGGAGAGAGTGGAGCTGATGGAGGAGAGAGTAGAGCTGATGGAGAGGAGAGCGGAGCTGATGGAGGAGAGAACGGAGCTGATGGAGGAGAGAGCGGAGCTGATGGAGGAGAGAGTGGAGCTGATGGAGGAGAGAGCGGAGCTGATGGAGGAGAGAGTGGAGCTGATGGAGGAAGGAGCGGAGCTGATGGAGGAGAGAGTGGAGCTGATGGAGGAGAGAGTGGAGCTGATGGAGGAGAGAGTGGAGCTGATGGAGGAGAGAGCGGAGCTGATGGAGGAGAGAGTGGAGCTGATCGAGGAGAGATGGAGGAGAGAGCGAAGCTGATGGAGAGGAGAGCGGAGCTGATGGAGAGGAGAGCGGAGCTGATGGAGAGGAGAGCGGAGCTGATGGAGAGGAGAGCGGAGCTGATGGAGGAGAGAGTGGAGCTGATGGAGAGGAGAGCGGAGCTGATGGAGGAGAGAGTGGAGCTGATGGAGAGGAGAGCGGAGCTGATGGAGGAGAGAGTGGAGCTGATGGAGAGGAGAGCGGGGCTTATGGAGGAGAGAGTGGAGCTGATGGAGGAAGGAGCGAACTGGTGAATGATCTCACAGAGCGAATCTTAAAAAAGGAAATTTAGTTTCGAGGCCTTTCAAGTTAAGAATATGCTGCTAAATGACATAGATGGAACTTTCTTGTCGCACGATGGTCCAGGTAACAAATTAAAATAGCACAGCGGTGGTCACGTCAGATGCTATCTCAGTCAGTGATGCTAAGTGGCTTACTAAACTGCCATACAACGAAGGGTAGAACTCTTTGATGAAAGATTCAGAATATGCTACGAGCGTACATTCCTGCAAATTCAAACAAATTTATGTTCAGCGCAGTTGGAACCGCAGTTGGTTTAATTATTATCTCCTATCTTATAAACATTGTGCAACAGGTGATTGTGCAACAAAATAAACTTCCAAAAACACAGCCGGAAACGCCACAATTCGTCAGTTTATCACTGTCGCTCTGCCTCCGTCCTCAAATTCGCAGGTGGCTTGTTTCCGAATCCAAGTTCGCCGAATAGCCTTGGACAGGAGCTATTTTATTGACTCCTACAAGGCATTTTCCAGCATTGCCGAGCTAGTGAATTTCTACCGAAGTCGCAGCCTGACAGACACGAATCAAAGGCGTTATCCTCTCAAACAGCCGCTTGTCAGCACCGCCTTCGTGGCCCGGGTTGCTGGGCAACGAGTTGAGAACGAGCTGCTCCCCCGCAACGGCATCAAAGAAGAGTTTAGCAATATTCTAATGGTGAGGCGAGATTGCTTCTCAATTGCGACCAAGTGAAACCGCTTTTGATACTTCAGCTGTTGAAGTTTATCTTTTGGTCCTTATTTCCCATTTAGCAATTTTCTAGTGCTAAAATGCACGTAACATAAAGTGCACATTCACTGAAATGCACATTCCCTGAGCTGCGCGTTTCCTGAACTGCACATTCCCTAAAGTGCACATTCCCTAAAGTGCACATTCCCTAAAGTGCACATTCCCTGAGCTGCGCATTTCCTAAACAGCACTGTTGTGTCCCGAGAGACCAGCTTGTCTTGCCTCGCGCTCCTTACGAGCAGATCGATTCGATACTCCAGTCCTCCTACTTGCCAGCAACTGTCACACTGAACGTGCTGGCAATCGACTGGCAACCGGGGTCGCACGAACGCGCAGGCCCTGGTGACTAATGTCGCGATACTGGACCCAATTTGCGAAAGACGAAAGCGGAACATGTATCTTAATTCTCGGGTCGTCGTTACGGCTGAACTTTCACGTGGTTGAGAGGCAACGCCCGCGCCCAGCCAATCAGGTGGCGGCTCAGGGCAAACATAGCAGAGACGGGGGAGAAGGGTGAGAGAGGCCGAGTCAACCAAACCGGCCAGAACAACGGCCAACAAAAAAAACTAAAGTACAGGCACGAGTCCCAGCAGGAAAAACAACAAAAACAACAACAAGCTACACGGCCCGCTAGTCGCAGAGTTCAGCGTCAAAAGTGGGGGCCGTGTCAGATGGCGCGCCGCATTGCCAGCGATCGGACGAACTCCGGTCTGTTAGCGATGTCGGGCGCTCTGGCGTCGCTCAGGATGTAGTCCACGTATCTCAGGGTCCGGGCTTGGCCCCGCCTGATCGGGCCCTGCAAGGTAAGCAGCAGAACGTCTTGAAGAGGCTCGGGGCAGTAGCTCTCGGCCCTGATCACGTAGCCCGCCAGTTAAAGACACCGCCGGCGCAGCATGATGTACGGACGTTGAAGCTGGGCTCTCTCGTACAGGGCCTTGGTCCCAACGCTCTCGCCAGCTTGAAAGGAAGCGTGGAACAGCACCGAACCGCTCTAGTAGCAGACGTCAGGGTCCACGTCTAGACATTGTACAACAGGACGGTCTCAACCACCGCCTGCCCTCTGACGGTCGGGCAGCGCTTTGGACTGGAGGACGGCGCATACCGACCGGTAAGCCGCCCAGGCGAGTCCTCTGCGTCGCCAGATGTCCACCTCCACGTGGGGCACCAGACCGCCGAGGTAGGCGAACCGCTGGCAACGTGCGAGCGTGGTCGTCTGCCCGTCTTCGCCGCGGCATGTCAGCTCCGTTGGAATGTCGGTCGGCACGATCAGCACCTCGGTCTTCAGCGTGTTGACGAGAAGGCTAAACACTACAGCACATTTCCTGAAATGTGAAGAATGTGAAGAAACAGAAAATGCAGTTTAGTGAATGCTCTAATTCGAAAAAGCTAGCTAAATTTCTGGATTCTGTAACGCCCGTCTATAATACTTAACAACAGTAGTATAAATCTGACCATGAAAATTCTACAAAACCCGTTGCAGTTGCCAAAGGCGTCAAATGACATGAAAAGTGTGGCCCTACTGCCTCAGAATGCTGGCAAGAATCGCTACAAAAATGTCCTGCCATTCGACAGCACCCGCGTTGAGCTGGGTGATCAGGGGGCCTACATCAATGCCAGCTGGATTCAGGTTGATGACCCCGGCGATCCAGATAGACCATTCAGGTGTGCTTGGGCCTTACCTGTGATTTATTAATAACAAATGACCAAACCAGGGGTGGAGCGAGGGGCCCTCATCTTTGCGTTCCCTGATCAAATGACCAACGCCCCACAAACCCGCAGCGACTCCCACAAAATTCACCGACAGGCCGCCACTAATATGTTACGCCCCCCAAATCCCTGATGACGCACCCAAATCCCTGATGACGCCCCCCAAATCCCTGATGACGCCCCCCAAATCCCTGATGACGCCCCCTCAAATCCCCGATGGCACGCCCTCAAACCCAGGTGACGCCCCAAAACGTCCTCGGTGGCTCCCCCTCAGATGCGCGATCCTCTAAACCAAATCCTCGTGCATCTCATTTATTTTTCAAATGTCATATGCAGTTACTGTTATTATTCTCTTGGGGCACACCAAATATAATCGCAGGTACATAGCCTCTCAGGGACCGTTGGACTCAACACGGGGCGACTTCTGGTACATGGTTTGGCAAGAGGGCTGCAAAGTCATCATCATGGCTACCAGAGAGGTTGAAAATCGAGTTAAAAAGTGTCAGCGATACTGGCCAACCAAAGCCGAGGCTATTTTCGATTTCCAGTCGAGCACAGGCGATCGCATGCTGGTGAGATTCGTTTGTGAGAACCGTTCGAGCCAGCTCACGGACACGGAGATCGAGCTGGAAAACCTCGCACAGATAGATGCTGCCCGCTCGATTCGGTTGCTGCGCTTCAACAACTGGCCAGATCACGGAGCACCGCGAGACACCACTACAGTGCTGAACCTGCTGAAAAAGGCGAACGACATCAACAAGGAATCGCACATGCAGATATCGACCCCGCTGCCGCCGCTTCTGATCCACTGCAGCGCTGGTCTGGGCCGCACCGGCTGTATCATAGCCATCGACTCGATCGTGCAGCTGGTGGAGCGCCACGGCCTTGACAAGGTAGACCTTTTGGCTCATATGAGGGGGTGACAGTAGCCCCGTCCTCATGCAGTGTACACTGTCACTGGGGCTTCGCCTTAAATAAATTTGGCCTCGTTGCCGATTCGAGCTCAGGGACCTTGGTGCGAGAGTCAAGCGCGACAGACGCCCCAGCCAGTCACCCCTCTCCGGAAATTAATGGTAGATTAAGTCTATGGTTTCAGACTTGGATAATGATCACAGTCACGAGTGGCTTCGCCATTTAATTATTTAATTTTATTTAATTTTATTTAACTTATTTAATTCGGAAACCATAGACATAAGCGCATATCGACTATCATATAGACTAGCGTTTTCGGTTGATCATTATGTAACGCCATTAAGCCACGCCATTAAGTAACGCTGCAGTGTCTTCGTGCCATAGATATTGGCTCGGCAGTGAGCAGGGTCAAGGGTCTAATCGGACCATAGACAATTTTTTAGAATACAGTTCTCTAAAAGAAAAGCTCGACCATGAAGTCTGTTAGGAAGTTAAGAACTAGAAGCAAGAAGCGAGAGAAATCTAATTGAAAATGCCTCTTATCAACTGGAAAAATCTACCGGTCGACAGTTTAGATGGCGTCTCGTCTACTGAACTAGATTTTCTGAGTGAACTGAGTGCCGTGAACCACAGTTCCGATGAAATTCTTGGAGATTTTATCGACTACCTGTCTAAAATCGAGACGGCTGATGAGGCCACTGCGGTTTCTAGTGTCGAGCTTCCAGAACTATCTGATTTACCCAGTGCGATGGATGTTGTCGAACTGGAATCACTGCCGATCACTACACGAGAACACATGTTTCTGTATGGCAAAATGTTCGTGGAGTTTTTGAAGAAGCATGGTGCTGTGGATATGAGCCTGATCAGTGACAGTCGCTTGGCCGAATTTCTAAGGTTCTTTTACTTCTGTCTAAAAAAATCTGACGGCAGTTGCTATTCGCCAGCTACGTTGGTCTGCATTCGTGCTGGAGTGCAGAGGTACTTGACTCTCGTGCTGAAGCGTCGAACAAATATTATTTCCAGTGACGAGTTCGCCACTGCCAACCGGATGCTGCGAGTAAAGGTGCGGCATTTTCATGCTGATGGAGGCACTGTCAATCAGCACGAGCCAATAGAAGAAGGTGATTTACAGAAAATGCGTGCTTATTTTGACCGTTCTATAGCTGAACGGTTGCAAGAGGAAGTACTATTTACGCTGCTGTATGTCCTGGGCGAGAGAGGTCAAGAACACCTGTCAAGTCTAAAGCAAGTTGGCACGCTCCAAGAAGAAGTCGACGCTGATGGGAATCCATATCTTGCGTTGCCGCCGTTAAAGACAAAAAACCAGAGTAGCGATCCAACAAAATGCAAGGGAAATCAGCGCAAACAGAGTCGGATCTACAGCGCTCAGCGGGAGTTGATCCTGCATTATCAGAGTTTGTTACCGCAGAATTCGTCCTCATTTTTCCGCGCCCTCTGACTAACGATTCGGGAGGACAAATTCGCTTCTCTGCTACGCAAGTGCGCGGTGTCAATTGGTTGGCTGCATTCATGAAGCACGTTAGTAGTGTCTGCAACCTCACCAAGCAGTACACGAATCACTTCATACGCGTCACGCGTATTTCGGATCTTTTCGACAAAGGAATGCCTATGGGTGAGATAATGGCGGTAACGGGACAACGATCGGAGTCCACTGTTCGACGTTATCTCGCACGCAAGCGTGACAGAACCCTCAGGAAGGTTGCTACCGCTGTTAGTGACAATTTGGCCCCACCAACCGAGGCGACTACGAGTGCAACCACTAGTGCAACAGTTATGCAACAAGCTCGAGTTGACATGCGAAGTGTGCAACAGCCGATGTTTGCCAACTACCTCTTCGATGGGTGCACGTTCAACTTCTAACAAAGAATATATAGCTCGTACTTATAAGTCTTAACTGTCGAAAATTAAATACTTTGGTATTCGTTTGCTTTGCTCTATCCTCGATCTGTTTCCTGTTAAAGTTCTTGTTGCATTAATAAAAATTAATAAAATAATAATAGAAACATTAATAAATAATAAAAACAGTTAAGTTAATAAAATTAATAAAAACTGTGAATTTCTCGCTCATAATCTATGGCAATTTATCGTGACTTAACAGCTTCATTAAAAATGCATTAAAAAACGAGTCTATATGATAATGTCAGTTTGCTTATTGCGGACGTTTGGTAAGTCGAATTTACACAAGTTTGGTGTCGTTTAAAAGCAGCAAGTGTCTTCTAAAAACTTAATTTCTAGTATTGATCTAAAAATATCGATTATAGCCACTGAGCAGAATGCTAGCTGTTAGCAGATCTATGCGACACGAAACTTTGGTGTAAAAGTAAAACCAACATTATTTTCCGGACCCCCGAAGCTAATTTAACCAGGCTGACAACAAAATGCTGGGAGTCGGTGGCAGAGCGGTTAACGCGTTTGCCTCTCGCACCACGGTCCCTAAGTTCGATTTTGCGGCGAGGCCACATTTATTTGGGGCGCAGTCGTGGACAGAAGGCTTGAGGGCTTGTCGTGCAATTTATGCCCTCGAGGGCCAACCTCCAAGGCACAGTGAAGTGTACACTGCATGACGATTAGAAAGTCAGAGCAGATGTACACACCTGTGTGAATGTGTGCCTGCGTACGTATCTGTGTGCGTGTGTGCTCAGGAGTCAGCGAAATTGGCAGAATTGCCTCCGCGCTGGCTGCGGGTCTAGTGTCACCGAATGATTAGCCATTGCTCGCAGCCCTCCTGCAATTATTATTATTATTAAGAACACAATGTCATTGCTTTACCTTTTCATAATTTTATAGGCTGTTCTAGACATTTTCAAAACGGTAACCAGTATGCGCCGCGACCGGGAGGGCATGGTGCAAAACCTGGCTCAGTACCAATTCATCTATTCGACTGTCGTGATGCACATTGACTCCAAGCTGCGGCCGCTGTTGCCAAGCGAGCTGCCGCACTTCGAATCCCCGTTGTCAATCAGGTCGAAGCTATCTTCCTGCGGAAACTCTTACTGAGGAGCCGCTTCTACAATGGAGGCACTCAACCTGTTGGTGAATTGCTCGACGCGTCGTCGTTAGCGTCGTTAAATTTTGACGACCTCTAGAGACTGTAGAACATATATTGAAAATTTACCCTTGATTCTATCTATAAAATGTATTTTCCATGCGATACGATATCTCATTTCCGCTGCTAAATGCCAGCTACGAGCCAAAAAGTTGTAAAATTCGAGGCTCGAAAAATACTTGCCTCACTTTGTTCGTAAGTAAGCGCCGTTTCGTAAGAATAACGTCCTTTTTACATAATTGTGGTCTTTGTAACAATTTGGAGGGGCATTTTTTGGTCAAGGCAGGTTGTTGCACGCCTAGAATGTCTATGGTCACGACTTGCTATATTCTGTTCAAGGACCACGAGATGAAGGAAGAGACAACTCGTTTCTTGGAAAATGTACGAATATTAAAGACTCATTTACGAAAAATGCAGTGAAAAACGAGAAAAGTTCCTATCTTGCCAGTAGATTTTTCCGTGAAAGGCAGCCTTCAATAAATTTTCCAAGAAACGAGGTATCTCGTCCTTCTTCTTCCAGTGGTCCTTGATTCTGTCTTGCTAAACAGAGCATAACTTTTGGCCATAGACATTTGGAGGCGTGCACTAATGATGTATTTGCTAAATTAACGCTCAGACTAAATCATTGGCTGAGGATTTCGCTGTTCAATAATGCTTGTTTTTACCATAGAGGCGTGCGGCAACATACAGTTTTCTAACTTCTAACTTTAGATATATTCGATATCAGGACTCGGCCGTATCTGAGGCAAAACCTAGCTCTCATCCTACGGGAGATTCATGACAGTGGGTCGTCTCACGATAAAAACAGCGAAATAGTTAGTCAACGATGTCGACGCAATGCTTTTGTGTGCTGCAATTTCTCCATTTTTTCACGCTTTAACTGTACATGTCTACGCGTAAGAGACCATTCTCACAACAATTCTCTCTAGCTACTACATCATTTAGTTAAACGCAAGCCAAAACCCCCTTTTTAACCAAAAACAGCAAGTGATTTCTGAGCTTCTTGCAATAAAAAACAAAGTATTCTGTGGTAAAGCCATCTAATATAAGTAAAGTTACAAAAATTAAGACTTGTGCATAACCCGCCATAATTGTTGAATTTATCATTATAGGAAAATGAATTTTCAATGCCAAATGAATTTAAGATTTTGCTAACTTGAATTGTGTATCAGTTTTTGCTAAAAATTTCACTATGCTATCTACTCAATTTTTGTCTCTTTCTTTACATAATTATGTAACAAGCGTGGCGAGACAATAAGCGTAACCTTCTAAATTGAAGCGAACCGCATCGCATTTTCATTTTTACAGGCATGAGCATTCGGTATGTCTTGTTGTCTGGATGACGCTCTCATCTTTTAAATAATATGCTTATTTAAATAATATCGCGAAATGAAGCTTACGGTGGGAATGCAATAACCCAATAAAAGTGAGAAAATTTTGTCTTATTAACTAAACACTTGTAAACAAATTGTTTGTTATACTAGAGTTTCATGCACGTGTTACAAATAAAAAGTATTAAATAACTTCGCCGCATTAAAACGTACAAGGCTGAGCTAACAAGCCCGTAATTGCAGCAAGAATTGATCGGCTAGCGTAGAAGCGTTTCCAAGAAAAATCTGACTACTGCGCTGAGCATGTCGATGGCTTCGAATTTTCAAATTTTAAAGTTCTTTAGACACTTCGAGTGTTTTTCATTCGCAAACAATATGCTACCAGTAAGTACGAGTATAGAGTAATCAAAACGCACACATCATGAAACAAGCATCAAACATAAAACGCTATTCATTGTGTCACTATTTATAGCTATGAGCTACTAATCTACGATTGGTTGTCGAAATATCAATGCTATTTTTAGATTTTATAACCAGCAAAGGTAAATACTGCCACAGGGTCCCAAAATTAACCTGATTTTCCAATTCTTGTTGTTTACCGGAGCAAGCATGTACCACAGATATAGAGTTATTCCACATGTGGCTTGTACAGACCGGTCCGAAACCGTAATTTTGAAGTTTAAAGCCAAAAATGACACTCAGAAAGGAGACCTCTATAGCCTGTGTGGCAAAGCCAAAACTCTTCTTTAGGACCACAACCATTATAGACAGTTTTTTGTGAAAATATCGACTGAGGAAATATTGATCTATGCTAATCATTAGATCGGACTTAAATGGGTTCATTTGAGTCATTCCGTTCATTGGACCGTCAATCCACTCATAAATATTCTCATACTTCTAGGTTAAAGTAGAGTGTCATCAGTGGAGTGAAATAATTATCTCAAATATTGGTTTGCAAAGAACACAATAATGGTCCAGAAAGAACATCTAATATGGCTTAATGCGAAGCTGCCACCACAATGACTACTGCCGGATGTCGTTGTCAGCTGAAGGTCCATCTGACGCCTGGCTCTTTCAGCTTGACACTTGCTCAGCAGTCGGCCCTCAACGCTGGACCTGATGTGGTAGAAATTGTACTGCATATAGTAGCACGGAGACTGCATTTGGCCGAGAATGTAGGACACGCACTTCTGCGACTTGTAGACGGCAAGTTTTGCTCGACTAAAAATTAAAACAAGAAATATATTGGAGATGCCGCTTAACATTTTTGAGACTTCCTTTCACTGAGTGATTTACACTCGTAAAAACTAACGAAACTGCAAGCAAAATGTTATTCGTGTATGTTTGAATGGCTTTCGTTAGTACTTTTATCAATAATTGGTGCACGTGCTCGATATTCCTATTCTCGACTGGCGTAGCATGACTTTAGGCGCCGATCTTACCCATAGACAGTTAAAGCGTGCGATAAAGCATAATTGGTGCCCTCTCCAATTGTCTATGGGAAAAGTTATGATCAGTTTAGCGAGACAGATTCAGCATAGCCGTAGCCATAGAAACTCAGAGCGTGTTATACAATTATTTGAAATTGAAATTTAAATTTAAAAGAACTATTTATTAAAGCCTTTACTCTACTACATGAGTGTGCGACATCCAAAATTGACCTCGATCTGTTTGTAGTAGGTGCGGTTCAGTCTACGTGGCCTTAAGATGGCGAAATACCGTGTACACGGTATCCAATGGGGTTTCCCCGCGCAGGTTCGGATCCTGCTTGCGACGCCACTGTAAGGAGTGCTGAGCCGAGAGATGATTTGTGTAGACGAAAAAGCCTAAAGCGAAGTAGGCTCTGAGCAATCGATTATATTTGATATTTGGTGATGAACATGCAACGTGCGGCCGATGGGTGCAGATGTACATTAATCGCTCGCAACTCCACGCACACTACGATATAACTCAGGGCCTACAGCTAACACGGCTAAATGAACGCGCGCCCACTTGGCGCCTACAGTACTGTACCGTGTTAAATGCGTCCTACACGCAACTTGTGACTGTTTTAGTGGTTCCTCATTATGTACTAAAGGTGCGAAAAGTTCACGGGAGAGCTTTAATGTATAATTTCAGTACTCACGTGCAGACAACGCTGTCCTTTAGAGCATCAAAGATTGACTCGACGCACAGGTCAAGATACGGCGCCAACTTCTCACCGAGCTGCCGACAGTGGGGCCCTAGAAGGTCGTTTAGAAAGCCTTTTTACTCTGTGACACTTGAGTATAGTTCTCTATAGTCCTCTCGGAGAGTATATATTCCCCCCCAAATGAAAGCAGTTCTCTTGCCGTCTGAGACCTTCTGAGAGCAAAGGATTAGCTACTCCACAGCTTATGCCGTCTCATACTCGTAGCTGCTAGCTGGAAACTTACTTATTTCTATGCCAACTAATGAGCACTTATTTACTATATAATACGAGCATACTATATCCCAGATTACTTTCAGTGTTCCCGCACGTAGTACACCAGCCTCTCCCAGTGCTACTCATCGGCCAGTCCAATTACCCATCGTAATTCACTCACTTGCACAGTGTGAACACGAACTAGACGCTTGCTAGACACTAGACACTAGACACTAGACACTAGACACTCACACAAGTGTGTACATCTGCCCTGACTTTTTCATCGTAAGCCCTTGATGGCGTAAATTGCACGAAAACCCTCTAAGCCTTCTATTCGCGACTGCATCCAAATTTAATGTCGCCTCACCGCGGAATCGAGCTCAGGGACCTTGGTGCGAGGGGCAAACGCGTTAACCGCTCTGCCACTCACCTCCCTGATCTTAATTAACTTACGTTCAATAATTACAAGTATTATTCTACTATCTGTTTTGTTCGAAAAAATTGAGTTAAACAAACCTGAATTCGCCGCTGAGCACAGGTGAGACCGCGCCAGTCGGGCCAGACCCAGCCGACGAACGAGGCCTTGGGTCTGCTGCCTCGAGCAGCTCATTGCTCTGGTGCCAGTTAGTACACACGCTGTGGCTGACGGTAGAGAATAATCGTAGCTAGAGATGTCTGGATCCCTGTGGCGAGAAATTATATAGGAACAGATTGAAGTTTTAGGGGCGCAGACTCTGGTGACAGGCAGTCAACCCGAAGCCAGCGAGAGCCAACTGATAAAAACATCCGACCAAATAAGTTAAGTTTTGTGGATCTTGTATTCTTAAATTACAGGAGAACTTATTCCAAAATGCTAAAACCTGACATGCGTAACCATAAAACTCAAGCCAAGCTAGCTGTGAGACAACTGTCAGGTATATGGGCCACGGAGCTGCAAAAAATGGTAAGAGAAAAAGACCCGCAACAAGGGGGGACAGGTCTTCTCGACTTGCATTCTAGTGGTGCGTGAAATGAGAGAAGATAGAGAGCTGGGGCAGCCCAGCCACGGAAACAGATGCATAGCTTGGCCAGTCTCATGAATTAAATATCATGTTTTAGAGCGGTGGCTTGTGTGCAAGCGGCAAAGTCCACTGCGAATACACACAGTTGCATACCAACTCAGAAGACTTCTGTCAGTGTCGTGCAGTTCTGAGTACTTCTGAGTTCCCCATCCAGTCGCAGCTCTGTCAATGGGGCTCATTTGAAAGACCCATTCTTTCATGGCGAGTTACATTGTTTGCAACTTTGCGCAGTAGATTTCCTATAAAAATTTCTGTTTCTTAGAAAACTCAACTAAAGCTCAGTATACTTTGAGTACAGTACTCAAAAAACGGAATGCTGGGTTTGGCTGAAGTGCACCTGGGTGCCAGAAATTTTGGCTGCTGGGCCAACGCTTTTGATTGATTATTTCTTTCAATCTCACCGTTAGAGAGCATTATTATCCACCTGGTTTAAAAACCGCCTAGAAGATCGACTCTTGCCGTTCTCAACCGAGGCTGAGACCTCTCAAGTCTCTGAGACGGCACAGGCCATCAACTCTATTTTCAAGGGTTCTTTCAATTTAGAAACTTGAAGACGAGGTTTTCGCCATAAAAAATATCGAAATCCTGCTCGAATTAAATGCTTCTTTGCCAATAAGTACAATTCTATTTGCATTCGCATCTTCCAAGGTCACTTCGCATGTTCAAGCGACGACTTTACAATTCCGATCCCTCTAGTTTAAACAGGCTAATATTCATTTTGATGCATGTGCAAATGTTTGCCAAGAACAACACAAGATAACTTGTTGTACTTACCTTTTTTGTTGTACTAGAAAGCTAAATAAATTGTCTACTGTTTAGCTGAGGACGCTGTGTCTGCCTGTTTTCGCTTCCAATCTGCAGAGCTTAACAGTAGAACAACCAAGGGGGCCCTGACAATTGTTTGTGCTGCACCCCATTGTAACAACGCAAGCACAGGAAACTCAAGAACACGGGCCAATTTTTGTTGCACATCTTCTGAAACAAGAATCAAGTCGCCAGCTCTTCAGACCGTCAGTATATTGATTGGTTCTGATTTTTTCGATAAGCGCTAGTGTATTTCATACACCCCTATACACAAATTATCACTGCGCCTCAGTGCGACCTTGCCAGGCCTTCAAAATATATCAGCATGTCACCCGAATGTGCCTGCATCATCTCCATCTTCGGTGGTCTCCTACCTTTATCTAGATGGACTGCTGGACCTTCAAGTGCTACAGCAGGTGGAACTAGGCCACTATGGACAGCCTGACACGAATTTCTCCAATTTCAACTGATCAAGCCTAAATATTAGGAGCAGCTCAACCACAGTACACCATCGCCTAGTCTGTCAACCAATCAGTCACCAGTCAACGCTGTTAACATTCAGGCGCTGCCGAAAATCCCCCTCTTCTTCTTTAAGCACAGCACGCACCTGACACTAAATTTTGTCTTCAACCTTTATTTTGAACCTTGGACTTAAATCTGAAGTCAATTTCCGATAAAGTCCCAGCCAACTGAGAAGAACTATAAACTCGCTTGCGGGTCGTAAATCTGCACTATAGACGGCCAGCAGTCTCGTTTCCTAGAAACTCGATTCGGATTGATTGCGACACAGCAGCATGCTGGGCCTGTTTTAATTTGTTTGAATTCGCTGGACAGGCTGTTCCTGTTCCTGGGGCTTGATGCAGCAATTTTAGAAAGCCGATCAATTTGCATAGAGATTGTGAGCCGACCTGCGTCCGTCTTCCACCGGCCCTGCTGTCTCTGCTTACTTCTTTCTACATTTACATTTTCTTTAAACCCTACTGCTCTGTTTAATCCAGAGACAGTCATACATCCACAGTCTAATCTACAACCGCACTGCTGTCTAATCTCTCTGATATCTCACAGTCTAATCTCTCTGATATTTCACAGTCTAATCTGTCTGATATCTCACAGTCTAATCTCTCTGATATCTCACAGTCTAATCTCTCTGATATTTCACAGTCTAATCTCTATGTTATTTCACAGTCTAATCTACAACCGCACTGCTGTCTAATCTCTCTGATATCTCACAGTCTAATCTCTCTGATATCTCACAGTCTAATCTCTCTGATATTTCACAGTCTAATCTGTCTGATATTTCACAGTCTAATCTACAACCGCACTGCTGTCTAATCTCTCTGATATTTCACAGTCTAATCTACAACCGCACTGCTGTCTAATCTCTCTGATATCTCACAGTCTAATCTACAACCGCACTGCTGTCTAATCTCTCTGATATCCCACAGTCTAATCTACAACCGCACTGCTGTCTAATCTGTCTGATATCTCACAGTCTAATCTCTCTGATATCTCACAGTCTAATCTCTCTGATATCTCACAGTCTAATCTCTCTGATATCTCACAGTCTAATCTCTCTGATATCTCACAGTCTAATCTCTATGATATCTCACAGTCTAATCTACAACCGCACTGCTGTCTAATCTCTCTGATATCTCACAGTCTAATCTCTATGATATCTCACAGTCTAATCTCTCTGTTATCTCACAGTCTAATCTCTCTGTTATCTCACAGTCTAATCTCTCTGTTATCTCACAGTCTAATCTCTCTGTTATCTCACAGTCTAATCTCTCTGATATCTGACAGTCTAATCTCTCTGTTATCTCACAGTCTAATCTCTCTGATATCACACAGTCTAATCTCTCTGATATCTCACAGTCGAGTCTCTCTTATCTGACAGTCTAATCTCACACATATCACAGTCTAATCCCGCAGTTCCGTTTTCCTAACCCAAAATGGAGTTCCTACTTACCTTACTGATGTGTATTATCCCTCAAGCGCGGAGTTTTTCATTTCCCACAATTAATTAGCCTCAGTCAAAGGTAACTTAAATCGAGGTCGACATGAAAAGATAATTAAAATTTAAATGCCATGCCACGCCATGAAGTTGCAAGCTAATGCATTTTCACTCTTCGGATGGAGACAGCGTCGAAGCGTAAATCACGCGATGTGATGCAGCTTTCTAACCTGGGATTCAAGAACCTTACACGTAAAATTTAACTGAACTTACTGACCATTGAATTGTTTTATAAACTTTATTAACAGTCGATAATTGTTTCGCCATTGTATTGGCTCGAACTCCAAGTCGTCTGGTTTAGAAGTTCTCTTTCTCTACTAAACCGGGTTGTAATGATTTTTAGAAGAGTGTTCGGGTCGGGGGTTCGATTCCCGACTGCACTCGAACAATTTGTTTATCCTTTAAAGTACTAAAAATCTGCACTTCTTCAGTTCACCCAGCTGTTTAATGGTTACCCAGCATTTGCTAGAGTAATTGAGGGTGGTTGTAGCGTATTTCAAGTCCAAGGACTGGTGTACTGTAGTAGAAAATAATTATGAGTACTACGTTGTTTTGGAGCTGCGCTCAATCGGTCAAAAACGTTGGTGCACTCATAGCAATTCTCCAGTGGCATTTCGGGCGCCTCTTACCCATAGACAGTTGAAGCGAGAAACTGTTTTCGTCTGAGCGTTCGCCAATACATCTGTGGTGCACGCTCCAAATGTCTATGGCCAAAGTTATTAGCAGTTTAGCTAGAAAAGAATATGGCTATAGACATTTAAAGCGCGCAGCAATCGGTCTTCCTTAGCAGACCCGAAATACCCCTCGAAAATGAAAAAAAACAGGCTAACAAGCTTCATTTTGTTTGCAGACCATAGCGACGGAGAAAACTTCACTAACTATGAAGGCTTGGCAAAACAAACAGGACAAACTCATCGAATTATTAATTAATTCAAGTATCGGCGCTCACCTCCCGCAGTTGAGGTCCAGTAGTTCTGTGACGCCACCTGCCGAGGATGGCAGTCCGGCCAGCTGGGCCTCCAGACTGTAAAAGCAGCGCAATCTGACAGAGTCCAGCTGCTGGTGGCTGCACTGACCTTCCTCGGCAGCAACGGCGGCGATGACCAGCTGCCAGCAGAGCATGAGCAGCACCGTGGCTGTGCTCATCGTTTCATTCGTCTACTGTTCAATAGACCAACTGTCCAAAGACGCGGTGGAGGAAAAAACCCAAACAATTGATCAGTATAAATGAGACGCGACAGTAAATAAAGACAGACCGACTGCTCATTGGTTGGACTCATCCCCTGGCCAATGGTGAGCCAGCTGTAATTGAAGCAGCGGGATATGCCTGAGAAGCAACATGTGAGTACACTTAAGATGAAAGGAAAATGATGAAAAGCCAAATCCTTATTGAAGACAAAAGGAGAGCATTACAATATTATAAAGCAGTATACGTACCCAAGACAAAAAGGAGATTAGTTAGGAGGACGAAAGGAGCGCTCGTGATGAAGCATAGGACATTCAAAGAGGCATACAATAAAGCAAATGGCGATAACTGTGATGGACAACCAATTTTATCGCAATATCTAGACTTTAGCGTGTATTATATGATGCAAGTATCCAGCAAGGGCTATTGGGCAAAATTGCATGCACTTGCTCGAGGCTAGAAGCTAAATAGGCCAGTGCAAAGCAACAAAGCACAGAGCATCATGCTGCTACTTCTGCTTTTTCCTGCTTTTGTTGCTGCTGCTTATAAATCAGAGAAGCTTATTCGTACTAAATCTTTCCAATGTGCATTGCACATTTGTAAAGCACTGCATATAATCGGGAGTGGACTCACACGCTTTTGGCTGCTGCAGATCCCGATGCTTACAGGGAAGTTTTTCCCCAAAATCTGGAGCTTTAGCTGCAGTAGAGAGCTGATATTCCAGCTCGTTCTCATGCAGAATCTCCTATGTCATTGTGGCATCTCATTTAGTGCACAATAAGGAGTGCCAGCGAGATGCCACGCATGTGGCTTAATACTAGGTTCTCCCTCTTGCCCCTGCAGTTGAGCCCATATGCAGCTGAATACACAGTTCGTAGTACACAATGCTGTTCACCAAATTCCTTCTTTCTAATTAATTTCGATGTTAATTGATCCGAGATTCGACTCATATGAGAATCGACAATAAATTTTACGTCGGGGACTTTTATAGTCTACAGGCCCAGCTAGCATAATCTAGCCAATATATACATATATTATTCAGTGCAGAGTCATGAGAAGGAGAATCATGGCTAGCTGCAATTTCAGTATTAGACATTAGATAATTACATCCATGGTCAATATAAATACCGAGCAACCGAGCAGACAATAAATAAGAACTAATGTAGTTTTTTCTGCTCGGTCTCCTCTATAACCTATGATCTGTCGTATTGCCCAAAACTATTAAAACGTAATTACAATATTCAATGTCATCTTCCAAACAGCTGGAAATGAACGCCTCTATGACACAATCATATGTACGTATAGTACATATTATGTGGTCATAATAAGATGTGACGTCTATTTCATTATCGGTTGATGTAACAAAAAACAAGCGATAACATGTGCCAGAATCCAAAATGTAGCACAGTCACTTCTGGGACTTTTGATATCGTTATACACAGAACAGTTCGAAGAAATTTGAGCGAGAGTTTAAACTGCAACTGAACTGCAACTGCTTGCAAGTTGAGATTAAAGCCCAGGCCTGGCCTGTCAAATTGTAAAGAAACCATCGCTAGTAAAATATAGTATATTGCGTCCTAAAATCAGATAAGCAATTCATAGAAGAGTGACTGAAATGATATTATCTTGCTACAATTTATCCCGAACGTAAAGGAAATTGAGCGATAGGCCTAATCATAATTTTGAAACTTTTGGCCAACCAATATTTTGACAATGACAAAGCTGCAATGACAAAGCTGAATACAGCTGCATTCATAATTCATATATGAATATAATATTTTCGGAATTGTAGCCTTTTTCATTAAAGGTCTGCATCTTAGTAATTTATTAGGCTATTCTGAGTAAAACTTTTAACTAAAGGACATAACTAGGCCCTATATTCCTTGATTCCTATAATAGAGACAAAGTGATAACTTAGTTTTAGTTAAATTATGCCAGACTCTTTTTACAGAAATGTGAACTAAATTAGCTACTATTACTATCTGCTATAATAATATTAGCTATTATTAGCCAAAGCATACATACGCAACCTCCCAAATCTTAGCTGGCCTTGCGACTTAGTTTTTGCTCTCATTTGCGACTTAGTTCATTTCACTGCTCTATTTACGACTTAGTTTGCTCTCATTTGCTCTCTTTTTCTCTCCCCTTTTTCCATTTCTTCACGCCTTCCTTTTTTGTCCCTTGGTCCCCCCTTTGATTTTTTGGCGCTTGGTCGATTGGTTTTTGCGACTTACCTTGCTTGGCCCTCGTTTCACCCGGCCGGTTCGGCCGGGTCGGCCGGGTGTTGCACATGTATGAGCCAAAGCCATTGGCAACTGGCAAATAACTAGTTAGCAAGTAATTTCTAGTAAAAGAAAGTATGGTATGTTGTATATGTTATATTTGTTAAGAGATAGGCCTAACCTTATTTCTAAAAACTCAACAGTATTAAATTTGGTTCCTGGACACTTTGTCATCAGCTTTTTGTTGTTTTACACTTTTGTCATCCACTTTTCAGATTGGACACTTCATCATCTAGCCAATTGGCATATCTAGTTAGGTCAGTTCGTCACCCATCAATAGAAACTACAGTGTTGACTTGGTACCTGGACACTTCGCCATTTTACAACTTCATCATCCAGATGACAATCTGTCCAATATCTCAGAGGGTGGATGACAAAGAGACTTAGAGTTGTTGACACTTTGTCATCTATAAAACAAAAGTTGGCAATGTTCTACTTCTATTCATTACCTATATTATTTTTTTGTTTGCAAATGACCAATAGGCCTAACAACAAAAAAACTAGTTTAACAGTAACAAAAAGTCTGTAGTTTGGTCAGACAGTTCTGAAAAGTCTTAGGCCTAGTCAATATTTCTTCTTTCAAACCTGGTAGGCTAATAGTGCCTAATCCAGTAAAGGAGGGCAACGAAGCTATTCTTGGGGTATAGACAGTGCCATAGGGTAATGTATCATCAACCAAACAAGAATGTGTATTTTTTTAACTTCAAACCTAAGCTACAGATTTTCTATTTAAGATATGATGATAAATCAAAAGCCAAGTTATAGAAAACAGTTACATCTTTCTAAAAAGTATCTGCTTTTGCTATTTTGTCAAATAGAAAAAAGTTATTCCTGCTTTTTATCTAAAACCGAACAATGATTTTCATGTATCTTCAAACCAAACAGAGAATTTGATGTTTGGTTTTAAAATTTGAGTGAGTGGTTTAATCCTATTTTAAGGAGTGGACTATCATGAATTATGTCATTTGAAAGCATTTTTCATGCTCTATAAATAACTACATTTATGGTCATTTAATTGGCAAGCAACCACATACAATCTTCGTCTAAAGTACATACTAAAAAATGTTGTTAAAAAGTATGCTTTTGCAATAAAAATTTCTACTGAAACATCAATATCTTTCTTTCCTCATAATGCTTCATTGCACATCATGCCTCAGCTTGTAGATAATTTCTTCAACTTTCAAATTAGTTGTTCTGTGAAACACAATAGCTTGCTTCTGTCTTGCACGAGACCAAGGAAGGAGTCAAAATTCTTGTTCGGTTTTGAAGATACACTGTTCGGTTGATGATACATTACCCTAAGAATTCTTTGAGGTGGCTTTCAAATAGAGCAGCACTCGTGCCATGCATTTGAAATCTTCAGCTATAGAATTTCTGTGCTTTAGCGTACTATTCCCCCATATTTGCCAGATTTTGTCATAGACATAGATCCAAGTGTCAAGTCACAGCAGAGCCACACCAGCACAACTTTTCAAACTCAGATTGCATGTGTGGCACAAATTCAAATGAAAAATGATATAATGAATGGAAGTAGAACATTGCCCAAAAGTTTTCAAAGTTGAAACAGAACCACCCCTCGCCAGCCCTCCTTACATCATGTTGGCACCTATCTTTCAACTCTTATAATGAAATTAGTTTTGACAGTTTAGAGTGTGAAGTGTGTTCACACCACCCATCCTCACTTTATTGATGACAAACTTGATTGTTTGTTATTAGTAGATGACAAACTGACCAAACTTTAAAGTATGCCAATTGGCTAGATGACAAAGTGTCCTACCTTCCAAGTAGATGACAAAGTTGTAAGATGACAAAGTGTCTAGGATCCATTGACTTAACTTATAGTTGCCAATGTGTACAGTAGGCCCTATATCAAAACTGAGGGCAAACTGTGATTGTTGCAGGCAATCACATAATTTTTAATTCATTTATTTAAATTCATGCTATAAAGTTATATAAATTTACATAATACCTTCAAATATTTGATTAGTGGCAGATAGACAAACACCCTTGGCAAATAGAGAATCTCCCTCTGGCAACAAAAAACTAATGCCCTCCCCTAGCAACAAGGAACTAATGCCTCCTAGCAAAATTAAACTAATGTCTTCCAAGCAAAAGTGAACCAATGTTTTTCCTATCAGGCAACCAATGTCCCCACAGCAGGCAATGTCCCTTTTGTCCCTTTTAGCAGCAAACTAGTGTTCCTTTTTAGAAGATAATAATGTCCATATTATTTTGCAGTCAGTAATTAGCAGGTTCAGCCTTATTAGCAGTCAATAATTTTCCCAAAAAAACAATATCTTACTAGAAGGCTTCTTAAGAAAGTGCACATTGAAGCTTAATAATCGCACATCCTATTTGCCATCTTAGTAATGTCATTTTTGCCAAAAATATGGTGAAAAATTAACAAAGTAAGATAAAAATCATAGAATCTAAGAAAATTCAAGAAAAGGAAGTTTTATTTGAAATAGTCACTAAATTCACCATAGTGACCTCAGTCACCTAGCTTTTGTGTGTGTTGTCCATTACTAGAAAAGTACCAGCATACAAAGTTATCATCAGGTGTAAAAATATTTTAAAGCAAGTCAGTGAATGCCAGTGTCAACAGTGCCTTTTAGCAGATTAATTAAACCTCACTCTAACTCTAATAACTCTAATAATTTTTTACTTGCTAGATTGTCAGCAACAAGTCTTAATATGAACATAAAATCTAAAATATAATTGTGGCAATGTAGCTTCATTTACAACATTAAAATCTATGAAAACCTAAACAATCATTGTATTTTTTGCATAGATTGTATTTTTTGCATACCTTTATGCAAAAAATAATAGCTTTTATCCAATAAGACATTAGTTTCTAAATAAAGCAATATATCCACCATTATCATTATTACTTGTTATTATTAAGGACTATTACTATTAATATAGGTGCACAAAATGTTAGTTTTTGTCTATTTTATGCTTTCATATAAAATAATTCCACTTTTTTTATCAAAACAAAGTAAAAATATAAGCAAGAAAGAACAGGAATATTGAAAAGTAAAAAATGTTTGCCAATAATAAACACATTCTAATGAATAAAATATTTTTAAGTTTTATTACTTTTATATAGCGAAAGTGCACATATTATATACATTAATTTGCTATAATCACGTTTTTATGACTATTTGAAGCCTAAAAGGTATATCTATTGGGGCAGTTGTGCACTTTCTTTAATTTTAAATAGTTTCCTTATGGTAGGATGGGGGTCATTCTGTCAGTTCTTTGCTTTCTTGTACCATTAATTAGGTAAATTAAGTATAATAATATTAGTGTAAAAAACAATGTAAAGCAAAATCCTTTTTTACCTTGTGGCATTCTATTAAACACTAGGGCAGTGATTCATTGCCCTAGTATACATATACACATAGCGGTATATGTATAAGTCTTTCTTTAAGCATCAATCTGGGCTGGTCTGGCACACTCAATGTCGAATATTTCAGAATATTTGCTGTGTGTGCAATTGCTGCTAATTATGGGCTAATTATTAAATAATGTTTCGTCTATTCTACTTTCAGTAGGCAGTCTCGGTCAGTCATCTATCGATTATCGATTAGCACGCATTGCAAACAAAATTGTTATAATGCAGGCCTACATACATCGGCTAGAGGCACACTTAGCCTCTGCCCAGTCTCGCTGCAGTCAGCTGAGCAGCCACCATGTGTCATCATCCTCACCTTCTTCTCTGCTGCCAGTTGGTGCCGCTAATCCCAATGTGGCGGCGCGCAAGCTTGACGCTATCGAGCGCGCCAATCGACTTGCTAAGCGTCGCTTAGCAACGGCTTCGTTGCGTAGATTAGCCAGTCAGATTGCCGGAGCTGCAGCGGCAGCCGGATTAACGTCAACATCCGGGCTTCCGTCCGCATCGTCGCCTGACGCCTCCGAGTCCGCCGAGGCAACCCTGGCCAAGCTGGCTAAGGAGGCGGACGATTGCGCTGTGCTCGAGGATGTTGGTAAACTCGATGAGGACAATGAGATTAAAGAGGTGAGGCCCTGGCTTTCGAGATCTATACTGTTGGTTGCTGGGCAGGACTTGTGTACATTCTTTGTTACTGGGCAGGGCTTAGTTACAGCAAATAAAAAACGGTGATGGCATGTTAATAAGTCAAAATTTGGGCTCGCAAAAATCTTTCTGACAGGCGTCCAATGCCGTCACATCGCCGGAGATTCTGGCCAGCGCACTGCAGGCTCGAGCTTGCCTCGACTGCCTCTCCGCTCGCCGCTCCGTAGCCGCCGACACCGCCGAGCTGGCCAGCCTAGCTGAGCAGTTCTCCCGACATCTCCAGCTGGCCGGCTTGTCCCCCGCCGACGCCGATCTGGTTGTTAGCCATCGTTTAGCAGCCGGCGGCGCCGACGATCGAGCCGGTGCCGATGCCCGACGCCGCTACGCTGCTAGCCTGCTAGCCAGCGGAGCCGCAGCCGCAGCCGCCAACGAGCACGCCTCCGCCGTGGCGCTCCGGCGACGCCTCATCGGCGCCACGTCGGATCGGCTGCGCTCCAATCAGGCGGCCATTGCGGCGCTGCTGCGGGCCGACGCTCGAGTCGACTTGGCCGAACAGAGGCGACTGGCCAGCCGCATCCTGGTGGACGGCTTTCAACGCCCGGATTCGGAGCTGGCCGCCCTAGTTGAAGAGGCAGCCTCTGCTGCTGCGGCCGCCCCCGCCTCCGCTGTGGTCGACTCGCAGACTGCAGACGGATGTTCGCGGGCCTACCGATGCCTGGCTGGCAGCTCGTGTCACAGCTTGCAGAGTCTGCATCGATTGTTAGAGAACGAGGTGAGAATTATTCTGCAGCGATGCTACCTAGTCAGGATCTGTTCAGTCCTTGAAATTAAGCAGAGCGGTCTGTAACGCGTTTGCCTCTCGCACTAAGATCCCTGAGCTCGATTCCTCGGCGAGGCCACATTCATTTGGCATGAGAGTGTACACTGCCTGACAATGAGTAATTCAGGGCAGATGTACACACCTGTGTGACTCAGGTGCTCATAGTATCTGTATGAGTGTGGGCTCAGGAGTCAGCGAAAAGGCGCTTACTGGCTGCGGGTCTAGTGTCACCAAATGATGTGCCATTGCTCACAGCCCTCCTGCAATTATTATTATTATACATACCTGGAATCTTTGGGATTCCAAAAGGTTTTTTTCGAACGGTTGGGGGGGTTATGGGGTAGCAACTGCAATCATCAAGCATTCATGCCTTGTCATTCTTTGTCGCCGTAGCAACCAAAGCGCCTGCCTGCCAGCTAACTGAAGTGAATTCTTTATTATTAGCAAAGATTCGAACTCCCGACCTCTTGATTTGAAGTCTAAAGCTCGAATCTGCTGCGGCCGTTGTTTAACGCGTATTTTTTCTCACCTTCCAGATCCGCTTAGCCGAGTCCCGCTCTGTTGATCGACGCGCCAATTCGACTTTCACCGCCGCAGCCGCCAGTCTTCGACGCAGTGTCGACCTACTCGAGCGACGCCGCTCCGACACCCGGGACGGCCGTCAGAAAGCTCGGGCCGCCGTCGAGCAGTTGCTGACAGAATGCGAACCCCTGGTGGACCAGCTGGCCTCGAGTGTTGACAGCCTGCGCTCTGAGTTCAGCGTCCACCGGAGTCAGCCGGCGTTTCGTTTGACGTCGCCGACATCAGCGTCTTGACTCTCTGGAGGACAGTTCTAGACAGCTGAAATTCTGCTCAGTGATTACTAATGAAGCTACTTTTCTACTTGTCAATCAACTTCACCTACCAGCACCTCGCTTATTACTGCACCTGTCAATCATGGAGATAATTACTCCACCTATCAATCATCTAGCTAATTACTCTACCTTGTCAATCAACTTCACCTACCAGCACCTCGCCTGATACACCACCTGTCACTAGCTCATTTAGCTCATTACTCCACCTGTCAATCATCTAGATAATTTCTTCACCTGTCTAGCTACAGTTCCTACCTATCTTCTCCACATGTTCTTCCGTCTGTGACAAGCCAGAGTTCTGTAAAAATTTAGTAGTATATACCACAGTATACTAATATTTATTTCTTTGCAAAATAGATATTTTTGCTTACTGTTTTACATGTTTTTCAACGGACACATTCTAAAGCCGAAGCATTTAAAAATAAGAAACAAACTGTTCGCCGACCTAATTTTATCAATTCCATTCGGACATTTCCGACTATTTATTGTTTAGTACACATATTTTGGTGAGTGCGCAGATTCCACAGTCCATGGACTGAACAGTTAGTTGTAGGCGATAACAACATAATAATTGTGGCACCAAGGTGGATTAATTATCTAGTAAGTAATCTGGATGATTGGCAGGTGGATTAATTGGCTAGATGATTTACAGGTGAAGTAATTAGCTAAATGATTGACAGCTGGTGTGACTAGCTAGGTAATGATAATGGCAGGAGTGCTGTGGGCAGTGGCAATTCAATTGGTGACACTGGACCCGCAGCCAGCGAGGAGACAATTCTGCCCATTTCTCTGACTCCTGAGCACACAGGCACACAGATACTGTACATCTGCCCTTGACTTTCTCATCGTCAGGCAGTGTACACTTCACTGTGCCTTAATCAGGGCGTAAATTGTGCGACAAGCCCCCAAGCCTTTTCTCCGCGGCTGCGCCCCAAATGAATCTGACCTTGCCGCGGAATCGAACTCAGGGACCTTGGTGCGAGAGGCAAACGCGCCCGCTAAAAAATAGGGATGTTTCTTTGGGTGATTCCAGTTGGAATCTGCGGTGTTTCCAGAAAAAGAAACAGCCGAACGCTGGAGACATACCAATCGGATTATTCCATACTTAGAATCTACCCAACTGGGCGTTTTCTCGGTGCTTCTTGGTGGCGAAATGGAATCACCCAAAGAATCCTCCAGTTCGGAAGATTCCATGCTCAGAAACCGCCGAGGAATCGCCCGTAAATAATTCTCTGGTTGTCCCATGGGCCACTGGTTCGGGTGATTCTTCGGCGGTTTCCGCACAATTTACGGTTACATCGGCTGCTTCCTGGGTGGTTTCTTTAACTCTTGCGAGATAGGGGGGATTTTGGTAGATTCCACTCCTATTTTGCACAAAAAACCCGCCGAAGAAGCAGCCGAATTTTTTACAGGGCGTTAACCACCACTGCCACCGACCCCCTAGCTAGCTAGTTGCTCGTAATTAGATTGAAGATTCATAGGTAAAGTGATTAGCAAGTTGATTGACAGGTGGAGTCAATAGCTAGATCTTCTCTCCCTATTTTACTGCCGCTTATTATTTTTTAAAAACCAATTTAATCTTGTTAATACCTATAGTCTTTTAAAAGAGGTTGTAGCCTCGTCATGGTTAGGACTTGAAGGTCAGGTGTTCGATTCCCGGCTCCACTGGAAAATTTAGTGTCCTTTTAAAAGACGCCTATATGAGTATTGTTTCAGTTCACCCAGCTCTTAAATGGGTATCAGAACTCCAGAATCAGCTCACCAGTCCATGGTCTAAATAGCCTTACGCCTTTTTATAGTCTTCCAGGATGATGTCATCGCCGCAAAAGGCATGCCCGCACCAGCAACAGCAGGGGAACAGCAGACGCAGGCGGGCAGTCAGCACCAGCGCTGGCAAGCTTCAGTCGGTGCTGCAGCCTGCCATGCCGAATTGTCGTGTCTTCACCGCTGGCCGACCGCCGTGGTTTGGCGCCGACGGAGGCGCCGTCAGGCAGTCCTTCGTCATCGGACTTTGCGGCGCTAGCGCGTCTGGCAAGACAACCGTTGCTAGGTGAGACTGAACACCTGCTAGACAGTAGCCTTTGTCACCTGTTAGACAGTAGCCTTGGTCACCTGTTAGACAGTAGCCTTGGTCACCTGTTAGACAGCAGCCTTGGTCACCTGTTAGACAGTAGCCTTGGTCACCTGTTAGACAGTGGCCTTGGTCACCTGTTAGACAGTGGCCTTGGTCACCTGTTAGACAGTGGCCTTGGTCACCTGTTAGACAGCAGCCTTGGTTACCTGTTAGACAGTAGCCTTGGTCACCTGTTAGACAGCAGCCTTGGTCACCTGTTAGACAGTAGCCTTGGTCACCTGTTAGACAGTAGTCTTGGTCACCTGTTAGACAGCAGCCTTGGTCACCTGTTAGACAGTGGCCTTGGTCACCTGTTAGACAGTGGCCTTGGTCACCTGTTAGACAGTAGCCTTGGTCACCTGTTAGACAGTAGTCTTGATCACCTGTTAGACAGCAGCCTTGGTCACCTGTTAGACAGTAGCCTTGGTCACCTGTTAGACAGCAGCCTTGGTCACCTGTTAGACAGTAGCCTTGGTCACCTGTTAGACAGTGGCCTTGGTCACCTGTTAGACAGTAGCCTTGGTCACCTGTTAGACAGTAGCCTTGGTCACCTGTTAGACAGTAGCCTTGGTCACCTGTTAGACAGCAGTCTTGGTCACCTGTTAGACAGTAGCCTTGGTCACCTGTTAGACAGTAGCCTTGGTCACCTGTTAGACAGTGGCCTTGGTCACCTGTTAGACAGTAGCCTTGGTCACCTGTTAGACAGTAGTCTTGGTCACCTGTTAGACAGTAGCCTTTGTCACCTGTTAGACAGTAGCCTCTGTCACCTGTTAGACAGTAGCCTTGGTCACCTGTTAGACAGTAGCCTTTGTCACCTGTTAGACAGTAGCCTTGGTCACCTGTTAGACAGTAGCCTTGGTCACCTGATAGACAGTAGCCTTGGTCACCTGTTAGACAGCAGTCTTGGTCACCTGTTAGACAGCAGCCTTGGTCACCTGTTAGACAGTAGCCTTGGTCACCTGTTAGACAGTAGCCTTGGTCACCTGTTAGACAGTAGCCTTGGTCACCTGTTAGACAGCAGCCTTGGTCACCTGTTAGACAGTAGCCTTGGTCACCTGTTAGACAGTAGTCTTGGTCACCTGTTAGACAGCAGCCTTGGTCACCTGTTAGACAGTAGCCTTGGTCACCTGTTAGACAGTAGCCTTGGTCACCTGTTAGACAGCAGTCTTGGTCACCTGTTAGACAGTAGCCTTGGTCACCTGTTAGACAGTAGCCTTGGTCACCTGTTAGACAGCAGCCTTGGTCACCTGTTAGACAGTAGCCTTGGTCACCTGTTAGACAGCAGCCTTGGTCACCTGTTAGACAGTAGCCTTGGTCACCTGTTAGACAGTAGTCTTGGTCACCTGTTAGACAGCAGCCTTGGTCACCTGTTAGACAGTAGCCTTGGTCACCTGTTAGACAGTGGCCTTGGTCACCTGTTAGACAGTAGCCTTGGTCACCTGTTAGACAGTAGTCTTGGTCACCTGTTAGACAGCAGCCTTGGTCACCTGTTAGACAGTAGCCTTGGTCACCTGTTAGACAGTAGCCTTGGTCACCTGTTAGACAGCAGTCTTGGTCACCTGTTAGACAGTAGCCTTGGTCACCTGTTAGACAGTAGCCTTGGTCACCTGTTAGACAGCAGTCTTGGTCACCTGTTAGACAGTAGCCTTGGTCACCTGTTAGACAGCAGCCTTGGTCACCTGTTAGACAGTAGCCTTGGTCACCTGTTAGACAGTAGTCTTGGTCACCTGTTAGACAGCAGCCTTGGTCACCTGTTAGACAGTAGCCTTGGTCACCTGTTAGACAGTGGCCTTGGTCACCTGTTAGACAGTAGCCTTGGTCACCTGTTAGACAGTAGCCTTGGTCACCTGTTAGACAGTAGTCTTGGTCACCTGTTAGACAGCAGCCTTGGTCACCTGTTAGACAGTAGCCTTGGTCACCTGTTAGACAGTGGCCTTGGTCACCTGTTAGACAGTAGCCTTGGTCACCTGTTAGACAGTAGTCTTGGTCACCTGTTAGACAGCAGCCTTGGTCACCTGTTAGACAGTAGCCTTGGTCACCTGTTAGACAGTAGCCTTGGTCACCTGTTAGACAGCAGTCTTGGTCACCTGTTAGACAGTAGCCTTGGTCACCTGTTAGACAGTAGCCTTGGTCACCTGTTAGACAGCAGTCTTGGTCACCTGTTAGACAGTAGCCTTGGTCACCTGTTAGACAGCAGCCTTGGTCACCTGTTAGACAGTAGCCTTGGTCACCTGTTAGACAGTAGTCTTGGTCACCTGTTAGACAGCAGCCTTGGTCACCTGTTAGACAGTAGCCTTGGTCACCTGTTAGACAGTGGCCTTGGTCACCTGTTAGACAGTAGCCTTGGTCACCTGTTAGACAGTAGCCTTGGTCACCTGTTAGACAGTAGCCTTGGTCACCTGTTAGACAGCAGTCTTGGTCACCTGTTAGACAGTAGCCTTGGTCACCTGTTAGACAGTGGCCTTGGTCACCTGTTAGACAGTGGCCTTGGTCACATGTTAGACAGTAGCTTTTATCACCTGTTAGACAGTAGCCTTTATCGCCTGTTGAACAGCAAGCAGGTGAACCAAATCAATAACGAATTTGAATCGCAGATCAATAATCGAACGCCTCCGTCAGCGTTGGGTGTCCCTGTTGAGCATGGACTCATACTACCGCGACGCCACCCCGGAAGAAGCTGTACAGATTGAGTCGAACAAATTTAACTTCGATCATCCGTGCGCTTTTGACATTGAACTGCTGGTGGAAACTTTGAGCCGCCTTAAGAAGGGCAAGCAAGTCCACGTGCCAGTGTATGACTTTGCCAGCAATGCCAGGGTCAAGGGTAGGACTCAGGTGATCTACGGCGCCAATGTCATCATCTTTGAGGGCATCCTGGCCTTCTGCGACAGTCGCCTACTAGACCTCATTGATTTGAAGGTGCGCTCGGCAATTATCTGTCTGTAAATGCCTGTTTGTCCCTGTAAGTGCCTGTTTGTGTCTGTTAGTGCCTGTAAATGACTGTAAGTGCCTGTTTGTGTCTGTACATGCCTGTGTGTGTCTGTAAATGCCTGTTTGTGTCTCAAAATGCCTGCTTGTGTCTCAAAATGCCTGTTTTTGTGTCTGTAAATGCCTGTTTGTGTCTGTAAGTGCCTGTTTGTGTCTCAAAATGCGTTTGTGTCTGTAAGTGCCTGTTTGTGCCTGTATGTGCCTGTTTGTGTCTCAAAATGCGTTTGTGTCTGTAAGTGCCTGTTTGTGCCTGTATGTGCCTGTTTGTGTCTCAAAATGCCTGTTTGTGTCTCAAAATGCCTGTTTGTGTCTGTAAGTGCCTGTTTGTGTCTGTAAGTGCCTGTTTGTGTCTCAAAATGCCTGTTTGTGTCTCAAAATGCCTGTTTGTGTCTCAAAATGCCTGTTTGTGTCTGTAAATGCCTGTTTGTGTCTGTAAATGCCTGTTTGTGCCTGTATGTGCCTGTTTTATTAGTATCTGTAAATGACTGTAAATGCCTGTTTGTGCCTGTATGTGCCTGTTTGTGCCTATTAGTATCTGTAAATGACTGTAAATGCCTGTTTGTGCCTGTATGTGCCTGTTTGTGCCTGTATGTGCCTGTTTGTGCCTATTAGTATCTGTAAATGACTGTAAGTGCCTGTTTGTGTCTGTAATTGCCTGTTTGTGTCTCAAAATGCCTATTTGTCTCTGTAAATGCATGTTTGTGTTTGTAAGTGCCTGTTTGTGTCTGTAAGTGCCTGTTTGTGTCTGTAAATGCTCCTGTCCTCTGTAAGAGTCTGTAACTCCGCGTCTCGCCGCCTCTCCAATCCCGCAATGGGCCAGGTGTTTGTTGACACGGACGAAGACGAATGCTTGGCCAGACGGCTGCTTCGGGACATTCGCGAGCGCGGCCGCACAGTGCAGAGCGTTCTAGATAGCTACGAGAGGTTTGTGAAGCCAAGCTTCGACGAGTTCATCGCTCCGACCCGCTGCAAAGCGGACGTCATTGTGCCCAGGGGCGGTCAGAATCAGGTGGCCATCGATCTGATTTGTCGGCACGTGAGAAATCAGCTGGTGCTGCGGGGTGTTAGCACGCGCTCACAGCTGGCCGAAGCCTACGGTGACAAGTCTCTGGTGAGAGCCCTGCTTGTCCAGCAATTCCATTTTCTCTTTGACTACATTTCCCGATTTTTTCTGATTTCCGAAAAAAAGAAACAAAATTTCTTTTAGTAGAGCTCGCGAAAATTCCAGTTTTCTTAGACCCGGATTCCCGAAAGTTTCGGTTGTCTTGAGCTGAAAGATTCCCGAAATTTTCGGGTTCTTCGATCTTAGGGATTCCCGAAAGTTTCAGTTTTCAGAAATGGGGATTTCAGAGTTTCAGTTTTCAGAAATGGGGATTCCCGAAAATTTTAGTTTTCAGAAATGGGGATTTCAGAAAGTTTCAGTTTTCAGAAATGGGGATTTCCGAAAGTTTCAGTTTTCAGAAATGGGGATTCCCGAAAGTTTCCGTTTTCAGAAATAGAGATTCCCGAAAATTTCAGTTTTCCGAATTTAGGGTTTCCTTAAACTATCGGGTTTTTGAAGTATGATCTTTTATAAAGAAAAACTGCAATCATCGAGTATTGCCTTCTCCATCTCTGTCGCCATAGCAACCGGAGCGCCTGCCTGCCAGCGTCCGAGTCCTGCCCCAGACCCACCAGGTTCGCCACCTGCTCACCCTATTGCGCAATCGTGACACAGCCAGGGACCAGTTTGTGTTTTACTCAAACAGGCTCATGCGGCTTCTGTTTGAGTGCGCCATGGCTGAGTTGCCGGACAGGGCCTGGGCGCCGGTTGATGTCAATCTGCCTGACGGCTCGGCCTACAGGTGAGTTGCGGAGAATTTAGTCAGGAAAATGATGTCATTGTCGTCTCTCAAAGTAGCGTTAATTAATTTTTTTATCAACTAGAGGCCTTCGCCGATTGGACCCCGTGATAGTTGGCGTCAGTATCCTGCGCGCCGGCGAGACAATGGAGCCGGCCCTAGCTGCGGTCGCTAAGGACGCCAGGCTGGGTAAAATACTTATACAGACTAATGGCGACACGGGAGAGCCGGAGCTGCACTACCTGCGTCTGCCGCCAGGCACCTCTGATGCTCAGGTGAGACTTTGCTTATACTGTGCGACTGAATTAAATAACATTTTTTGCCACTGCACTACTTATGCGGCTAAACTCTATGAGTAGTACAGTGTGGTTGTGACTTGTGAAGAAAAATCAATAAATGTGGCTGAGTGAATGAGAGGCTGAGTGAATGAGAGACTGAGTGAATGAGAGGCTGAGTGAATGAGAGACTGAGTGAATGAGAGGCTGAGTGAATGAGAGACTGAGTGAATGAGAGACTGAGTGAATGAGAGAGTGAACGAATGAAAAGTGTGAATAAGAGAGTCATTAATTTCTAATGGATTTAGTGAAAGCCAGTTTAATTTAAACCCCGCCGACTACTCGCTCAGGTGATTCTGATGGATGCCACGGTGGCCACCGGAGCCGCGGCGATGATGGCCATCCGGGTGCTTCTAGATCACGACTGTCGCGAGGAGAACATCACCTTCTGCTGTCTGCTTGCGGCGGCTGCCGGCCTGGCAGCGGTTGCCTACGCCTTTCCGAATGTCCGGCTGGTGGCAGCTGCGGTGGATCCGGTTCTGTCCGCCTCCTGCCAGATTGAGCCGGGTATGGGCAACTTCGGCGATCGCTACTTCGGCACGGACACTAGCCCGACCATCGCCAAAGCTGCTCCTGCCGACGTCGAAGATGACGGCTGTCATTCTGATTGCCCTGAGGCCGACCAGGATTTGTGATCGATGATAGAAACGCGCGGAAATTGTTTGGAACAGCTTTTAGCGTTGAATTAATAAATTCTAACCTTTTAACTGCCGGTTCTGGTTTGTTGCTTATTATAGAGTGGTTCAATAGCGTATTGCTATCTTAAAATAAGTAAATGCGAATCCTGTGAGGCAAATTATTCGAAAGGCATGTCTTTGACATAAATTTTTTGTTAAGATGATTGAATTAAAACCTATTTGGTGCGATCCGATTAACAAGCACGCGTTTCTTTAAGCATAATCTTATGTCAGTATTTAAATATCTTAATTAGTTCACATTGATTTAACAAATCTATAGTCATATGCCGCCTAATTGATCTTGTCAACCACGCCTATGTATGCACACTCTAGACCAACCTCCCTCCGCAGGGTGCCAACCACCCCGATGTACCCACACTCTAGGCCAACCTCCCTCTAAGCGCCAACAACCCCGATGTGCGCACACTCTAGGCCAACCTCCCTCCGCAGGGCGCCAACCACCCCAATGTGCGCACACTCTAGGCCAACCTCCCTCCAAGCGCCAACAACCCCGATGTGCGCACACTCTAGGCCAACCTCCCTCCGCAGGGCGCCAACTACCCCGATGTGCGCACACTCTAGGCCAACCTCCCTCCAAGCGCCAACAACCCCGATGTGCGCACACTCTAGGCCAACCTCCCTCCAAGCGCCAACAACCCCGATGTGCGCACACTCTAGGCCAACCTCCCTCCAAGCGCCAACAACCCCTATGTGCGCACACTCTAGGCCAACCTCCCTCCGCAGGGCGCCAACTACCCCGATGTGCGCACACTCTAGGCCAACCTCCCTCCGCAGGGCGCCAACCACCCCAATGTGCGCACACTCTAGGCCAACCTCCCTCCGCAGGGCGCCAACCACCCCGATGTGCGCACACTCTAGGCCAACCTCCCTCCAAGCGCCAACAACCCCGATGTACGCACACGCAAGGCCAACCTCCCTCCAAGCGCCAACAACCCCGATGTACGCACACGCAAGGCCAACCTCCCTCCAAGCGCCAACAACCCCGATGTACGCACACGCAAGGCCAACCTCCCTCCAAGCGCCAACAACCCCGATCTGCGCACACTCTAGGCCAACCTCCCTCCGCAGGGCGCCAACCACCCCGATGTACGCACACTCTAGGCCAACCTCCCTCCGCGAGAGCCAACCACCCAAAAGCATCTTCTAGGGTTTCTTGTAAAAATCGACCACCTTATAGAACATAGATCCATATAGCATTGAACTATTTGTATCAGTAAACAGCAGTACCATCAATTTGGTTTAAAAGTGATCTTACAAATTGATTACTAAAACATAAAATATTTTCACCTATAGTTTTGGCTCGTACATTAGTCAAGTGGTAGTAAAATGTCTGCAAGTCTGCATTTTATCTTGGGATTGATGATACGAAGTCAGTTATTCTTCTGATTAACTTTTGCACTTTGCTTTTTACTGTTATATGCATTAAATGCTTTCTTGCATGTCCTCAAGCTAGCTAGCTTGAATATACTGGAGCAGAAACTTTGCTTCTTTTAAAAAATAACTGTCAATGGAACGAAAAAATGTTTCTTTTCTTTTTTTGAAAAATTCTGTGTCGTCTGGTGTGTTCTTTTTATTTGCCTCATTTTATCTAGGCTTTTTCATTAGCATTTCTACTTTTTTATTTATAGTACGTACATATATTTTCCATAGGAAGTACAATGATCCGAAAACATGCCTACAAACAAACCTACAAACCTACACTTCAAAATGCCTTAACCACCCCAATGTACACTTAGGCATGCCAACCTCACTCCGCCTAAACCACCCTAATGTACACTTAGGCATGCCAACCTCACTCTGCCTAAACCACCCCAATGTACACTTAGGCATGCCAACCTCACTCCGCCTAAACCACCCCAATGTACACTTAGGCATGCCAACCTCACTCCGCCTAAACCGCCCCAATGTACACGTAGGCATGCTAACTTCACTACCCCAATGTACATGTATACTGATTCACTCCAACCTCACTCCGCCTAAAAGTCGAAGCACTCTAATGTGCACTGAGCCACACCATAGCTATGTTGGTACCAACGGAAAAAAACTAGTTTTTCACAAATTTTCCTTTGCAGCAGCTCGCTAGCGTCATCAGAGTTTGTCGCATTTTCTGCTTTAATTGCTGGCGTCAGGCCCGAGTTTTACTGCCGTTGCTGCTACTGCTGCTGGCTGCTCTCGAAATCTCCCAATACCCAGTAGCCGGTCAGCTGACTTCGACCGAGTCGACAGCTTTGTCACCGTCGGCCGCCTCGTCGCCGCAGCAGCTGAGATTGTCGCGCCAGTTGCCGTCGACCTCCTGCGACCAGCTGCGCGTTGGTCAATTTCTCTGCTCCGAGCCGGACATTGACCCGGCCACTCAGCAGGCCGTCAACTGCAGTCGGCTGGGCGTTGCGCCCGTGCTTTGCGAACTAGCCGACAACATCACCTGCTCCGGCGACTTCCTTTGTCCGTCAGCTTTTATTAGCAGCGCTGGTCCTGCCGCTGATCGATTATCTACGGTGAGTTGATCTCAGATTTCATCAATGTCGGCTATCCCGGTGCTTCTGCATGATCTCTGTTGATTGATTAGCAGCTTACAGCAGTTTAGTAGCTAGCTTATCAACCTCCCGGTCCTACGCACTCACAGTCCCACGCCCTCCTAGTCCTTCGCCATCCCAATCCTTTGCCATCCCAATCCTTCGCCCTCCTAGTCCCTCGCCCTCCCACTCCCTCGTCCTCGTTCCACGCCCTCCTAGTCATTCGCCATCCCAGTCCCTCGCCCTCCTAGTCCCTCGCCTTCCCAGTCTCTCGCCGTCTTAGTCCCTCGCCCTCCCAGTCCCTCGCCGTCTTAGTCTCTCGCCCTCCCAGTCCTTCGCCCTCCTAGTTCCTCGCCCTCCTAGTCCCTCGCCCTCCCAGTCGATCGCCCTCCCAGTCCCTCGTCATCCCAATCCTTCGCCCTCCCAATCCTTCGCCCTCAAAATCCCTCGCCATCTTAGTCTCGCCCTCCCAGTCCTTCACCCTCCCAGTCCTTCGCTCTCCCAGTCCCAAGCCCAACTAGTCCCTCGCCCTCCCAGTCCTTCGCTCTCCCTGTCCTTCGCCCTCCTAGTTCCTCGCCCTCCTAGTCCCTGGCCCTCCTAGTCATTCGCCATCCCAGTCCTTCGCCCTCCTAGTCCCTCGCCCTCCTAGTCCCTTGCCCTCCCAGTCCTTCGCTCTCCCTGTCCTTCGCCCTCCTAGCTCCTCGCCCACCTAGTCACTCGCCCTCCTAGTTCCTCGCCCACCTAGTCCCTCGCCCCCCCAGTCACTCGCCCTCCCTGTCCTTCGCCCTCCTAGTTCCTCGCCCTCCTAGTCCCTCGCCCTCCCAGTCGATCGCCATCCCAATCCTTCGCCCTCCCAGTCCTTCGCCCTCCTAGTCCCTCGCCCTCCTAGTCCCTCGCCCTCCCAGTCCTTCGCTCTCCCTGTCCTTCGCCCTCCTAGTCCCTCGCCCTCCTAGTCCCTCGCCCTCCCAGTCCTTCGCTCTCCCTGTCCTTCGCCCTCCTAGTTCCTCGCCCACCTAGTCCCTCGCCCCCAGTCACTCGCCCTCCCTGTCCTTCGCCCTCCTAGTTCCTCGCCCTCCTAGTCCCTCGCCCTCCCAGTCGATCGCCATCCCAATCCTTCGCCCTCCCAGTCCTTCGCCTTCCCAGTCGCCATGCCAGTCTTTCGATTTGAGATCATCTTAAGAAAATCGTGCCATGTAGTCAGAACTAAAACGAATTCTTATAAACTTCCATATACAACCATTTTAGCTTCGCTGCTTTCAATCCACCGTCAGCTGCCGCTGGACCAACGGCAAGCAGTTCCACATAGCCGTCCTGCTGTCAGTATTCACCGGCTTCCTTGGCTTAGATAGATTCTACCTGGGCTATCCGGCTATTGGCCTAGCCAAACTCTTCACCTTTGGCGGTTTCGGGTTCCTTCACCTGCTGGACGTGATCCTCATCAGTTTGCAAATTGTTCGCCCGGCCGATAATTCTTACTACGTCGCTCCGCATTACGGACCGTTGGCCACCCGGATACCGCCTAGCAACTCTACTCTATTCGTCATTGGAACATCCTAGAGTCTATTCAGTTTGAGCACTCTTCCCAATGACTGACACTGCAGACTCTAAAAGCCTTGGCAACGGCTCAGCAACCGAAGCCGATCATCGAGCCAATCTGCGCGGCCGTTTCCTGCGCTGCCTCGAAGCATCCGAAGGCCGGCCGGTTCGTCTCGACCTGCACGGCCGAGTCTCGGTCGGCGCCGAACAGTTCCTGGCGGCTGACATCGACTTCGCCTCGCTCTGTCTTGGAGGTCTGGCCGCTCCCCTTGGCCGACTAGAACGGGCACTGATTCGAACTGGCGATGTGGTCTCCATGACCGTTGCTAAGGAAGCCGCCGACGCTTAACAACAAGCGATGCGAATTTCGAGTTTTCTAAAAAAAACAATTTTTTAGCATTCACTCCGTCACAAATATTTTCTTCAGTGCATTATCTATATATGTATAGAGTTTTGCTAGAAAATGTCTACTCACAGTAGTAAGATGGACGTGTTAATGAGATGACAATTGAAGCGAATTTTCCTCATAGAGAGTACAGTGCGTAAGAAACATGCGTAACATCTCAGTACATTTTCTTGATAATTTATCCTCATAATTAACCTTTTTTGTCAGGATAAATTGTTGCTTTTTTAAGAAACAAAAAATTTTCTCGCCTTTTAGCAAGTGTTGCTACTTTTATAAATATTTGCTTGTACTTAAAAAGTTTAGCGGCCTAATTTTAGCGCTACTGCTCAGTAAGTAGTGTATTTGGCGTATTTCAAACTCGAGAACTAAAGTCCGCTATCCCTGTAATAATCTATGTACATATCCTTAAAGCATTGATTACTGCATGCACTAATTCAAAAATAAAAATTACTTGCAATTCAACTTAACGTTTTTCTAATTTTGTCTCTTTTTCGTCTATTAATTTAATGCTTGAAATAATTATTGCATGTATTTCGTAGCCTTAGCTTTCGCCCTCGTCTTTCGAGGCTTTAGCTTTAGTCTTTCGCCCTCCTAGTCTCTCGCCCTCCCAGTCTCTCGCCCTCCCAGTCTCTCGCCCTCCCAGTCTCTCGCCCTCCCAGTCTCTCGCCTTCTTGTCTCTCGCCCTCCTAGTCTCTCGCCCTCCCAGTCTCTCGCCATCCCAGTCTCTCGCTCTCCCAGTCTCTCGCCCTCCCAGTCTCTCGCCCTCCCCGTCTCTCGCCCCCCTGTCTCTCGCCCTCCCAGTCTCTCGCCCTCCCAGTCTCTCGCCATCCCAATCTCTCGCCCTCCCAGATTCTCGCCCTCCCAGTCTCTCGCCCTCCCAGTCTCTCGCCTTCTCAGTCTCTTACTCTAGGCGTCAGAGTACTTTAAAATCGAATTCTGTGTTCTGAGCTCGCTCATTCGCGCAGCCGCCCTCATTCAGATGGACCGCCAGTCGGTCGCCGCCGCCTCGGCGGACGACCTGGAAGACGAGTTGACCTGTCCGGTGTGCCTGGACCTATTCGTCGATCCCGTGGTGCTGCCCTGCTCGCACAGTCTCTGCCGCGAGTGCCTGAGGCGAACGCTGACCTCGGTTGGTCGCCGCTGTCCTCAGTGTCGAGCCGAACTGGCTGTTGGCAGCTCCGTCGGCGAGGTCAACAAGCTGGTGTCCGGCCTGCCTAGAAACCTGGCCCTAGCCGCTTTTGTAGGCCGGTTTCGAGACGACCAACAGCGCCGCAGTCGAGCAAGGGAGCGTCAGGTCAAGCAGGCGGAGCTCCTGAAGCAGAAGCAGCAGCAGCAGCCATTGCTGAGGCGATCACAGGGTGACGATGACTGTGCCAACTTGATGTGCGAAATGTGCCGCGCTGATAATGAAAGGTAAGTTTTCATAATACTGGTTCGTAATCTAATGCTATCAAAAGTCGATTATTAAACTGGTCGATTCTTACTTGCTAATCTGATCAATTTCCAGGTGTTAATCCGATCAATTCTCACATGTTAATCTGATCAATTCTCACATGTTAATCTGATAAATTCTCACATGTTAATCTGATCAATTTTCACATGTTAATCTGATCAATTGTCACATGTTAATCTGATCAATTCTCACATGTTAATCTGATCAATTTTCACATGTTAATCTGATCAATTTTCACATGTTAATCTGATCAATTCTCACATGTTAATCTGATCAATTCTCACATGTTAATCTGATCAATTTTCACATGCTTATCTTATTTATTCTCAAGTGGTAATCTGGTCTGTTTTCACCTAATAATCTGATTAAAGTTGCGCTAAAAGTTTAATTTCCGATCTGCAGCCGCTTAGCTGAGCTGTACTGTCCGCAGTGCGAGGTGGCCTACTGTCAGGACTGTCTCCGGCGCTACCACCCGGCCCTTGGCCCTCTGCGTCGTCACGCCGTTGTCCAGCTAGCCGGGGAAGCCGACGTTCTTAGAAAGCTTCGTCGATCGCTTCGACATCGGCGAGGTCAGTCAACGCCGCCGTTACCGACATTTTTGAAGACGTCAGCGGCCGTCGGCTTAAGCCATCGCGCCAGTCGGCTTTGTCAGCGCCATCCGCCGAACCAGATTCGCCTGCACTGCAGCACCTGCAACATCGGCGTCTGCACCGACTGCCTGGTCGCTTCGCCGTCCGTCGCTGGCGCCGACGATTCGGCGTCGGGTTCTTCATCGTCTACTCACGCTGGGCACGCATTGATCACACTGACCGCCGCGGCCGAGGCCAGACTGGCGAAACGGCGAGACTTGGGCGAGAAAGCCGCCGCGCTGGCTCTGGAAGTTGATCGAGAAGCCGCCGCAACTCGTCGAGCTCGGGACCGACTGCGGGCGACGCTAACTGATGCCCGACGTGGCCTGGAGCTGCAAAGCCGGCAAGCCGCGATGGACCTCGTGGCGGCTGTGCGGGCCGTCCGGGCCGACGCAGAGGAGCGGGCGGCGGCTCTGGACGACGCGACCGAGGCGGCAGCGCGGCTTGACAGACAGCTGGCAGCCCAGGTGCGAAACTGTGGAATATGATGGAATAACCTTGTTTTATGATGGAATCCTACAGTTGGATGATGGAACCCAACAGTTGGATGATGGAATCCTACAGTTGGATGATGGAATCCTACAGTAAAATGATAGGATAATCTTGTTGGATAATGGGATAATCCTGTTTGATTTGAAAAACTAAAATTTGTCTACTAGAATCGGCTCTCATCTCGCCTTGCTCGCGTGTCGCGCCAGCTGCTCCAGCAGACTTCACCGACGCCAGCTCTGTCCGTCGGCGATTCCCCTGACGTCGTCGCCAATCGACCTACCCCCGACGACCTCGACGATGCCGACGAAGCCGCCTACCTGGCCGGGCAGCGGCAGGTCGATCGCTGCTCCGCAAAGGCCCGAGCCCTCGCCGATGCGGGCGCCGGGCTCCGGGTTGGCCTGGAGGCGCGCACCGCCGAGGCCAGGCAGCTGCCGGCCGAGTTCTGCGACCGCCTTCGGCGACACCTCGCCGACGCCTGGCTGCTGCCAGCTCGAACAGCCGGCGATAAGGATAAGGACGAGTCGACGCGGGATCAGATTGTCAGGCGGTGCGCCATTGATCAAATGTTTCTATGGTTGAACTCCAATCCTTCCAGATCCTCAAATTCTTTTAGAAATTCTTCCTAGATCCTCAAGTTTTTTCTGAAACCCACTCACAAATATCCAGGCGCCCTCATACGGACGCGGTTCGACCAGTGTCTGACATTGTCGACGCGTCGTCCGTGACAAAACAATCCGCCGCTGTCACAAAATCTGCTAATCCTACTCGCAGTAGCAGCTGCAGCGCTGAGAATTCCGCATCAACGCCGCCGCCGCCGCCGCCGCTGCCTCGGGAAGCCTCCACCTGGGGCTTCGCCACCGCCGTGTTCAGTCCCGACTGCGTGATCTCCAACGGAGCCAGCTGGACAATATTGATTGGCTTAGCTAGCCCGGCTGCGCACCAATCGCAGCCGACTCTGTCCGACATTCTTGTCTCCACCGGCGTGTCGGAGCGTCGATTATCAACCGGTTCTTCTTCCTCGTCGGCTTCTTCGGCAGCGCAGCAGCGTCTATTACTTGGCGACGTCGGCTACGGCCTGATTGTCACCAACAAATGCGTGGCCTTCGTTTCGCCCAGCAGGCTGGCAGACTGTCCGGGCCAGCAGAGACCAGTGTGCCGCCTTCCGTTGAGCAGCAGCAGCAGCAACAGCAGCGGCTTTCCTCTGCGCCTCCGACTCCGTCTGTCGCTGCCACCGCGAGGTCCGGCCTCTCTGGCCTACGAGATTGCCGAAGCTGGCGACGACTCAACGGCGGCTCCCGTGTGCGGAGTCGAACCCCTGACCACCAGATGTAGCAGCCTCTATCCAGTGCTCTGCGTCACGAGCCGGGTTCGGGTGCAGGTGCTGGAACAGCCCGCAGCTGTGAAGCCATGAGGTTTTCTCGTGTTCCGTGTCTAACAGAAGACTTCGAGTGTCTAACATGTTACAGTCATGATGTTCAAAATGTTACAGTTGCCATGACTAACTGTCACAGTCTCCACGTCTAACATGTTACAGTTTCCATGTCTAACATGTTACAGTCCCCATGTCTAACATGTTACTGTGGCCCATGTCTAACATGTTACAGTCCCCATGTCTAACATGTTACAGTCCCCATGTCTAACATGTTACTGTAACCCATGTCTAACATGTTACAGTCCCTATGTCTAACATGTTACAGTCCCCATGTCTAACATGTTACAGTCCCCATGTCTAACATGTTACTGTGGCCCATGTCTAACATGTTGCAGTCCCATGTCTAACATTTACACCATCTGCCTCTTACATTTTAACCGTCCTTGTGTCTAACAGATTAACATGTATAGTTACACATATTTATATATACATTTGTTCTGGTGCATAGACGCGTAATTTTTATGTTAAGGAGCTATCTGCCTGCCTGAATATCATTTCCTAAAATTACTTACATTTTGTTTATACTCGTATTTTCAGTATGGTTTATGTTCTGCATTAATAAGTCATATCTCATAGTTGCACAATGGTTGCTAGATATTTTTTCTTTTTCTCCAACCACGCTACTAAAAACTGTTGCAGTTGCAGTTTTTTGTCTTTAGATATATTATTATAGTTTCAATTAAATGATTGCTTACTAATATGTACTTAGAGTTTATTTATTTCTTTTGCTACCATTTTCCATAATCGTGGAATAGCGGGAACAAGACCTCAGAATCTGAATTTTTACAATCTATGCATTCTTTTATTGGTTATAACTGAGTTCATCTAGATCTCTAACATTTTTGTTTTACTGTGCACTTTTTTAATGCGCCTATTTTAGTTTGTTAACAATTGTTCATTCAATTCCATTGCTTTCGTCACATTCCATTGATAATCAAATTTGATTTTTTATTCAACTGGTTATCGAACCTAATACTCGATACCTTATTTACATGTGTGTATATGTGTTCAACAGGTGTGACCCTGTGTCTAACAGGTGTGGCTCTGTGTCTAACAGGTGTGACCCTGTGTCTGAAAGGTGTGACCATGTGTCTAACAGGTGTGACTATGTGTCCAACAGGTGTTACCATGTGTCTTACAGGTGTGACCAGGTGTCTTACAGGTGTGACCATATGTCTAACAGGTGTGACCAGGGTCTAACAGGTGTGACCATATGTCTAACAGGTGTGATCCTGTGTCTGAAAGGTGTGACCATGTGTCTTACAGGTGTGACCATGTGTCTTACAGGTGTGACCATGTGTCTTACAGGTGTGACCATGTGTCTTACAGGTGTGACCATGTGTCTAACAGGTGTGACCAAGTGTCCAACAGGTGTGACCATGTGTCTTACAGGTGTGACCATGTGTCTTACAGGTGTGACCATATGTCTAACAGGTGTGACCAAGTGTCCAACAGGTGTGACCAGGTGTCTTACACGTGTGACCATATGTCTAACAGGTGTGACCATATGTCTAACAGGTGTGACCATATGTCTAACAGGTGTGACCAAGTGTCCAACAGGTGTGACCATGTGTCTTACAGGTGTGACCATGTGTCTTACAGGTGTGACCATATGTCTAACAGGTGTGACCAAGTGTCCAACAGGTGTGACCAGGTGTCTTACAGGTGTGACCATATGTCTAACAGGTGTGACCAGGGTCTAACAGGTGTGACCATATGTCTAACAGGTGTGACCAGGGTCTAACAGGTGTGACCATATGTCTAACAGGTGTGACCATATGTCTAACAGGTGTGACCATATGTCAAACAGGTGTGATCCTGTGTCTGAAAGGTGTGACCATGTGTCTTACAGGTGTGACCATGTGTCTTACAGGTGTGACCATGTGTCTTACAGGTGTGACCATGTGTCTTACAGGTGTGACCATATGTCTAACAGGTGTGACCAAGTGTCCAACAGGTGTGACCATGTGTCTAACAGGTGTGATCCTGTGTCTGAAAGGTGTGACCATGTGTCTAACAGGTGTCTCTCCATATAACTAGAACAGTTGGTTGACTTCCCTTGCTATTTGATAGCAATTGAATTATGCATCAGTTTCATGGTGTTTAACACGACCCAGTGTAATCCAGTATTTTCAGTTTGTAACCTTTTTATCAGGTATAAATATATAATAAATATAAACAAATTCTTCACTTACCATTGCTACAGTTAAATTTTCCTGATTAGCTTTATAAGCATGTTCAAGAAACCTATTTGCCTGCAAGTATCTTACTAATTCCAACTGTCACTCACCCACTCCTCTTGTCACTCGCTCACTCCTCTTGTCACTCACCCGCTCCTCTTGTCACTCACCCACTCCTCTTGTCACTCAACCACTCCTCTTGTCACTCACCCACTCCTCTTGTCACTCGCTCACTCCTCTTGTCACTCACCCACTCCTCTTGTCACTCACCCACTCCTCTTGTCACTCACCCACTCCTCTTGTCACTCACCCACTCCTCTTGTCACTCACCCACTCCTCTTGTCACTCGCTCACTCCTCTTGTCACTCACCCGCTCCTCTTGTCACTCACCCACTCCTCTTGTCACTCGCTCACTCCTCTTGTCACTGGCCCACTTCTCTTGTCACTCACCCACTCCTCTTGTCTCTCGCCCACTCCTCTTGTCACTCGCTCACTCCTCTTGTCACTCGCTCACTCCTCTTGTCACTCGCCCACTTCTCTTGTCACTCACCCACTCCTCTTGTCACTCACCCACTCCTCTTGTCTCTCGCCCACTTCTCTTGTCACTCACCCACTCCTCTTGTCACTCAACCACTCCTCTTGTCACTCACCCACTCCTCTTGTCACTCACCCACTCCTCTTGTCACTCACCCACTCCTCTTGTCACTCGCTCACTCCTCTTGTCACTCACCCACTCCTCTTGTCACTCGCTCACTCCTCTTGTCACTCACCCGCTCCTCTTGTCACTCACCCACTCCTCTTGTCACTCGCTCACTCCTCTTGTCACTCGCCCACTTCTCTTGTCACTCACCCACTCCTCTTGTCACTCACCCACTCCTCTTGTCACTCACCCACTCCTCTTGTCACTCGCTCACTCCTCTTGTCACTCACCCACTCCTCTTGTCACTCGCTCACTCCTCTTGTCACTCACCCACTCCTCTTGTCACTCACCCACTCCTCTTGTCACTCGCTCACTCCTCTTGTCACTCACCCGCTCCTCTTGTCACTCACCCACTCCTCTTGTCACTCGCTCACTCCTCTTGTCACTCACCCACTCCTCTTGTCACTCACCCACTCCTCTTGTCTCTCGCCCACTCCTCTTGTCACTCGCTCACTCCTCTTGTCACTCACCCACTCCTCTTGTCACTCACCCACTCCTCTTGTCACTCGCTCACTCCTCTTGTCACTCACCCACTCCTCTTGTCACTCACCCACTCCTCTTGTCACTCAACCACTCCTCTTGTCACTCACCCGCTCCTCTTGTCACTCACCCACTCCTCTTGTCACTCACCCGCTCCTCTTGTCACTCACCCACTCCTCTTGTCACTCACCCACTCCTCTTGTCACTCACCCACTCCTCTTGTCACTCGCTCACTCCTCTTGTCACTCACCCGCTCCTCTTGTCACTCACCCACTCCTCTTGTCACTCGCTCACTCCTCTTGTCACTCACCCACTCCTCTTGTCACTCACCCACTCCTCTTGTCACTCGCTCACTCCTCTTGTCACTCGCCCACTTCTCTTGTCACTCACCCACTCCTCTTGTCACTCACCCACTCCTCTTGTCTCTCGCCCACTTCTCTTGTCACTCACCCACTCCTCTTGTCTCTCGCCCACTTCTCTTGTCACTCACCCACTCCTCTTGTCACTCAACCACTCCTCTTGTCACTCACCCACTCCTCTTGTCACTCACCCACTCCTCTTGTCACTCACCCACTCCTCTTGTCACTCGCTCACTCCTCTTGTCACTCACCCACTCCTCTTGTCACTCGCTCACTCCTCTTGTCACTCACCCGCTCCTCTTGTCACTCACCCACTCCTCTTGTCACTCGCTCACTCCTCTTGTCACTCGCTCACTCCTCTTGTCACTCGCCCACTTCTCTTGTCACTCACCCACTCCTCTTGTCACTCACCCACTCCTCTTGTCACTCGCTCACTCCTCTTGTCACTCGCTCACTCCTCTTGTCACTCGCCCACTTCTCTTGTCACTCACCCACTCCTCTTGTCACTCACCCACTCCTCTTGTCACTCGCTCACTCCTCTTGTCACTCGCCCACTTCTCTTGTCACTCGCCCACTCCTCTTGTCACTCGCCCACTTCTCTTGTCACTCACCCACTCCTCTTGTCACTCACCCACTCCTCTTGTCACTCGCCCACTCCTCTTGTCACTCGCCCACTTCTCTTGTCACTCACCCACTCCTCTTGTCACTCACCCACTCCTCTTGTCACTCGCTCACTCCTCTTGTCACTCACCCACTCCTCTTGTCACTCACCCACTCCTCTTGTCACTCAACCACTCCTCTTGTCACTCACCCACTCCTCTTGTCACTCACCCACTCCTCTTGTCACTCACCCACTCCTCTTGTCACTCGCTCACTCCTCTTGTCACTCACCCACTCCTCTTGTCACTCACCCACTCCTCTTGTCACTCAACCACTCCTCTTGTCACTCACCCACTCCTCTTGTCACTCACCCGCTCCTCTTGTCACTCACCCACTCCTCTTGTCACTCGCTCACTCCTCTTGTCACTCACCCACTCCTCTTGTCACTCGCTCACTCCTCTTGTCACTCACCCGCTCCTCTTGTCACTCACCAACTCCTCTTGTCACTCGCTCACTCCTCTTGTCACTCACCCACTCCTCTTGTCACTCACCCACTCCTCTTGTCACTCAACCACTCCTCTTGTCACTCACCCACTCCTTTTGTCACTCACCCACTTCTCTTGTCACTCACCCACTCCTCTTGTCACTCACCCACTCCTCTTGTCACTCGCTCACTCCTCTTGTCACTCACCCACTCCTCTTGTCACTCGCTCACTCCTATTGTCACTCCCATTCCTCTTGTCACTCATCCACTCCTCTTGTCACTCACCCACTCCTCTTGTCACTCTCATTCCTCTCGTCACTCCCATCATCTCTTTTCAATTCCCTTCTCATCGTTGCCTACGTTTAGAAAATAGGTGTTTATGTTTCAGATTTGTCTGGATTAGTTTAATACTGCATGTAAGGCAGGTAAAATTTGATATATAAAACTAAAGCGGTTGATTTCATATTCTTGTCGATTCTTAGACCTGAATTTATGTAGGTTTAATTGTACGTTTTGACCCTCAATAACGCTGCGCATGCGTGTGTATAAGCTGCGATCAAGTGAAAGTGCCTGTAGTTGGTAGTTCAGGTGTCAGTCATAGCCGCAAGGATTAACCCCAGTTCTCAGGTGAATATTCTACCCTGGATTTAATGTAATCAATATACAGTGAGGTAGAGAATGGGATAGGGAGAGTGGAGTATGGGGTAAGGGAGAGTGGAGTATGGTGTAGGGAGAGTGGATTATGGGGTAAGGGAGAGTGGAGTAATGGTATAGGGAGAGTGGAGAATGGGTTAGGGAGAGTGGAGTATGGTGTATGGAGAGTGGATTTTGGGGTAAGGGAGAGTGGAGTATGGTGTAGGGAGAGTGGATTATGGGGTAAGGGAGAGTGGAGTATGGCGTAGGGAGAGTGGTGTAATGGTATAGGGAGAGTGGAGTATGGTGTAGGGAGAGTGGAGTAATGGTGTAGGGAGAGTGGAGTAATGGTATAGGGAGAGTGGAGTAATGGTATAGGGAGAGTGGAGTAATGGTATAGGGAGAGTGGAGTAATGGTATAGGGAGAGTGGAGTAATGGTATAGGGAGAGTGGAGTAATGGTATAGGGAGAGTGGAGTAATGGTATAGGGAGAGTGGAGTAATGGTATAGGGAGAGTGGAGTAATGGTGTAGGGAGAGTGGAGTATGGCGTAGGGAGAGTGGTGTAATGGTATAGGGAGAGTGGAGTAATGGTGTAGGGAGAGTGGAGTATGGCGTAGGGAGAGTGGTGTAATGGTATAGGGAGAGTGGAGTAATGGTATAGGGAGAGTGGAGTAATGGTATAGGGAGAGTGGAGTAATGGTATAGGGAGAGTGGAGTAATGGTGTAGGGAGAGTGGAGTATGGCGTAGGGAGAGTGGTGTAATGGTATAGGGAGAGTGGAGTAATGGTGTAGGGAGAGTGGAGTAATGGTATAGGGAGAGTGGAGTAATGGTATAGGGAGAGTGGAGTATGGGGTAGGGAGAGTGGAGAATGGGTTAGGGGAGTAGCGAATGGGGTATGGAGAATCGAGAAGGCCAGTATTAAATTAAGCAATCAATGACGCACAGAACAACAGATATTGTCGATGACAATAGAAAAGGCAATAAAGGCTGTAATTGCACTAGGCAGGCATTTTGTGTCCCCTGGTTGTTTTCTCTGTGCAAATTATATTAGCCAACGCAGTTTGCGCCTTTGAATAATAGCTGGGGCTGTGCTCGTAATTATTAAAACTTCGGACAGCAATGAAAAGAGAAGAGACGGCAAAGATGTCTGCCGCCTCAGCGGGCGATGCTTGGAGCTGCCGAAGCCGCGGCTCGGACGCAGTTGGGGCCGGCGGTGTCGGCGGCGCAGAGGCAGACGCACACCAGGAATCGCTTCTTGGAGCGGAAGACCCGAGGCCCGGCGCCCGCACCGCAGGACACGGGATACGGAATGCCACCGTATGAGCACGGGAAATAGGTAATCACCTCCTTGCTGCTGCTGCTGCTGCTGCTGCTGCTAATGCTGCCGAATGCGCCGGCTGCTCCAGTGGATGAGCGGCGGATCACTGCGAGGCAGTTGGCAAGTTTTTATATGCTTTTGACTTCTTCTAGCGAACGATTTTCCTGTTCCAAATTGTAAAGCTCTCCTAAGCTAGTTCTCCAGCATTCTCTTTTCTCAACTGCACGTACATGCTCTTCTACTATTATCTTCCCCTACCGCTCTCCCCAATGTTCTTTCTTACCCCCATCGTTCGTTGATCCCGTTCATATTCTCCCCGCTGTTTTCTCCTCCTCTGTTCTCTCCCCTGTTTTCTCCTCCTCTGTTCTTCCCCTGTTTTCCCCTCCTCTGTTCTCTCCCCTGTTTTCTCCTCCTCTGTTCTTCCCCTGTTTTCCCCTCCTCTGTTCTTCCCCTGTTTTCTCCTCCTCTGTTCTTCCCCTGTTTTCTCCTCTGTTCTTCCCCTGTTTTCTCCTCCTCTGTTCTTCCCCTGTTTTCTCCTCCTCTGTTCTCTCCCGTTTTTTCTCCTCTGTTCTTCACCTGTTTTCTCCTTCTCCGTTCTTCCCCTGTTTTCTTCTCCTCTGTTCTTCCCCTGTTTTCTTCTCCTCTGTTCTTCCCCTGTTTTCTCCTCCTCTGTTCTCTCCCATTTTTTTCTCCTCTGTTCTTCCCCTGTTTTCTCCTCCTCTGTTCTCTCCCGTTTTTTCTCCTCTGTTCTTCACCTGTTTTCTCCTTCTCCGTTCTTCCCCTGTTTTCTTCTCCTCTGTTCTTCCCCTGTTTTCTTCTCCTCTGTTCTTCCCCTGTTTTCTCCTCCTCTGTTCTCTCCCATTTTTTTCTCCTCTGTTCTTCCCCTGTTTTCTCCTCCTCTGTTCTCTCCCGTTTTTTTCTCCTCTGTTCTTCCCCTGTTTTCTTCTCCTCTGTTCTTCCCCTGTTTTCTCCTCCTCTGTTCTCTCCCGTTTTTTCCTCCTCTGTTCTTCCCCTGTTTTCTCCTCCTCTGTTCTTCCCCTGTTTTCTCCTCCTCTGTTCTTCCCCTGTTTTCTCCTCTTCTGTTCTTCCCCTGTTTTCTCCTTCTCCGTTCTTCCCCTGTTTTCTTCTCCTCTGTTCTTCCCCTGTTTTCTCCTCCTCTGTTCTCTCCCGTTTTCTTCTCCTCTGTTCTTCCCCTGTTTTCTTCTCCTTGTTATCCTCTAGTTTTTCTCTGCTCTGTTCTCACCAAGTTTTTCTCCATCCCAGTTCTCCTCATGATTTTACTCTCCTCTGTTTTCTCCCTGATCTCCCCTCCCTCAAATGTTTCATAAGTCTCCAATCTCTGAAATTCCTCAAGCCCTTCAAAACTGCAAGACAGCCCTTGGGATTTGACAGCAGCGAATGCTTTTGAATTGCCAAAAGTCTGTCCAGTCACGAATTTCAAACATGACGAATAGGCGGACACGTCCCTTACATGTATGCATGCATGTCCCTTGGACTGGGGTCTTGTCAGTCCGCTGACCTTCTAAATTTGGCGTCCGCTCGACTTCAAGTTCAACCCGCATGGCTCGGGCGCAGCCGAAAAATCCTGTTGTCAGCAGCGTCAGCGCCGCCGCGGCCAGGACCAGCGTCTGGACGATCGAGGAGTGACGGCGGCTGCTGAAATGTTTGAACAGACAGACTGACTGAATATATATAGATCAGGGATGTAACAGAGGGATCTCACAAAGAATAGCTCAAAGTAATCTTACAGTGTCTCATCTCTCCACTGTCTCATCTCCCCTTGTCTCATCTCTCCCCTGTCTCATCTCCCCTTGTCTCATCTCTCCCCCTGTCTCATCTCTCCCCTGTCTCATCTCTCCCCCTGTCTCATCTCTCCCGTGTCTCATCTCTCCCATGTCTCATCTCTCCCGTGTCTCATCTCTCCCCCTGTCTCATCTCTCCTCCTGTCTCATCTCCCCTTGTCTCATCTCTCCCCGTCTCATCTCCCCTTGTCTCATCTCTCCTGTCTCATCTCCCCGTGTCTCATGTCTCCCGTGTCTCATCTCTCCCCCTGTCTCATCTCTCCCCCTGTCTCATCTCTCCCATGTCTCATCTCTCCCGTGTCTCATCTCTCCCCCTGTCTCATCTCTCCCATGTCTCATCTCTCCCCTGTCTCATCTCTCCCCCTGTCTCATCTCTCCCGTGTCTCATCTCTCCCATGTCTCATCTCTCCCGTGTCTCATCTCTCCCCCTGTCTCATCTCTCCTCCTGTCTCATCTCCCCTTGTCTCATCTCTCCCCGTCTCATCTCCCCTTGTCTCATCTCTCCTGTCTCATCTCCCCGTGTCTCATGTCTCCCGTGTCTCATCTCTCCCCCTGTCTCATCTCTCCCCCTGTCTCATCTCTCCCATGTCTCATCTCCCCCTGTCTCATCTCTCCCCCGTGTCGTATCTCTCTTCCGTGTCTCATCTCTCTCTCGTATGTCGTCTCTCCTCCTTTCATCTCTGGGAATTGATTGACTACGCACTTCAGTTCAATGTCAAAAATCGAGCCTGTATTCTCTTGACAGAATAACAGTCAAAATATTATTTGATAAAAGTCTGCTTATGGAAATTTCCTATAATAAATAAACGTTTCTCGCCAAAGCAATTTAAATATCATTGCCTGAATTTGCATAAATTAAATTGACTTGGCGATAAGCCTTGGAGAACACGTTTGCTGTCTATCTTGCATGCAGATTTGGAATAGAAAATACGTTTCGAGAAATTTGTCTGCGAAATGGCATTTTCGGAAATTTCAGGACGGCGTGACAGCAGGACGGTTTGTGGAGTGACAGATGAGATTGGAGAGTGACCGGGAGACTTGGAGAGTGACTGGGAGACTTGGAGAGTGACTGGGAGGGTTGGAGAGTGACAGAGAGGGTTGGGGGTGACAGGGAGGATCAGAGAGTGACGGAGGGTTGGGGAGTGACAGAGAGGATCGGAGAGTGACAGGGAGGGTTGGGGGGTGACAGGGAGGGTTGGAGAGTGACAGGGAGGGTTGGAGAGTGACAGGGAGGGTTGGAGAGTGACAGGGAGGGTTGGAGAGTGAAATTGAGTGTCAGAGTTCAGTATATAATTTAAGAGGTGTGGAGTGACAGGCGAAATATAGTGCTAGATGCTGAAAAGTACCCGCTGAAGGTAAAATGATTGGATCTGTTTGACAGTATTTTTTATAAATGTTCTAAGCAAAAATGAAAAACAATGGATACAGTTTTAATAGACAGGCCTATCTCAGTGAATTCAATTTGAATTTTAAACAATCTTCCATATCAGGAGGTCGATGGCAGAGCGGTTCGTCTCTCGCACCAAGGTCCCTAAGTTCGATTCCGCAGCGAGGCCACATTTATTTCCCTCCTCCAATTATTATTTAATATTTTTTTATTATCGTACACATCTCTCAATGTTGATTGACAGACCGCATAGGCTAACAATGCCAGATTGTTGACACCTAGACAATGCGGGTGTCGCGGTTCCTCGGCCAAGAATCTGTAGCCTGCAGCGTTGCTACAGAATTACAATATCAACATTAGATGAAATTATGTCAACAATCCCCGGTTTGGTTTTACACAGAGAGCCCTGTCCCCCTCTCACAATACCCTGTCTCCCTCTCACAATACCCTGTCTCCCTCTCACAATACCCTGTCCCCCTCTCACCCTAGCCGGTCTCCTTCTCACCCTACCCTGTCTCCTTCTCACCCTAGACGGTCTCCCTCTCACCCTAGCCGGTCTCCCTCTCACCCTAGCCGGTCTCCTTCTCACCCTAGCCGGTCTCCTTCTCACCCTACCCTGTCTCCTTCTCACCCTACCCTGTCCCCCTCTCTCCCTAGCCGGTCTCCTTCTCACCCTACCCTGTCTCCTTCTCACCCTAGCTGGTCTCCCTCTCACCCTACCCTGTCTCCTTCTCACCCTAGCTGGTCTCCCTCTCATCCTAGCCGGTCTCCCTCTCACCCTTAGCCGGTCTCCTTCTCACCCTACCCGGTCTCCCTCTCACCCTACCCGGTTTATTTCTCACCCTACCCTGTCCCTCTCTCCACCTACCCTGTCTCCTTCTCACCCTACCCTGTCTCCCTCTCACAATGCCCTCTCCACCTACCCTGTCTCCTTCTCACCCTACCCTGTCTCCCTCTCCACCTACCCAGTCTCCCTCTCACCCTACCCGGTCTCCCTCTCCACCTACCCTGTCTCCTTCTCACCCCACCCGGTCTCCTCACCCCACCCATTCTCCCTCTCACCCCACCCGGTCTCCTCACCCCACCCATTCTCCCTCTCACCCTACCCGGTCTCCCTCTAACTTAACACACTATTGTTCATACCTACCCAATGTTCTACATGTATTTTCTCTTACTGAGGGTTATCTTATAAAAACCCAGTCCAATACATGCTCATTAACTCAGCAAGTAAAAGCTGCAACAGTCATATTACGTACAGCCACTGCGCCAGGTAAAAGAATTTATAGTTCCCCTTGACTACATTGCCAAGCTGCAGTATATCTAGGAATTGAACAGATGTGCAATGTAGCAAAATGATTAATCTAAATAATTAATCAGACTGAAACTGCCTTTCCCGTGGGATAACGGCATGCCAGTGTGGGATTATGCCCAGCAATTGGAAGCAGCTTATTCAGGTATGTGCATTGGGTGAGATGAGATGGTATAAATGAGATAATCGACTGTGAGATCTGAATCAAGAGATAAATGGACAAGCGAAAATCCAACAAGTGGGTAAAGACAAATTCTGAAATATAGCTGAGAGCATTGAAAATGTACCGCTCATATTTATCTGATTTGACAGACGCGATTTGGAGGGAAATTTATTACCAAAATTAAACTGAAGTATTACTTATTTCGAAGAAAATATTTGCCGGCAGATTACGGTGGAAGAGGGACACATATGTGAGAGTGGGACACGGAGGTGAGAGTGGGACAGGGAGGTGAGAGTGGGACACAGATGTGAGAGTGGGACACAGATGTGAGAGTGGGACACGGAGGTGAGAGTGGGACAGGGAGGAGAGAGTGGGACACTGATGTGAGAGTGGGACACAGATGTGAGAGTGGGACACAGAGGAGAGAGTGGGACACAGATGTGAGAGTGGGACACAGATGTGAGAGTGGGACAGGGAGGTTAGAGTGGGACACGGAGGTGAGAATGGGACAGGGAGGAGAGAGTTGGACACACAGGAGAGAGTGGCACACAGAGGAGAGAGTGGGACACAGAGGAGAGAGTGGGACACGGAGGTGAGAGTGGGACACGGAGGTGAGAGTGGGACACAAATGTGAGAGTGGGACAGGGAGGTGAGAGTGGGACACGGAGGTGAGAGTGGGACACAGGTAAGAGTGGGACAGGGAGGAGAGAGTGGCACACAGAGGAGAGAGTTGGACACACAGGAGAGAGTGGGACACAGAGGAGAGAGTGGCACACAGAGGAGAGAGTGGCACACAGAGGAGAGAGTGGGACACAGAGGAGAGAGTGGGACACACAGGAGAGAGTGGCACACAGAGGAGAGAGTGGCACACAGAGGAGAGAGTGGGACACAGAGGAGAGAGTGGCACACAGAGGAGAGAGTGGCACACAGAGGAGAGAGTGGGACACAGAGGAGAGAGTGGGACACGGAGGTGAGAGTGGGACAGGGAGGTGAGAGTGGGACACTGATGTGAGAGTGGGACACAGATGTGAGAATGGGACACAGAGGAGAGAGTGGGACACAGATGTGAGAGTGGGACACAGATGTGAGAGTGGGACAGGGAGGTGAGAGTGGGACACGGAGGTGAGAGTGGGACACAGGTAAGAGTGGGACAGGGAGGAGAGAGTTGGACACAGGAGAGAGTGGCACACAGAGGAGAGAGTGGGACACAGAGGAGAGAGTGGGACACAGAGGAGAGAGTGGGACAGGGAGGTGAGAGTGGGACACATATGTGAGAGTGGGACACGGAGGTGAGAGTGGGACACGGAGGTGAGAGTGGGACACGGAGGTGAGAGTGGGACAGGGAGGTGAGAGTGGGACACAGAGGAGAGAGTGGCACACAGAGGAGAGAGTGGGACACAGAGGAGAGAGTGGGACACAGAGGTGAGAGTGGGACACAGAGGTGAGAGTGGGACAGGGAGGTGAGGGTGCAACAAGTGAGATTTTGAGAATTACGCAAATGTCTCGCAGCATGTTTGAGGAAGAATGCATGCAGCAGCACTCACCGCTCCATGAATAGATAAATTAGCAAAGTTAAGTCACGTGTCGGACGATTGCTTAATTATTCTGTGAGCACTCGCGGCCTGGACTCATCTTAAGCAAACTCGGGCTGACTCAAGAAAGCCTCAATATAAAAAGCAGAGAATTGCTTCTTGCACGGACAGTGCTAGAATTATAGCTCTCAAAAATGCGCGGCGATTGGGTGAGGCCGATTCTATTTGCCTAAAGACCAACGGACACTGCTGATTGGTTGGGAGTAAGTGGCCGGCCATATTAAGGATAACTGGGAAAATTTGGAGATTTATAAGAATGAAAGGCGGACGGGAAATAGAAGACTGGGAGAGGGAATTTAAATAGACTTAGATGGAGATAGGACATCATGAGAGGGGTATAAGAGACTGTGAGAATGAGATGAGGGACTGTGAGAATGAGATAAGATACTGTGAGAATGAGATGAGAGACTGTGAGAATGAGATGAGAGACTGTGAGAATGAGATGAGATACTGTGAGAATGAGATGAGAGACTGTGAGAATGAGATGAGAGACTGCGAGAATGAGATGAGATACTGTGAGAATGAGATAAGAGACAGTGAGAATGAGATGAGAGACTGCGAGAATGAGATAAGATACTGTGAGAATGAGATGAGAGACTTGAGAATGAGATAAGATACTGTGAGAATGAGATAAGATACTGTGAGAATGAGATAAGAGACTGTGAGAATGAGATGAGAGACTGCGAGAATGAGATAAGATACTGTGAGAATGAGATAAGATACTGTGAGAATGAGATAAGATACTGTGAGAATGAGATGAGAGACTGTGAGAATGAGATGAGAGACTTGAGAATGAGATAAGATACTGTGAGAATGAGATAAGATACTGTGAGAATGAGATAAGAGACAGTGAGAATGAGATGAGAGACTGCGAGAATGAGATAAGATACTGTGAGAATGAGATAAGATACTGTGAGAATGAGATGAGAGACTGTGAGAATGAGATGAGAGACTGTGAGAATGAGATGAGAGACTGTGAGAATGAGATAAGATACTGTGAGAATGAGATAAGAGACTGTGAGAATGAGATGAGAGACTGTGAGAATGAGATGAGAGACTGTGAGAATGAGATGAGAGACTGTGAGAATGAGATGAGAGACTGTGAGAATGAGATAAGAGACTGTGAGAATGAGATGAGAGACTGTGAGAATGAGATGAGAGACTGTGAGAATGAGATGAGAGACTGTGAGAATGAGATAAGATACTGTGAGAATGAGATAAGAGACTGTGAGAATGAGATGAGAGACTGTGAGAATGAGATAAGAGACTGTGAGAATGAGATGAGAGACTGTGAGAATGAGATAAGAGACTGTGAGAATGAGATGAGAGACTGTGAGAATGAGATGAGAGACTGTGAGAATGAGATAAGAGACTGTGAGAATGAGATGAGAGACTGTGAGAATGAGATAAGAGACTGTGAGAATGAGATAAGATACTGTGAGAATGAGATAAGAGACTGTGAGAATGAGATGAGAGACTGTGAGAATGAGATAAGAGACTGTGAGAATGAGATGAGAGACTGTGAGAATGAGATGAGAGACTGTGAGAATGAGATAAGAGACTGTGAGAATGAGATGAGAGACTGTGAGAATGAGATAAGAGATGTGGGACAGGAATGAAGAAATTGAGAAGACAGCTCAATGCAATAAAGAATCATTATAAGTGAGAACACAAAAGACTAGCTTAATAAATATGAATTGAGAATAGCAATTAGATTATTTCAGTGAGCTCAAATGGACGGTATTATATTTAAAATGGTCGTGTCAGTTTAGTACGGAAATAAAATGCAGAATTTACACAAAAAAACTGTTTCATGTTGAAGCATGCTATTTAATTCAGTTTCTAAGCATCAATTAAAGGGAAATTAAATAAAATCATAATAATTAATAATTGACAGTTCAAATGAGCACAGGCTAAAAGTTTGTTGAAAAATAAAATGCAGCTGCAAAATAGGGATAGTATTGGGATTCCTAATCAATAATCCTAATCAGTAGTCAACATCGCTGTCGCAATGATCAACACTTTGCCCGCTGTCGAAGTACTGCTGCTGCTGCTGCTGCTGCTGCTGCTGCCGTTGCTTCTGCTTCTGCAGCTCGGCCAGCAGAGGCCTGCAAGACACCAGCGACAGTTCTTCTTCGGCAGTGGAATCTGGCAGTCGCATGAGTTTGTCACTCTTGAGCAAGGTTCTGACAGTCTCAGACACAATGGTCGTGGTGGCAGCATTGCCAGCGGCTGAGAAAGTGGACTCCATTGTGGCACCGGCGCCGCCGTGTTGAACAAATCGATACTGCTGCTGCTGGTGATGCTGATAGATGCTTGTAGAACCATTCAGCAGCTGGTGCCTCATCAGGTAGTTCTTGGTGTCGAGTGTCAGATAGTTGGGTCTGTACAGTGCGGAATGCCCGCCGTTTGCAGCAGCAGCCAGTGTGGTATCGTCCGTGCCTGCGTACTTCTGCACCAGCAGGCTCAGCTCGTCGCACTGAGATGCAGCGCCTCCACCGGCAGCCGCGACCGCCGCCGCAGCCGCTGCCGCCGCGGCAAATAGCGACGGAACCGAATTGACGCCGGCTGGAGCGTTGGCGCTGGAATTAGAGGCGACAAGAATGAGTGAAGAAGTGACTAAAATGGGTGAAAGTGATCAGAACGGTGTGAATGAGTGACTAGAATGAGTGAGAGTTACTTAAATTAGTGAAAAGCTGACTAAAATGGGTGAAAAAGTGACCAGAATGGGTGAAAGAATGACTAGAATTAGGGAAGGAGTGACTAGAATGGATGAGAGTGACTAGAATGGATGAGAGTGACTAGAATTAGGGAAGGAGTGACTAAAATGGATGAGAGTGACTAGAATTAGGGAAGGAGTGACTAAAATGGATGAGAGTGACTAGAATTAGGGAAGGAGCGACTAAAATGGATGAGAGTGACTAGAATTAGGGAAGGAGTGACTAAAATGGATGAGAGTGACTAGAATTAGGGAAGGAGTGACTAAAATGGATGAGAGTGACTAGAATTAGGGAAGGAGCGACTAAAATGGATGAGAGTGACTAGAATTAGGGAAGGAGTGACTAAAATTGGTGAGAGTGACTAGAATTAGGGAAGGAGTGACTAAAATTGGTGAGAGTGACTAGAATTAGGGAAGGAGTGACTAGAATGGATGAAAAAGTGACAAGAATGGATGAAAAAGTGACAAAAATAAGTTTTCAGCAACCTGAGATTGGTGAAATCGCAGTCCACAAGTCCGTACTGCGGTTTCAGCAATGACGCGCCATCAGTCAGAGAAAACTGCTGCTGCTGCTGCTGCTGCTGCTGCTGCTGCTGCTGCTGCTGCTGCTGCTGCTGCTGCTGCTGCTGCTGCTGCTGCTGCTGCTGCTGCTGCTGCTCTTTTGGTGGCTTTTGCTGTTGTTGACGCAGCAGGATTTCCTCTATGGTGTTCTGAAATGATAAAAATTGCATTCCAAAACATTTTGCCTCGGAGAGCAGAAATGAAAAACGCAAGCAAGCAAGCACGGCACACACTATCAGATTCCTGAAGTGTTTCCTCTGCGCCGTCGAATCAACTCCTCGTCCGTCGGCCGGTCCTCGATGATCAGCATCTGCAGGGTCGGACTGTGAAAGGAAAAACTGGCAGTGAACAAAAAAAGAATTGACCTTTTGAATAAAAATTTTACGCCTAAAAGTGTATAAATTAACAATATAATGTAGTGAGCAGAAAATATTTGACAATTTTTGTGTAAGTGTAACGCGAGTGTAAAATGTGTCTGTTTTTATACCAGGATGCCTCGTCATCTAATTAGCACTTGAATTACCTGTTTAACAGCGACTGCGCCAGCATTTGCCGAGGTTGCGTCAGCAGCAGCAGCATTGGCAGCGGCGCCCTCATTATCGCCAGCCGCAGCAACTGCGGCCTCTCGACAGGACTCAGGTGGCAGGCTCTCCAGCCGGCAGTGAGTACAGTCGCACCTGACGTTGCCGCCGCTGCCACGAGAGCCACCTGCGCCAGCGGCAGCACCTCCTGGACCTGGAGCAACGTACCACATGTCGGCCTTGACATTGGCATCCACAGAGTTCTCCGGCGGTCGCGAGGCGGCTCCAATTGATGCGGCGGCGGCGGCGGCGACTGGCGCCAAATCCGATCCCGTCGACGTGGACGCGTCCCTAGTTGCTATGGCAACTGTTCCAACGGCAACGCTACTTGTGTCGCGGGCCGTTCTGGACGCGGCTAGAAGTTGATCGTAGCGCTGCCGGGCGGTCTCCTGGTCCAGGAGCAGCCGGTTCAGCTGGGCCTGCAGGTCGCGGAGCTGTTCCTCCTGACGGAGCAGAAGGCGGTACACCTCCGGCGGTGCGTCGACACTGGCAGCCGCCTTCGACGCAGACGCCTCGCCGTTAGCGGCGGTGTGACGGCGAGTCTAGATTGGGATTGAGATGATGAAAATGTTTTGGATTTAATAAAATTTTTCTAAAGGAACAGACTGACGCAGCCACACCTGCTTAACTTTAGGGATTAATTGTCTTACTTAAGGACGACTCTTTCCTAACGATGATATTCGAACCCCTGACCTCACCTCTCTATCGGTCAAAGCTTCACAACCTTGAAGACCAACAAGACGGACAAATAAACAAACCGATTTAGGGGGGGGGGTGAGTGGCAGAGCAATTAACGCGTTTGCCTCTCGCACCAAGCTCCGTGAGCTCGATTCCGCGACGTAGCAACATTTATTTCGGGCGCAGCCGCGGAGAGAAGGCTTGTGGACTTGTCGCACAACTGTGACACAGAAAGAGTGTAAACTGCCTGACGATGAGAAAGTCAGGGCGAATGTACACACCTGTGTGAACGTGTGCCTGCGTACAGTATCTGTGTGCGTGTATGCTCAGGAGTCAGCGGAATGGGCAGAATTGCCTCCTCACTGGCTGCGGGTCTAGTGTCGCCAAATAAAGTTCTATTGCTCACAGTCCTCCTGCAATTATTATTTTTTATACCATACCGTTTTCTCTTGCTTTTGAGTAGCCGACACAGCAGCAGCAGCAGCAGCAGCAGCAGCAGCAGCAGCAGCAGCAGCAGCTCTGGTAGATTCCTGCTGCGATCGCTTCTTCTTAGGCTTCTGTTGGACATGGTACTGGTTCGGGTAGCCCAAGACTTCATTGCAGTCATAGCTTGGATAATCTGGCGCAGCTGCAGCCGCTGCTGCTCTTCTATGATGCGTTGCCGTAGCAACCGAAGGATGCAAAGCTGTGGAAGCCACTAAAGGCATTGGCGGCATCAGGACGTAAGGATATGCGGCTGTGGCAGCTGGGAGCCCGTTAGCTGAGCTGCCCGGATGCTGATAGAACACATACTGCTGCTGCTGCTGCTGCTGCAGATACTGTTGATTAGATTGCTGCTGCAGATGCTTACGATGCTTCTGATGCTTTTGCGTTGCCTGGCCTCCTAACAACAAGTGATGAGCTGGCGGCTGCTGCTGCTGCTGTTGCTGCTGGCTCAATGGCTCAGTTTGAATCGGCGATATGGACAAAGGCCTTCGCGGAATGGACTCATCGCTGGAGCAACTGTACAATCTTTGGCGATCGGCTAAGTCAGCTGCTGCTGCTGCTGCTGCTGTAGTCGTCTGTTTGCGAGACATTTCAAAAACTGTTCTGCTGAAAGCAGTCGGGGTTAAAAGGGTGCATCAAGTTTTTGTTTTTGATTTAGCTACGTGGGTGTCGAATACCGTCAGAGCACTTAATAAATTAGTAACCATCTCAATACACTGATAAATAATATACATAGTCTATATCGATATCCATAACCTAGTCAATAAATATCCATGAAAAAATATAATCGATCACTATACCCAGAATCCGTCATTATACATACGAATCCATCATTATACACACGAATCCATCATTATACACACGAATCCATCATTATACACACGAATCCATCATTATACACACGAATCCATCATTATACATACGAATCCATCATTATACATACGAATCCATCATTATACACACGAATCCATCATTATACACACGAATCCATCATTATACATACGAATCCATCATTATACACACGAATCCATCATTATACACACGAATCCATCATTATACACACGAATCCATCATTATACACACGAATCCATCATTATACATACGAATCCATCATTATACATACGAATCCATCATTATACACACGAATCCATCATTATGCACACGAATCTATCAGTAAACACACGAATCCATCTTTAAACACACGAATCCATCATTATACACACGAATACATTATACACACGAATCCATCATTATACACACTACTCCATTATTATACACACGAATCTATCAGTAAACACACGAATCTATCAGTAAACACACGAATCCATCATTAAACACACGGCTCCATCATTATACACACGAATCCATCATTATACACACGAATCTATCATTATACACACGAATCCATCATTATACACACGAATCCATCATTATACTCACGAATCCATCATTATACACACGAATCCATCATTATACATACGAATCCATCATTATACATACGAATCCATCATTATACACACGAATCCATCATTATACACACGAATCTATCAGTAAACACACGAATCCATCTTTAAACACACGAATCCATCATTATACACACGAATCTATCAGTAAACACACGAATCTATCAGTAAACACACGAATCCATCATTAAACACACGGCTCCATCATTATACACACGAATCCATCATTATACACACTACTCCATTATTATACACACGAATCTATCAGTAAACACACGAATCTATCAGTAAACACACGAATCCATCATTAAACACACGGCTCCATCATTATACACACGAATCCATCATTATACACACGAATCCATCATTATACACACGAATACATCATTATACACACGAATACATCATTATACACGCGAATCCATTATTATACACACGAATCCGTCATTATACACACAAATCCATCATTATACACACGAATACATCAGTAAACACACGAATACATCATTATACACACAAATCCATCATTAAACACACGAATACATCAGTAAACACACGAATACATCAGTAAACACACGAATCCATCATTATACACACGAATCCATCATTATTCACATGACTCAATTATTATACACACTACTCCATAAATAGAACCATAATTCATAATTATACACGCGAATACATCATTATACACACTAATCAATCATTATACAAAAACTCAATCATTATACACACGAATCCTTCATTATACACGCGAATCGATCATTATACTCAGAATCCATCATTATACACGCGAAACCATCATTATACACACGAATCCTTCATTATACACACGAATCCATCATTATACTCAGAATCCATCATTATACATACGAATCCATCATTATAATTAGAATCCATCATTATACACACGAATCCATCATTATACACACGAATCCATCATTATACACGCGAAACCATCATTATACACACGAATCCTTCATTATACACACGAATCCATCATTATACTCACGAATCCATCATTATACTCAGAATCCATCATTATACACACGAATGCTTCATTATACACACGAATCCATCATTATACTCAGAATCCATCATTTTACACACGAATCCATCATTATACACGCGAAACCATCATTATACACACGAATCCTTCATTATACACACGAATCCATCATTATACACACGAATCTATCATTATACTCAGAATCCATCATTATACACACGAATCCTTCATTATACACACGAATCCATCATTATACACCGGATTCTAACTGTATACACCCAAAGCCTAATTATTATATACAATAATCTAATCAATTCCCATCTATTACTAAAATCCATATCGATTGCAGCTTATGAACAATGCATGTAAGAGCGATTAAGTCTTACGAAAATATCAATATGATGTTAAAAATAAGTAAATTTTCAAGATTATGTAGTACATTTTTAATAATGATTGTTTAGTATTGTGATAATTTATTTTACAAAACAAAAATTTCTCTTAATGAAGCATATATGCATAAGACCCACGCACACATCATACATCAACAATGCACATGAACTTTTGGTAAAATCTGTTTTTTTTACAAAATGGACGAACAAAAAACTTTTTGGCATGGCACGTTGACAAACAATTTTAATTAACAATTTATTAATAAAGGAAGACTGTGCGTTTCGTAGAGTAGAACACAAGACACGATGAATCTAAGTACAAGTGTGAGATGGGTGACGAGGGGTAAAAAAAGTATATTTTTTCAATAAAATATATACTTTCTTAATGTTGTAACTATAATTATAACAAATATCGTGTAATAACTAATTATTTATCGATTTTAGTAATCACTGTACTTATAAAAGACAAAATTTATAAAGAAATGTTCATTCTAAGAAATCAAATAGTTTTGAAAGTTTAAAAAGTTTCAAGATTAAATTGGTAGGAAAAAAACCCAGACGAGAATCGTTGAATATCTCGATGCCGATGCTTTGTTATTCTGGAAGTTGTTTAATCGGATAGAGTGGAAAATTTTCGCTCGTGTTCTGCATTTTCATGGCGACTTGTTAAATATTGTTGGAGATACCGAAAACTGAAAAACGTGTCAATTTGAAATACCCCGTGATCTTTCTACTGTCAAAGTACACTAATTGGTCTGGTCACACTGTATTTAAAGGAAGACAGTTAAAAAACGAATTTAATCTGCAATCACAATTCTATCCGGTGCAGTCGGACACTGTCCTGAGCAGGCGGCCTGGAGTCGCTGGGATCCGTCAACTGGCTGGACAGTCCAGTCCAATGGTTGCGCGCCAGCAGGGCGGCATTTCGGCCAGCGATGGCTGACATCTCCATGGCCGAAGCTGCCAGTTCTATCGGGCTGGTGTGGTACAGTCCGTCAGCTAGGACAAAACTGGCATTGAGCACATTCGTGTCCCGCCTATACAGCGGATAAGCTGGCCAGGTCACACTTTGAGTAGACTCAACATTAGAGAATAGTTTAGCCAGCTGATCGCTAGACAGGGATCGCTCTGAGAACGCCTTGTAAACTCTGTCCGAAGCCGCTCCGTCAACATCGTGCTGATAGCCGACGCTGTTAAAGTCCAACGGCGCAGCAGGCGTACCGGTGAGTACACTGTACTGCTCCTGGCGCGAGGATAGGCCCAGACTGCGGTGATTCAGGACGCCCTTGACAAAGGTTGCCACTGTAGTCTGGTAATCTACTCGGGGAACCTCAAAGCCGTCAGTCTGTAGAATGGAAATCGAATTTAGCAAGGCTTCTAAGAAAACTAAAAATATAACCCAGAAAAAAATTAGGATCAACACAAAGCGCAGACCTGAATGTCGAACTGTTGATTTCCTGGTACAGTCAGTATGACCTGGTCGTATTGCTCCGTAGTAACGCTATCTGATTGCGAGCCGACACTGATAACTAGCCAACCGCCACCTTCAGCCTTAGCCACACGAGTCACTCGCCTGTCAAATAGCAATCTTATTGTATTATTATCTTGGCTCTGCTTAGCCAGCCGTTGCAGCAGATTGGACACAATGAGACGGTTGCCGCCGCGAACCGACCAGAGGCCGCCTTCGGCGCCAGCCAATGAGACAGCGCCTACGAAGCCGTGAATGCTCACGTTCTGGCCGTAGTTGTTGCGCATTGCCCCGGCAACGAGTTCGTTGATGAACTCGGAGTCGAAGCCGCTATCCGATAGTAACTGATTGACAGGTGAGACAGGTGAGGGGGTGCGGCCGAGGTCAGGTGAGGTCAGATGGTGTTAGACCCAGAACCCGAGTTTCTGGGGGATAAAAGAGACAGCTGAACCTGAGTTCCTGGAGGATGTGTAAGACACCTAAACCTGAGTTCCTGGAGGATGTGTTAGACAGCTGAACCTGAGTTCCTGGAGGATGTGTTAGACAGCTGAACCTGAGTTGCTGGAAGATGTGTTAGACATCTGAACCTGAGTTGCTGGAGGATGTGTTAGACAGCTGAACCTGAGTTGCTGGAAGATGTGTTAGACATCTGAACCTGAGTTGCTGGAGGATGTGTTAGACAGCTAAACCTGAGTTCCTGGAGGATGTGTTAGACAGCTACACCTGAGCTTCTGGAGGATGTGTTAGACATCTACACCTGAGTTTCTGGAGAATGTGTTAGACAGCTACACCTGAGTTTCTGGAGGATGTGTTAGACAGCTACACCTGGGTTTCTGGAGGATGTGTTAGACAGCTACACCTGAGTTTCTGGAGGATGTGTTAGACAGCTAAACCTGAGTTCCTGGAGGATGTGTTAGACAGCTACACCTGAGCTTCTGGAGGATGTGTTAGACATCTACACCTGAGTTTCTGGAGAATGTGTTAGACAGCTACACCTGAGTTTCTGGAGGATGTGTTAGACAGCTGTACCTGAGTTTCTGGAGGATGTGTTAGACAGCTACACCTGAGTTTCTGGAGGATGTGTTAGACAGCTGAACCTGAGTTTCTGGAGGATGTGTTAGACAGCTGAACCTGAGTTTCTGGAGGATGTGTTAGACAGCTACACCTGAGCTTCTGGAGGATGTGTTAGACAGCTGAACCTGAGTTCCTGGAGGATGTGTTAGACAGCTGAACCTGAGTTCCTGGAGGATGTGTTAGACAGCTACACCTGAGTTCCCGGAGGATGTGTTAGACAGCTACACCTGAGTTTCTGGAGGATGTGTTAGACAGCTGAACCTGAGTTTCTGGAGGATGTGTTAGACAGTTACACCTGAGCTTCTGGAGGATCTGTTAGACAGCTACACCTGAGCTTCTGGAGGATGTGTTAGACAGCTGAACCTGAGTTCCTGGAGGATGTGTTAGACAGCTGAACCTGAGTTCCTGGAGGATGTGTTAGACAGCTGAACCTGAGTTTCTGGAGGATGTGTTAGACAGCTGTACCTCAGTTTTTGTCAGGATTGTGAGACATTAAGAAAAGCGGAAAGCAAACGAACTAGAACAGTTAACAAAAACTAAGCATACCTTTTCAATAGTCTGGCTTGCCATTCTCGGAAATGCGTCAGACATTGCAGCCAGCAGGCTTCCCACGCTAGTGAAGGCCTGGCCAGCATTTTGCCTGGCGTAGATTCGACCAAAGTCGTCAAGCATGGAGGTGATAAACCTGCGCAGATTGACAAACGCTGACAAGCCGTAGCGGTGCAGCAGCTGGGCCATCTTCACTAGGTACCAGTCGCTAGTATCTAGAACAGTCTCCTTGCCATTGTAGACAGCTAGCCTCATTTCCTCGCCGTGATAGAGCCGCTCAAGCCCCAGAGAGTCGGCGAAATGCCTCATATAGAGATTCTTATCGTGTATGATCGATCCGCCGGATTCGAACTGCCGACCATCGAACTGGGCCACACTAAGCCGGCCGCCAACAACAGAATCTGAGGCCTCGCGGCTGATGACATCGATGCGACAGTCTGCGGCGGACAGGTCGTGCAGGAAGTAGGCAGCGCTGGCAGCGGCAATTCCACTGCCGAGAATGGCCACTTTCTGCTGCCTAGCCGCGGCTGGTTTTCCATCAACACTCCCTGATTGTTCGCTTTGAACAGTAGCAAAACAGGCAGTGGAGAGAAGTGTCAGACTGTGTAGCAACAAGCAGGAAGTCCAGGTGACATGATGGGACAATCTGATTGGCCAGTTTCTAGCTAACAGTGCAGTTGGCATGTTAATGCTGCAACAATTAGGCGCGAACACACTTAAAAACTGTAAGCAATAGCGTGCAGATAACTTGATTACCAATTACTTACTTACTTTGCAGGGGGGCCTGGGGCACTTGACGCACAAACACAGGAACGGCATGCCCCCAGGCCGGCGAACTAGGCGAGAGCCGCCCATCGCGCCGCCTCCCCTGAGCAGGCACCTCACACACACAGCAGCAAGCCAAGCGGGGAAGGGGGCGGCAGCCGGAGTGCCTCTCACCCCAGGCCCGCACACGCACAGAGCAGACCAAGCCGGGTGCGGAAGGCTGATAAGAAATCAGTCCTCAGGGGGGGGCGGGTGACGAGTGTACACTTTATCCAATCGCGCTGACGGAAATCCAGATGAGCGCGCGGCGGTGTACACCCGCCCCCCAGCCACCCCCGCAAGGTCTAACGCCCCAGCGCCAACGCACATAACTCATACAACGCAGAACAGGCACACAGAAAGGTAGGAGCGAAGCTATTTTTCAAGCTTTGATTGCACGAAATATGGTGCACCTCCGCCGGTCGCTACTGTACAAACCCCCCAACAAGTACCGAAATTAATAGTGACCTGAAGGGTGAATCGAACTAGCGTCCTTTGGAGTGCGAGGCAGCGACGTTAGCCGCTGACCCCCCTCGCCCCTTTGATTACCAATTTTATTTCACTTCTATAATTCTTCGACTCCTATGCTCAAAGTTAATTTATATAGAAAACCAAATAAGTTCATTATGATGACTGATGCCTAACTGTAAAAATTGTGTAATGTCTAATAGTTGTTTAGTTATTTAGAACATTTAATACTGAAAACTTCTTTCTTTTAGGGATAATCCTAATTTATTTTGTGAAAAAAAATTCTGACTGCCATTTTAATCCTAGGACAATTTGAATATTATAGCTTTGTAAGTAAAACAATGCATATTTGCTATAAACAGGATTTTTTTTGCTAAATGGATGCATTAAACCATTTTATTTGGCACCCTGAATTTCAGCCTATAAAATTTCAGCATAATTGCTTAGGCCTTGTTCCAAAAAATTATTTTTAATATAGAAATCAATGAAGTAAATCAGTGTCTCAACTCTCATATTATTTGAATAACTTTAAATGAGTAATGACTCTAGCTAGTTGAAATTGAATCCAACACAGCCTTATCTGAATGGGATATAAGGTTAAAATATCACATTTAAGATTATTATAAGTATAGACTTAAAACTAAAAACGAAATTGAGCCTTCAACTTACACTTTTGATTGGTTCTCAAATTGCCAACATGATTTTTTTTAAGTTGAACAATATAATTTAAGTATAAGATACAGTTCTTTTAACTATTAAAGAACAAAATTTTTAGTAAAGGTTTCAATAGGCTTTGATATTTAGAGTTAGGTAATATAATTGAATAATAATTGATTACACCTGCCCCAATTGGGTCAGATGTGCAGCCGACAGCACAGCTGCAGCTAATGTGCAGCACATCTGAAGGCTGTGTGCAGCTGTTCAGTCCACGGACTGTGGGACGCCACACCTACCTTAAATTAATTACCCCAGCTGATGCTGGTACCCATTTAACAGCTGGGTAACTGAAGCAATGCAGAGTTGAATGTCTTGCTAAAGGACACATATTAGGTAATATGTATATCATAAAAAGTAAAGAAAAAAGTTCATAATTTTGTTGATGATAGCATACCTTTGCTTAGACTAGGCCTAGGGTAATGTATCATCAACCGAACAGTGTATCTTCAAAACCGAACAAGAATTTTGACTTCTTCCTTGGTCTCGTGCAAGACAGAAACAAGCTATTGTGTTTCACAGAACAACTAATTTGAAAGTTGAAGAAATTATCTACAAGCTGAGGCATGATGTGCAATGAAGCATTAGGAGGAAAGAAAGATATTGATGTTTCAGTAGAAATTTTTATTGCAAAAGCATACTTTTTAACAACATTTTTTCAGCATGTACTTTAGACGAAGATTGTATGTGGTTGCTTGCCAATTAAATGACCATAAATGTAGTTATTTATAGAGCACGAAAAATGCTTTCAAATTACATAATTCATGATAGTTCACTCCTTAAAATAAGATTAAACAACTCACTCAAATTGTAAAACCAAACATCAAATTCTCTGTTTGGTTTGAAGATACATGAAAATCATTGTTTTGTTTTAGATAAAAAGCAGGAATAACATTTTTCTATTTGATAAAATAGCAAAAGCAGATACTTTTTAGAAAGATGTAACTGTTTTCTATAACTTGGCTTTTGATTTATCATCATATCTTAAATAGAAAATCTGTAGGTTAGGTTTGAAGTTAAAAAATACACATTCTTGATTGGTTGATGATACATTACCCTACTGATACTTTGTCTATACCAAAAACAATTATGCCCTATATATTTGATTTAAACAGCTAGTAGCCAGAAGGTAGCTTGGCATCAACAACATGGTAGTGTTTTTGTGTTTAAGATTTTAAAAGTAAATTAAATAGCAATTTTCTAGCCCCTATAATTTTAATTAGATATTCCTTGACAAAAACTAAAATATGCCTGCACGTCCAATAGCCATATTGCCAAGAAATGAATGAGTAAAGGCACTAACTTTTTGGGAGATCAACTTTTGCAAAAAGTTGGAAAACTTTTGGAACTTTTGGAAAACAGATCAAAAAAGGGCTTTAATTATTGTTGTTAACTGGCTCACATGGACTTAAATAGTCAAACTTGAATAATTGACTTAAATGCTGATGTGCTTTGGCCAATAGAGCCAAGTTGCACTGTTTTACTTAATTGCAAGGGGGCCTAGGACAATTGATGCACAAGGCAGGAACAGCATGCCTCCAGGCCAGCAAACTAGGCAAGAGTTGCCCATCACACCATCTGAACCAATAGACTCAGGCATCTTACACACAGCAGCAAGCCAAGCAAGGAAGAGGGCAATAGTCAGAGTACCTCTCACCCTGGGCCTGCACATGCACAAAGCAGACCAAACCAGGGGAGGACTTAGATGCCTGAAGGGTAGAGACAAAAGGACCAAGCCATGTGCACAGATGGCTAGTGTAACCTTGCCACTCAGAGCACACATTGCTGGTGCACACCCACCCCACCCCATACAAACAATGCTTCACACCTGGCCCAAACTAACACAAACAAACTAAAACAAACAGACATGCAGAGGGGCAGAAGGCAAGGGTTAAGGTATTGCCAAGTTGCATACTTGCACTTTACTTTAGTTTAGCTTAACTACTAAATATTTAGCTTGGTCCTATAAAACAATAGGCATAGTTCTAGTTTACTTCGCAATATTCTTTCATAGTTCTACTTTACTTCGCGATATTATTTTTAAGTGTTTTTGTATTTACATAGCATATTCTGCATCTGTACTCAAACCACAACCCTTTCAGCTTAATCTGCACAATGGCCGGCCACCCAGCTCCCCTCAAATTTATTGTCCCACCTAATCAACTGGTCAATGCTGCCAACTTGCTGAATTATAGGCCTACCAAAAGAAATTTTGGTATTCGGGAGATGGTGGAGGCAAGTGGCGACAACATAAAAACCATGAGGTGGATGGCGAAGCATCACCTCATTGCCAATCAAGCCACATGTGCACAATGCAATGTGGACATACACCTGCACATTGACAGCTATGCCTACATCGACGGCTATGCCTAGGACTGTTGGCAGTGTTGGGATGGGCGCAGCACTTGATCTCACGTGGCTTTACTGGGCTTCTGTCCATAGTCAGGAAGGTGGCAGTTTGGTCGGAAAATTCCGGCGCACACAAGCCCTTTTTGGGCACACAACGGCGCACAACGGCGCACAACGGCGCACACCAGAGGACACCGGCGCATGGCGGCGCGGCGCGGCGGGTGCCGCGCCACATGCAGCGTTACCCTTGTGGCGATCCCATGTAACGATGTAAGTCGTTACTTGTTACAGTACACTATTCACTGTTCTATCTAATGTAACACTGCATTCTACCAAAAAAATAAAAATAAAATAAAATATTTTCCTTTTCCTTTTTACCTTTGTTTTTGCCATTTGCTTACTTTTTATGTTTGTTTTGTTTTAAAAATTAGAAATTAAATTAAAATTTTTTTAAATTTCTATTTTCGGTTAAATGATCTCAATTTCTCATAATATAATATAGATAGCCCGTAACCGTCCCGTATTAACCATTATATTCTCTTGTCTCGTGACTCGACTCTCGTGTAACGTTTATTTATTTCATTCATTATTCATTTATGAGAATAGAAAGAGTTCGCCGTTCGTTCGTAGGGTTTATTGAAAATATTGGCGCACAAAAATTGTTGCTATGTTGTAAAAAAAGGTCTTTTATTGTCGCAAGGCAGCTAGTGGCGGGCGCACAACGGCGCACACGAGGGTTTTTGTGTCGGCGCACGGCGCACAATTTTGGGAGAGGCCAAAATTTGTTCCGGCGCACACTCTGCCACCTTCCTGACTATGGGCTTCTGTGTATTATCCTGTGTAAAGTGACAAAAACTGGGTGAAATAATTTCGTGAAAGGCAAAATAATATAGCGAAGTAAACTAGAACTATGCCAAACAATATTTTAGCTGGGCCCATACAAAAATCAAGCTGGCCAAAGCCTTTTAGGGCCATTTGGCATTAACCTGTAAGGTGTGGGCAGCAGGACAAAGTCAGTCAAAATATGCCAAGAATACTGATAAATAAAAGTGACACAAATTATTTATTACAATCTTAGGCCTACAACACTTAAGGTGATAAGGTGTTTGTAAGCTTTTTTCTGATGGTGCAACTTGCAAGGGGCCCAGCTGATACATCACAATGTATCAGTAATTTTTGCTAGCCATGGAAATGGTTAGCGATAGTTGCTAGGCAGCCTAGGCTAAGGCTGTCCTGTGTTAATGCTAGTTACCTTAAATTAGAAAAAATAAAGCCATTGAATATTTGAATTTAACTAGGCCTAGCAAGATGGACATTGACAACCAAAACTTAATTTGGGCCTTACGAAGAATAACTGTATAATAATTAATAAGAACCATAAGGCATAGGCCTAAGGCATAATTTCTGGTTTAGTTAAGTATAGTACATAGTACATATCTGAAACACTTTGTTCATAAATAGCCCAATAATATCTAACGATATCGATGTGACGAAAGCATGCACAAGTATTTAAAATTTGGAGCCTGTTTAAAATTCATGCCGTTTCGTTAACGGTGTTTATATATTTAAACAAATCTGATAATAGACTTGCAAGACTGAAATATTCCATTATGTTTTAAGAAAAATTATAGGTCAAATATATTACATCTATACTGCTGTGGCTATAATTGTAATTACAGAATCTGCTAGAAACATAATCAAGATGTGCAATATTCTTAACTCGTTGTCTAGCTAACGCTTTTTATCCATAAGCTATAGCGATCTGAAATTCAAAACTGCCTAAGGATGTGACATTAGTTTTTTATTCCCATGGTCTAAAAAAAGTTATACATTTATTTTATTTACTCGTAATAAATCCATGACGAAAAGTATGAGCGCGATCTACGCGTGGGTTGCAACTCCAATTGTTTTTTGTGTTCTCAATAAAAGAGCAGAACATTTAACTGGCGCACTTTGAGTTTTCACTGCTTATGGACTTGCTAAATTTAAAGAGCATATTATGCTAGCAACCAACTGATCTATATATATATGGACAGCCATATACATGCGCGGCTGAGAAATATCAAAGCATATTTAAGTAAAAATGTTATGCACAAGTTAAGATAACATGGCCATATCACTCATCAAATCTTCCATCTCGAAACGCGCAAACGGCGATTGATGAAGTTTACCTTTAAATGTTTATTTTTGAGTCGAGTTGATCCTCATTTATTTATCAGTAATTATATGTAATTTACCCATGTGTATTTAATAGCCTATACACATTTATTAACTTTTTTGATGTCGCACGCACGTGGTCATGTACAAGGGGTAAATCATTTATTTATACTTTCATGCCTAAAATATTGTTGTTGCACCAGTACGTATTACGCATACTAATTCACGCACTGTATTAACCAGCCATGGGTCAGTATTATATATATGTGGAATTCATAATTCCAGGTTGCTGGTAGCAGCTAGCATACTCGTACGATCGTAGATTCACCAAAATGCAGACTATGGCTGTAACTCAGTTTAAAAACCCAGCGAAAATCTGAGAGGAAATAATAGCGACGTATACAAACTGCACATGCATCGATCCGATTGAGATTCCGGGGGGGGGGCGGGCCTGCACTGATCGATATTTCGTGTCGCGTGCTTGCGTGTATATGTGCCTGAGTTCGCACGGGAATTTAGCGCTGATGTCATGGTGCCTTTTTACGAAATACGTCACTGCTCTATAGTATACACAGTTAGCATTAAGAATTGTTCCTATAGGATTTCTACAGCTCTCTTTGTTCCAGCCAGTGCAGCACTGGCAACAGCTAGCTGTGACCACATCCGCCGAATTAGTGAAAAAGTCAAATACGAGATAGAGCTATACAGTGCTATAGGATCGAGATCGCTCAATGCAATGTGGAAGTGGCGGGGGGGTTCAGGGAATTGACAGATCAGAGCTTTAAACGGCCAAGTTGATCAGAATCGAAGGGGTGCGTATATGCATGGTGAGCACTTGTCTTTGACGGTTCCTAGCGCCGACCCTCCTTAAACCCACACTTGGCCCCACCCCAGCTCCACAAAGCCAGCCACGCCTCGTGGACTGCCCTAAATGGGGAGAGGGGTTGGATAAGAGCTTATCGTAATTGTCCCCTCCCCAATATTTTTGGTTTCTGTCTCTCTCTGTAATACCCATAGTAAAAGAAGTAGTTTTTTGAGCAGCCAATCAAATCTCGCGCAGTTAGTGGCTACGCAAACTGCGCGATTTAAGTCGCACGCGAGCGAGCAGTGTTCTCAAAGAAGAGGAGCTTTTAGATCGCTTCTGTAAAACCAGACTATAGAACGCCTATAGAAAGGAAAGCGATATAGAGTCCGGACTTCTGCTAGACTTCTGACCCACTTCCGCTTAGAATCTAAATTTCTAAATTTGTTTAAAAAATCCACCTCGATACATTCTCAAAATCGAAGAACTATTATTGGCCTAGAATATAGTTGTCATGTTTAAATAGCGGTAGTTAACTATTCACCGAACGATTACTAATCTCGACATTAGGCTGATACAGTAGAATTAGTTAATTGCTGCACTTTGAAATTGCCACAAGAAACATTTTAGATCTGGTAAGTATAATACTTATACTTTGCGCTGTTTTTATACGTGTTGCGTTTAGAAGAAGGATGAAGAAGATGAAAAAATATATTAAACTGTGGCGAGTTGAGCCACGTAAATTTTATTTGGCAGAAGAAGGGGCAAGGCGCACCACGTAAAGGTCTTAAGTTATATATGCCAGCGGTGTACACAGGGCAGCCAGTCAACGCACAGCGTTTATGCACATAGCGCCGGCCTTCCTGGCCGGGGTTGGGGTAGCTGCCGGAGCGCGCACGCGCGTGTGGCGTGACCGCCACATGGCTCCCCCCAGCGCTGGCCTAGGACCGAAACCGCGTCGGGCGGCACCGACGAGGCGGAAGCTGGCGGCGACCGGACGCTGGAGGCAGGGCCGCTTGCACCGGTGGGAGGCCTGTCGGTAGGTGCGCCGGCGGCGGCGCTGGCGGTTGCGCAGCTGCGACCGGGGGGTCTCCATCCCGTGGCAGTTGTGGACGGCCGTCCCGGCGGGGGCGGCCTCGTGGCCGCAGCGCCGGAGCCGGAATCGCCTCGCAGGGGTCGAGCACCGCAGGCTTGAGTCTGTCCACTGCCACGTGATCCTGCCGCGTGCCCAGGTCGAGGCGGAAGGTCCTGGCTCCGCGCTCAAGGACCTTGAAGGGCCCGAAGTACGGCCGCTGCAGACTCAGTTGACATACTGAGGGGTTCTTCTCAAACAGGCGGTTGAGAGTCGGGCTCACCAATGTGGCGAGTTGAGCCACGTAAATTTTATTTGGCAGAAGAAGGGGCAAGGCGCACCACGTAAAGGTCTTAAGTTATATATGCCAGCGGTGTACACAGGGCAGCCAGTCAACGCACAGCGTTTATGCACATAGCGCCGGCCTTCCTGGCCGGGGTTGGGGTAGCTGCCGGAGCGTGCACGCGCGTGTGGCGTGACCGCCACACAACCTTTTTACATCAATTAGACCTCAAAAAAGAAGCAGACTGCATTATAGCAACAGCTCTTTTACTTTTTGTTAAATTACGCGTCAGATAGACTTGGATTAAACGACTAATCGACAGCGCCGAACAGTGGTCAAGAACGAGATCAGACAAGATAATTGAGAAAGATGAGACAAGTGAGAGGTGAGACAGGTGAGAGGTGAGATCGAGAGTTAAGACAAGCTAGCTGTTGGGAGAGAATATTTAGGTGTTTTTGGAGGCCGTGTCTGCATGTGGCCAGCAATGTTAAAAGGTCGCGCCAAGTTCCCAGAGGCTAGCCGCTTGGATAATTAATCTAGCAGGCAGTTTTTTTCAGAATTAACAAATCTTCATTCAGAATCGAATCATTGCTTACTCACAATTAGCTTTAAGCCAAAGAAAAGCATGCATGACCCCCAGTACATTACATTCAGGATAGGCTTGAATTAAATCTTGAAAGGATTCAAGGATTCAATTATCCCTAATTAGGTCGTGCAGCTGCTTTTTCTGTAGCATAATCAAGTAAATGATCAATTGCAGACACGAACTTCACATAATGGTTCATAGGTGGGAGACTTAATTTTGAGTCAGTTTTTGCTGCCTTTCCTCAAGAATTTAAGCACTATTTTCAGCACTATCTAGTGCAATTAATTTTCCGGGCGCGACTGTCATTCCCAGCAGGAATGTTTTTACCATGAATGGGAATTAGTTAGTGATGTAGGTCGAACTCGGCTGTTTCTATGTTGATGAAAGCTTGCTCATCGGCAGCGTGTGGCTATATATAAGGAGCGTAAGGTCTTACAAGCTTAGAGGGGCCATGTAAATGGGGTTTAGTGCCATAGATAACTGTAAGAAATATCATCGAGTAAGAACAAGAGAGAACAAGAAAGAACAATAGCAGACAAATGAGCTAGCATCACAGCAGTTAGGTAATAGCAAAAGACAGGGGTGCAGTCTATAAATTCACTGGCTAAGGTACTAAAAGCGGTGATAATTTATGCTTAGCAACTAGCATGCTTGCCAGTTGATTTAGAACCGATAAAAAAGAGATTCAGTGCCCATGGTCTTCGTCCAATTCTAGTTTTCAATAAAGAATATGACACCGCTGGATGAATTCAAAAGATAAAAACGGAGTGTGTCTGTCAGCCGATGACAATCGCAGAGCTGCAGTAGTCGCTCGCCTTTATATCGGCTCATGCCATCTCGATCGATAGTCTAATAGCTTTTCTCAGATTTCTTGTTTTAGCTTGTTTATCTTGTCAAATGTTTTCCAGGTTTTAAGAAGACGCAAAGAATATGCAAATCGATAATACGCTCGTACATTCTCATAGGCGATTTGATAAAAATCTGGACAAAACGAAGCCACTTAGCCTCTGAAGTTAACAAGAGTGTCTTTATAAGCATGGCGGTAGGGTCAATGTCAGTTGATGTTTTGCAGCTATTGAGAGACTGAAACCGCATCTGTTAATTTTCATTTCCTTTTTACGAGCTCAGTTGTCAGATTATTATTTCGACAAAAAGTGCTGGCAATGCTCGCTCCGATCGCCTCGGGAGGTTTATGTGTTAGAATTAAGCTAATTTCGCGGCTTCCACCATTTGTAGATCGACTCAGTTCAGTCGGCATGCGAGCTGCTGCACGGAGCCTTTGGTGTCTCTTCGCGCTGCAGGTCCTAGTTTGTGCCATGGCTGAGGTAATGAGCCAGGAAAAGATAAAATTCGACAAACTTGAAGAGGACAAGGCGGTGAGCTTCGGCTCCGTGCGTGACAAGTTGCCGAAATCGGTGGCGGACAAATTCGAGCCAGACTGGAGCCACGTGATCTATACGATGACGCCTTCTCACAGCTTTCTGCATTTGGATGCACGCAGCGGCACTCTGACCTCCCGTGGACCGCTAAACCGCCAGGAGATCTGCCCGCCTGTCAGCAGTCCGGACTGTCGCGAGGAGAATAAAAACGATGTCTGCGAAATCGATGCCCGATTGTTCATTGCGAATCAGCAGAGGCCGCAGCTCACAGACAGCGTCGCAATGACCATTACGGTGGGCGATGTGAATAACTCACCGCCGCGGTTCCAAACCTCGAGACTGGATTTTATTGTCTTGGAGAGCGCTTCACCCGGTCAATCTTTCAATCTGCCAAAAGCGGAGGACGCAGACCGCAGCGGTTTCGCAAGCTGTCACCTGGAGTACCGGCTGGGCTCATGCGCACCTGGCGTACAGGCAAGTACAAAATTCACGCTGGAGCTCAAGGAAAATGAGCATTTTGGACCCCAGGATGTGAAGCTAAAGCTTGTGGGTCAACTGGATCGGGAAACGGTCGATCGCTACCAGTACTGTCTATTCGCTCTAGACACACATCAAATACATACTGCCACTGTGACGTTGGATGTTAACATAAAAGATGTCAACGATAATGCGCCGGTGTGGCAGCCAGGACAGAATTTCAGTATCAGCGTATACGAGACTCATCCGCCGGATCCACTTTTGCGCCTGCATGCCACCGACGCAGACTCTGAATTCGGCAGGGTGGAGTACCGCCTACTGACTAATAGCGGAGGACTCTTCTATGTCACCAGCGATGGCAATTTAAAGCTGAAAAATTCCAACGAGTTAGACTATGAGCAGAAGATCAAGGAGCATCGCGTAGTGGTTGCCGCAGTGGATAACGGAGAGCCGCGGAAGTCTACGACAGCTACAGTGACTATTACTGTGCTTGACGCGAACGACAATGCGCCGAAAATTCAGATTAGCACCAATCATGTGACAATTATTGAGAACAACGAGGTTCCACTGCACTTTTTAAACATATTAGTGCACGATGAGGACACGGGGGACGGCGGTGAAGTCACGTGCTCGCTTCCGAGGAAACCCTATGGTACACAGAGGTTTCTGCTGACTAAAACTTCCAGTTCCTCATCAATGACAACCTACGAGCTGAAGACGAACCAATCACTTGACCGGGAAGATCGCGCTGTTTACGGCATTGCGATTCACTGTACAGACCACGGGGTGCCCCAAAGAACTAGCACAGCGAAAGTTTACGTCAGCGTGCTGGATCAGAACGACAACGAGCCGAGATTTGAGGTTTCGCCGATGGACTTCAGTATTGCGGAGGACACGAAAGTGTTTTCAAACGTATATGAGGTAAGCGGGAGAGCGGGATTTGGGATTATCTGCGATGCCATTGTTGCGCTCTTATTTGTAACCTACTTCAAACATGAACCAAACCCCAGTTTCGAGTGCAAGACCCGGACCACGACAGTCACAATCCAGTAAATCGCAAATTAAAAATTGTCGGTGACGGCGCTAGCCACTTCGATGTCGAGTGCAACAGACTAGATGGGAGCAGATGTTGGCTGAGAACCCTTGCCCCATTCGACCGCGAGGCCAAGGACAGATACAATTTCAGTCTTATTGTCCTGGACACTAATGGGACCGATTCGGGAGTGATTCACAAGGCCGAAACCAACGTGTCCGTTCGAATTCTTGACGTTAATGATTACCAGCCATGGTTTGTAGCTGACCCCACTAATAAAAGAGCAATCGTCAACTGCAGCATTCAACCAACAGGCCCGGTGTGGCTGCCACCAGTGATTGTGCTGGAGAATGCCCCGGTGGGCTCGCTTTTGACGCAAGTTCTCGCGGTCGACTGCGATCTTGGCCTGAACGGCACAATCTACTACGAGCTGCGCCAGACGCACAACTCACACGGCCCACCCAACTGGCGCAGGGATCACCCACAGTTCCGGCTGGACGTCAAGAATGGCAAGCTAACGCTTATTCGGCCTCTCAATACGGACGGCCCAGACGGCCAGTCAAAGTTCACATTGGAGCTGTTAGCAAAGGACGGCGGATTATCGCCACGACTAACCGGTACGGCCAGCCTGATTGTCAATGTAGAAGACGTTAACGACAACCAGCCAGAGTTTGTCCGCACAGCGGATCTCACACTCAAGGTCAGCTGCGACAAAGCGCTTCCAAATAATCGCGTGACATCGCCAGAGGATGTCGAGGCTAGGGACGCAGATTCCAGCGAAGTGAACCGCCAACTCGGCTACCGTCTTGTCGATTTCGCTCCTGACCTGGGCCAGGCACCCTCCGTACCGCTGCACAGCTTAAGAATCGACGCGGACACGGGTCACGTGTACTTGAACACCACTCCGGAGCTTTGCACCGCCAGGTTTTACCGCTTCCAGTTGGAGGTCTACAACAAGGACAAGCCGCGAGGTCGGGTCAGCCGCAAACGGGTGAGAATCCTTTTCGAGGGCGGCGGTCGACGCGGCGGCAGTTCACTGATGGGCATCGGCGATCAACGGAGAACGTCAGGAGGCGGCGGCGGCGACCCGACGCTGTCGGCTGAAGGTCGCGATGCCGATGACAGAAACGGCGGTACCGGTGGCAGCGAAGATACGAAGTCTGCGATAATGGCCTCCGCGTTGATCGTGTTCTTGGCCTTGCTGGTGGCGCTGACAGCGCTGGCGGTCATGCTGCTTCTGCGCTGGTGCCTCAGACATCGGCAGATAGGCGCACCGGGTGAGTCTTCTTACTGGTGCTTCTCAGGGGATAAAAATCTGACGTATCCGAGTAGAGATGATTTCAAGACAAAGCGAGAGTTAACAATGAAATATCTCACAATTCTAGTCATTCTAGCGCCTCAAACTTACAGAAAAAGACGAGTATCTGAAAATGCTTCGATTTGTGTTCAGGAGGAAAAGGCGTTCTTCGGTGGGTAGAATGGCTATGAGCATTCTCGATCATCTCTAATCCCGGGTAGAAAACATCTAAACTAGACCGTTCGTTGCTCCTACAAACGGCTATCGGTTGAGCCGATTCCCCCCGGAGTCAGAAAAGGATAAATTCAAATTCTGAGCACTCTTGAATACAGTTAGAACAAGATAGCTGTCGCAGATTTATATTTCAGTCTCTACGCAGCTCCGGGATTATTCAGAAACTAAGGGCTTTGCATACGAGCCTAATTGTGCCAGGTTTTTACTAAACAAAAATGCACTTTATAACTGTAGTTTCACGTGTACACTTTGCACACATACCCCGACACCCAGACGGCAGCCGGACCAGAACATCAGGAATCTCAACATATAGCTCCTCAGCTCCTCAGCACCTGCGGCAGCTGCCAATTAGTTGCTTGGAGCCAATAGACACCCAGACTGCCACCAGCACCCAGGCAGTACTGCTGGAGGAGGACTTTGTCCAGGTATGAACTTCCCCACCTCCATTCCAGTCCTTGAACTTCCCCACCTCCATTCCAGTCCTTGAACTTCCCCACCTCCATTCCAGTCCTTGAACATCCCCATCTCCATTCCAGTCCTTGAACTTCCCGACCTCCATTCCAGCTAGTCCTTGAACTTCCCCACCTCCATTCCAGTCCTTGAACATCCCAATCTCCATTCCAGTCCCGGAACTTCCCCACCTCCATTCCAGTCCTTGAACTTCCCCACCTCCATTCCAGCTAGTCCTTGAACTTCCCCACCTCCATTCCAGTCCTTGAACATCCCCATCTCCATTCCAGTCCCGGAACTTCCCCACCTCCATTCCAGTCCTTGAACTTCCCCACCTCCATTCCAGCTAGTCCTTGAACTTCCCCATCTCCATTCCAGCTAGTCCTTGAGCTTCCCCACCTCCATTCCAGTCCTTGAACTTCCCCATCTCCATTCCAGTCCTTGAACTTCCCCACCTCTATTCCAGTCCTTGAACATCCCCATCTCCATTCCAGTCCTTGAACTTCCCCACCTCCATTCCAGCTAGTCCTTGAACTTCCCCACCTCCATTCCAGCTAGTCCTTGAACTTCCCCACCTCCATTCCAGTTAGTCCTTGAACTTCCCCATCTCCATTCCAGCTAGTCCTTGAACTTCCCCACCTACATTCCAGCTAGTCCTTGAACTTCCCCACCTCCATTCCAGTCCTTGAACTTCCCCACCTCCATTCCAGTCCTTGAACTTCCCCATCTCCATTCCAGTCCTTGAACTTCCCCATCTCCATTCCAGTCCTTGAACTTCCCCACCTCCATTCCAGTCCTTGAACATCCCCATCTCCATTCCAGTCCTTGAACTTCCCCACCTCCATTCCAGCTAGTACTTGAACTTCCCCACCTCCATTCCAGCTAGTCCTTGAACTTCCCCACCTCCATTCCAGCTAGTCCTTGAACTTCCCCACCAACATTCCAGTCCTTGAACATCCCCACCTCCATTCCAGTCCCGGAACTTCCACACCTCCATTCCAGTCCTTGAACTTCCCCACCTCCATTCCAGTCCTTGAACTTCCCCACCTCCATTCCAGCTAGCCCTTGAACTTCCCCACCTCCATTCCAGTCCTTGAACTTCCCCACCTCCATTCCAGTCCTTGAACTTCCCCACCTCCATTCCAGTCCTTGAACTTCCCCACCTCCATTCCAGCTAGCCCTTGAACTTCCCCACCTCCATTCCAGTCCTTGAACTTCCCCACCTCCATTCCAGTCCTTAAACTTCCCCACCTCCATTCCAGCTAGTCCTTGAACTTCCCCACCTCCATTCCAGTCCTTGAACTTCCCCATCTCCATTCCAGTCCTTGATCTTCCCCACCTCCATTCCAGCTAGTCCTTGAACTTCCCCACCTCCATTCCAGTCCTTGAACTTCCCCACCTCCATTCCAGTCCTTGAACTTCCCCACCTCCATTCCAGTCCTTGAACATCCCCATCTCCATTCCAGTCCCGGAACTTCCCCACCTCCATTCCATTCCTTGAACTTCCCCACCTCCATTCCAGTCCTTGAACTTCCCCACCTCCATTCCAGCTAGCCCTTGAACTTCCCCATCTTCATTCCAGTCCTTGAACTTCCCCACCTCCATTCCAGTCCTTAAACTTCCCCACCTCCATTCCAGCTAGTCCTTGAACTTCCCCACCTCCATTCCAGTCCTTGAACTTCCCCATCTCCATTCCAGTCCTTGATCTTCCCCACCTCCATTCCAGTCCTTGAACATCCCCATCTCCATTCCAGTCCTTGAACTTCCCCACCTCCATTCCAGTCCTTGAACTTCCCCATCTCCATTCCAGTCCTTGAACTTCCCCACCTCCATTCCAGTCCTTGAACATCCCCACCTCCATTCCAGTCCTTGAACTTCCCCACCTCCATTCCAGTCCCGGAACTTCCCCATCTCTTTTCCAGTCCTTGAACTTCCCCGCCTGTTAACTGTTAAACTTTAATACTCAGCAGGTGTCAGTGCAGCCCAGCAATGGAAGTGGCGCTATGCGACGTTATGACAGCCTGGTCGGAAAACACCCGACACGGAACCAGCAGCAGCAAAGACGACGGAATGCCTCATTGAATAATGGCGTTGACGACAGCGTAAACGAAGACGTACAAGTGATGATAGCGAACCCTGCGTCAGCTTCAAGAACTATGCGTAAGCAAACCTGCCGAAATATTCCACCAGGATAATCCATACCCCAGGCAAAAGCTTGCCGGTCAATCCTAGTGAAACAACTTCCGTAATCACAAAACATCCGCATCGTCGAGATGTTCAACGAGATAGAATTCGCCATTGAGGTGTACACAGAGCGATTTCAGTTTGTCCTTGTCAACAGGGTCTTCGACAAGAATCGCTGAATATCTCGTCGATGCTGACGTCGAACGGGTTTGAAATTCAGTTAATCGTAAATAGGTGGACTTTCAATAAAATCGGTCATTCAGTTTGGGAGCTGTCGTGAAGTAGGCAGTGGGTATTTGACATAATCCATAAAAATTCGCTGCAGCCGCCAACAGCGCCAGAAACTACTGCAGTCAGCAGCTGCCGCTGCAGCACCAGCCGGGGGCCTATCAGGCCCTGGCCAAGCCGCAGCAACACGCTGGCAGCGAAGGCTACATGGCCTGCCAGCAGTTCCAGTGGGGCTCAGCAGCAGCGGCAGCATCAGCAGCAGGGGCGGCCGCGCTATCGCAGAGCAGATCCTGCTCAAGAATGATCGATTCTAAGCGGCCCATCCAGCCGTCCTCATTAAAGTCCTCCTACCTGACCATTACTAAAGTGTAATGTGTAACATTAATGTGTAATATTATGGAGATGGTGTAACTAAGCAAACAGACTGTACAAAAAAACAATACATATTTTATTATTTCTTAAATAATTTTCACTGGATTGATTATAAAAAATAATTTCAGCGAAATGAAAGTGGCTTAATAAACTCAAGCATACATGCATGCCATCTCTATGCTACTAATAAGTAGCGCAACGACTTTTTAACCATGATTTCTAAGCGTGAAAATACAACATTTAAACTTGACTATGTAAATTGCATTCACAATTTTGAACTTGCTGAGCAGATTAGTTTAAGAAATTCAGTGTATTTGATGTGATAAAATAATTACAAGATTATGGTTCCAAATGGCGTAGTTTAGACAGCAAAATATACACAAGAATCCAGCCTCAAATATATTCAAAATAGATCGGAAAAATGTTTGGAGGCAATGAGAAGGAAGGATAAAGGGAAGGAGAGGAAGGGAGGACGAAGGGAAGGAGAGGAAGGGAGGATGAAGGCAAGGAGAAGGGAGGTTGAAGGCAAGGAGAAGGGAGGATGAAGAGAAGGAGAGGAAGGGAGGATGAAGGCAAGGAGAAGGGAGGTTGAAGGCAAGGAGAAGGGAGGATGAAGAGAAGGAGAGGAAGGGAGGATGAAGGCAAGGAGAAGGGAGGTTGAAGGCAAGGAGAAGGGAGGATGAAGAGAAGGAGAGGAAGGGAGTACGGAGTTAGTGCTGATGGGCCACCAGGACTGTCAGGCAGCCCAGGTGACAAGGCAGGTCAGAGAGTCAGCGGAGGCCTGGCCAGCTTGGTTGACGCGCAGTCCTGAGTCGCCGCCGCCAGGGTCAGCCGATTGCTGCAGTTCAGCAGCGATGCGGGCCGCAAGGGCCTTCAGAGCCGGCTCGCCGCCACTGGTGCTGCCGCGATGTGCGCTGATGACCAGCCGGACACTGCCGTGACTGCCGGAGTCTTCGGCACTGTGCCTGCGCTGCGCGTCCATCAGGCGGTGCACCTGCAGCAGCTTTATGCCAAGCATGTGATCGTCGATGCGCTCGGAGATGCGAATCTCGGCCGGCGGCTTCGGTTGCTTTTGACGGCGCGGCTGATAGCGCTGCTGAGTACCACCGGAGCTGCCGGATGAACGATGAGTGACAGAGGCTTTGCGATTAACTGATGTGACAGGCTTCTGTGAGAGTGACAGATGGGAGGCTGTGAAAGTGACAGATGGGAGGCTGTGATAGTGACAGATGGGGGGGCTGTGATAGTGACAGATGGGGGGCTGTGATAGTGACAGATGGGAGGCTGGGATAGTGACAGATGGGGGGCTGTGATAGTGACAGATGGGGGGCTGTGATAGTGACAGATGGGAGGCTGGGATAGTGACAGATGGGGGGCTGTGATAGTGACAGATGGGAGGCTGGGATAGTGACAGATGGGGGGCTGTGATAGTGACAGATGGGAGGCTGGGATAGTGACAGATGGGGGGCTGTGATAGTGACAGATGGGGGGCTGGGATAGTGACAGATGGGAGGCTGGGATAGTGACAGATGGGAGGCTGGGATAGTGACAGATGGGAGGCTGAGATAGTGACAGATGGGAGGCTGTGATAGTGACAGATGGGAGGCTGGGATAGTGACAGATGGGGGGCTGTGATAGTGACAGATGGGAGGCTGGGATAGTGACAGATGGGGGGCTGTGATAGTGACAGATGGGAGGCTGGGATAGTGACAGATGGGGGGCTGTGATAGTGACAGATGGGAGGCTGGGATAGTGACAGATGGGAGGCTGGGATAGTGACAGATGGGAGGCTGGGATAGTGACAGATGGGGGGCTGTGATAGTGACAGATGGGAGGCTGGGATAGTGACAGATGGGGGGCTGTGATAGTGACAGATGGGAGGCTGGGATAGTGACAGATGGGGGGCTGTGATAGTGACAGATGGGAGGCTGGGATAGTGACAGATGGGGGGCTGTGATAGTGACAGATGGGAGGCTGAGATAGTGACAGATGGGAGGCTGTGATAGTGACAGATGGGAGGCTGGGATAGTGACAGATGGGAGGCTGGGATAGTGACAGATGGGGGGCTGTGATAGTGAAATATGTGAGCCTGTGAGAGTGCCAGATGGAAGACTGTGCGAGTGATAGATGTGACAGGCTCGTGCAAGAGTGACAGATAATAAGCAGTTTTAGTAAATGCGGGTGACAAACAGCGCTCACTTTTCACCCTTAATGTCTGCAGTTCCCTCGACCATTCGGTAGGTCGGAATGCCCTCGCCTGTCGAGCCTCCGTCTTTGGCGATCGCCGCCGCGGCTTCGTCCACCAGTCGAATCTTGTGGCCTGTCGCGGCGGCCCGGGTTCTAGCCTGCTCCAGGCGACAGACGCCCAGACTCTGGCCGGTCGGGCCGAGCAGCCGAACTAGACGGCGAAGATCCTGGGCTGCGGCGATCTCCAGCTCATTGCGACTGTGCCGCTGCTGCTGCTGCTGCTGCTGACGGGAGACAACCCGTTGCTTGCCGCCGGTGCTGCTGAGACGGCGAGAACAGGCAGCTGCCAGCCGGAGGGCCGCCGAGCGAAACGAAAGAGTTGGCAGCTGATGGAATTCAAATCGCGGATGTTAATACGCTGGACACAGCCAGACTAGATACGAGGTCTTAGGCTTAATAACTTCAGTTCCCTGGTCTCTGCGAGTTTTATAGCTTGAAAAAATCTAGCCTCTCTTCACGTTAGCAATGAAGCTCACTAGTTTCCTTCTGTTCAACCCAGAAATTCCTATAGTTTCCCTTGGTTGACCTTAAAGTTCCCATGGATTCCATCTGGTTGACCTTGAAGTTCCCTTGGATTTCATCTGGTTGACCTTGAAGTTCCCTTGGATTCCATCTGGTTGACCTTGAAGTTCCCTTGGATTCCATCTGGTTGACCTTGAAGTTCCCTTGGATTCCATCTGGTTGACCTTGAAGTTCTCTTGGATTCCATCTGGTTGACCTTGAAGTTCTCTTGGATTTTATCTGGTTGACCTTGAAGTTCTCTTGGATTTTATCTGGTTGACCTTGAAGTTCCCTAGGATTTTATCTGGTTGACCTTGAAGTTCCCTTGGATTTTATCTGGTTGACCTTGAAGTTCCCTTGGATTTTATCTGGTTGACCTTGAAGTTTCCTTGGATTTTATCTGGTTGACCTTGAAGTTCCCTTGGATTTTATCTGGTTGACCTTGAAGTTCCCTTGGATTTTATCTGGTTGACCTTGAAGTTCCCATGGATTCGCTGTCGCTTGCTAAAAGAACAGAAAATGAAATGCAACTACTGTATTTTGACGACGCACTTTATCAAATTCAATCGTAAATAGCGTCAAATAGGACAGTTAAAACAAAAAAATGAAATTAACGTTTTACAGTCAATTAGACAGTCAATTATTAAACCAAATGCCGATATGTTTAGCAAAGAAAGACACTTCAAAATTGTCGCAGTTGCACTTGTTAGTGCTTTTAATGGGCTGTAATAATTTAAGGATTTAGCGAACAGTTAAAGTACAAATAAATTTAAATCATGAGTTGCAATCGATTCTTTTTTAAATTCAGCTAGAAATTTAGTATGGATTTTCTAAAATATTGAAAATCATCGATTCCCCAGACTTTCTACAGATCAACTGTCAATCTGTAATAGATTTTATCATAGATCACCTCGACCAATCTACCAGACTTTATCAATGATCACCTCGATCAATCTACCAGACTTTACCATAGATCAACTCGATCAATCTAACAGACTTTACCATAGATCAACTCGATCAATCTACCAGACTTTACCATAGATCAACTCGATCAATCTAACAGACTTTACCATAGATCAACTCGATCAATCTAACAGACTTTACCATAGATCAACTCGATCAATCTAACAGACTTTACCATAGATCAACTCGATCAATCTACCAGACTTTACCATAGATCAACTCGATCAATATACCAGACTTTATCAATGATCACCTCGACCAATCTACCAGACTTTATCAATGATCACCTCGATCAATCTACCAGACTTTACCATAGATCAACTTGATCAATCTACCAGACTTTACCATAGATCAACTCGATCAATCTACCAGACTTTACCATAGATCAACTCGATCAATCTACCAGACTTTATCAATGATCACCTCGATCAATCTACCAGACTTTATCAATGATCACCTCGATCAATCTACCAGACTTTACCATAGATCAACTCGATCAATCTAACAGACTTTACCATAGATCAACTCGATCAATATACCAGACTTTATCAATGATCACCTCGACCAATCTACCAGACTTTATCAATGATCACCTCGATCAATCTACCAGACTTTACCATAGATCAACTTGATCAATCTACCAGACTTTACCATAGATCAACTCGATCAATCTACCAGACTTTACCATAGATCAACTCGATCAATCTACCAGACTTTATCAATGATCACCTCGATCAATCTACCAGACTTTATCAATGATCACCTCGATCAATCTACCAGACTTTACCATAGATCAACTCGATCAATCTACCAGAATTTACCATAGATCAACTCTATCAATCTACCAGACTTTATCAATGATCACCTCGATCAATCTACCAGACTTTACCATAGATCCACTCGATCAATCTACCAGACTTTACCATAGATCAACTCGATCAATCTACCAGATTTTCAGCTGATAATATTCCAAAGACGCAATAATACATTATTCGAGCCACCGTGCTGTCAGCCAATCAGACGAATCTTCCCGCAGCTTCCTCGAGTTTGGCGCGCCGATCGCGGAAGACCAGCGACTCGGGATCGCCTGCGGGATCCCGGCAGACGGACAATTTTCTGTCGATGGAGCGCAGAGCCTCGGCGGCTCCACCGGCGTGTTCGTCGCCACCGCCAGCGATGGGAAAATCTGTCAACAGCTGCCGGACTTTCTCCATCAACTTCCTGCAGCAGTTGACGTCGTTGCTGCAGAGCTGGTTGAGCACAAACTGTTCAGCGTTCAAGCCCAGACCTTCGGCCGATTCAACAAGAGCAGCCAGGGCAATCTGTGACGGCGGGAACAGGAAGGAAGCATCCGAGCTCAGAGACAGCATGACAAACTCATCGGCCTTACGCCTGAGCAGGTCCACAGTGGCTGGTGGCACTGACTGGCCGGTGTAGAACACGGCCGCCTTCAGCAGCAGGCCTTCCAGCGGCCGAAACGGCGTGTGCACTATTAGGTCGAAGCCAAGCCGGTCGATCAAATACAGCTCCGAGTTCAGTATGAGATCCACGTATTTCTCTTTGTTTCTTGGAATATTCTGAGCGAACTGGTGTATTGACAGGTTGAATTCGTCTACCTTGCAGGCCAGGTAGAGGCATGTGAATAGTACATCCCTGGGATGCACCTCCATTGGCGAATTCAACAGGTAAAACCGACGGAAATAATGCACCGCCGTGGCTGTTACGCTAGGTGGCAAATCTGGTTTAAAATCTCGGCAGGTGTTAACTAGCACGGTGGTGTATTGGCCAATCAGGAGGCTGCATTCCGCTAGCGTCAGAGCCTGCGCGTCGGCCTCAGCCGGCGACAGGTTGAGCCGCTGGGCAAAGTCTCTGACGGCCCTGGTGTGACCGTCCTGGCGCTGCTGTTCGAGCTCTTCAATGGAGTCGAAAAGCCAGCGCCGCTTATGGCTGCTTGTGCTGAACATTCGGGCTGCAGTTTGATTGAGGAGAGCAGGCGATTGATGAGGACTGCTCAGGAATAGACTCAAAAGACAAGTTTTGAGCAAGGCTGTCTGCATTCCCCACACCCAGGCTCTCAGCTTACTCCACAACCAGGCTCTCACCCTACCCAAGGCTCTTACCCTACTCCACATCCAGGCTCTCACCCAACTCCACATCCAGGCTCTCACCCAACTCCACACCCAGGCTCTCAGCTTACTCCACAACCAGGCTCTCACCCTACCCAAGGCTCTTACCCTACTCCACATCCAGGCTCTCACCCAACTCCACATCCAGGCTCTCACCCAACTCCACATCCAGGCTCTCACCCAACTCCACATCTAGGCTCTCACCCTACTCCACATCCAGGCTCTCACCCTACTCCACATCCAGGCTCTCACCCAACTCCACATCTAGGCTCTCACCCTACTCCACATCCAGGCTCTCACCCTACTCCACATCCAGGCTCTCACCCTACTCCACATCCAGGCTCTCACCCTACTCCACATCCAGGCTCTCACCCTACTCCACATCTAGGCTCTCACCCAACTCCACATCTAGGCTCTCACCCTACTCCACATCCAGGCTCTCACCCTACTCCACATCTAGGCTCTCACCCTACTCCACATCCAGGCTCTCACCCTACTCCACATCCAGGCTCTCACCCAACTCCACATCTAGGCTCTCACCCTACTCCACATCCAGGCTCTCACCCAACTCCACACCCAGGCTCTCAGCTTACTCCACAACCAGGCTCTCACCCTACCCAAGGCTCTTACCCTACTCCACATCCAGGCTCTCACCCAACTCCACATCCAGGCTCTCACCCAACTCCACATCCAGGCTCTCACCCAACTCCACATCTAGGCTCTCACCCTACTCCACATCCAGGCTCTCACCCTACTCCACATCTAGGCTCTCACCCTACTCCACATCCAGGCTCTCACCCTACTCCACATCCAGGCTCTCACCCTACTCCACATCCAGGCTCTCACCCTACTCCACATCCAGGCTCTCACCCTACTCCACATCCAGGCTCTCACCCTACTCCACATCTAGGCTCTCACCCAACTCCACATCTAGGCTCTCACCCTACTCCACATCCAGGCTCTCACCCTACCCCACACCCTCAAACTTGGATCCGCCTGCGAACAGAGAGTTCTCTGGTCAGTAAACAATAAAAGCAAAAATAGAAATAATACATTCAGGCTACAAACAGCAACCGGCAATCATAGACCCCACAATGACTTGGTTAGCATTTATATTAATTTTTTTTTCGTTTTTTGTTTTTAAGTATTTTGCAATTCAATGATTGAAGCAAAAAGATGCTTTTAAACTGGCCTATAATTATTTTCTTCAGAGTTAATAATCCAGCAAGCGACACTTTAGAAATAAAATAAATAGGAGTGACAGGAAAACTTACTGAAAACAAATAGGTAAAACTAAGCAAACTAATGACTCGGTGTTTGTAGCATTGTGCAAAAACTTGCTTCACTGGGATAGGAAGAATGCCTGGACAGAGTAGAAAATATTTAAGGATCAAAACGTGTCCACCACTTCAAGAGACAATGTTGTACTTTTGTAACTGCATATTAAAAAGAGGAACGCCGTGATTTTATTTTTTAACGTATATTAATTCATTTCCTTTTTTTGGTCTATATACCAATAGATTAATTAGTATAATCAATCGATTATACTAAGGCCATAACACAATCAGCTGCCGCCCAAATCAGGGTACACATAGCTACCAATGAGTGAGTAATTATTAGGTTTAAGACCCTTCGCAGAAATTTTCAACATTATCAACTATCGGAGTCCAGGGTGTAAGGGTGCAGAAGCGACTGCCCGGGGTCACTCCGTGGCCTCCCGCTTAGTCGGCGGGCAGATCATCACCGGCCTGAAGGCGTGGTGCAGCACGTAGTCGCTGACGCTGCCCAAGAAGGTGCGGCGGAGCAGGCCCAGACCGCGGCTGCCCATCACCACCATGTCGGCCGAGTGCTCCTCGGCTGCGCGGACGATGGCTTCGCCGGGCTCGCCAGACACCAGCAGGAAGCTGAAGTGCTTGACGCCGATGTCGCGGCAGGCGTCCTTCCAGCGAGACTCCATGCGCCTGGCCTCGGCGATCTGCGCGAAAAATTTATTGGTTGTAAGGATGCCACGTGACAACAGGAGCTGTTGTCAGGGAATCTGAGAGGTTGTCGAGAAACATGCGAGGTTGTCAGGAAACCTAAGAGGTTGTCAGGGAATCTGGGAGGTTGTCAAGAAACATGCGAGGTTGTCAGGAAACCTGGGAGGTTGTCAGGGAATCTAGGAGGTTGTCAGGAAATCTGGGATATTGTCAGGAAACCTGCGAGGTTGTCAGGAAACCTGAGAGGTTGTCAGGGAATTCAAAAGGTTGTTGGGGAATCTGGGAGGTTGTCAGGGAATTCAAAAGGTTGTTAGGGAATCTGGGAGGTTGTCAGGGAATTCAAAAGGTTGTTAGGAAATCTGGGAGGTTGTCAGGGAATCTGGGAGGTTGTCAGGGAATCTGGGAGGTTGTCAGGGAATCTGGTATGTTGTCAGCGAATCTGGGATGTTGTCTGGGAATCTGGGAGATTGTCAGGAAATCTGTGATGTTGTCTGGGAATTCAAAAAGTTGTTAGGGAATATGAGAGGATGTCAGGAAACCTGGGAGGTTGTCAGGGAATTCAAAAGGTTGTTAGGAAATCTGGGAGGTTGTCAGGGAATTCAAAGGTTGTTAGGGAATCTGGGAGGTTGTCAGGAAATCTGGGATGTTGTCAGGAAACCTGCGAGGTTGTCAGGAAACCTGCGAGGTTGTCAGGAAACCTGAGAGGTTGTCAGGGAATTCAAAAGGTTGTTAGGAGATCTGGGAGGTTGTCAGGGAATTCAAAAGGTTGTTAGGAGATCTGGGAGGTTGTCAGGGAATTCAAAAGGTTGTTAGGAAATCTGGGAGGTTGTCAGGGAATTCAAAAGGTTGTTGGGGAATCTGGGAGGTTGTCAGGGAATTCAAAAGGTTGTTAGGGAATCTGGGAGGTTGTCAGGGAATTCAAAAAGTTGTTAGGAAATCTGGGAGGTTGTCAGGGAATTCAAAAGGTTGTTAGGAAATCTGGGAGGTTGTCAGGGAATTCAAAGGTTGTTAGGGAATCTGGGAGGTTGTCAGGGAATTCAAAAAGTTGTTAGGAAATCTGGGAGGTTGTCAGGGAATTCAAAGGTTGTTAGGGAATCTGGGAGGTTGTCAGGAAATCTGTGATGTTGTCTGGGAATTCAAAAAGTTGTTAGGGAATATGAGAGGATGTCAGGAAACCTGGGAGGTTGTCAGGGAATTCAAAAGGTTGTTAGGAAATCTGGGAGGTTGTCAGGGAATTCAAAGGTTGTTAGGGAATCTGGGAGGTTGTCAGGAAATCTGGGATGTTGTCAGGAAACCTGCGAGGTTGTCAGGAAACCTGCGAGGTTGTCAGGAAACCTGAGAGGTTGTCAGGGAATTCAAAAGGTTGTTAGGAGATCTGGGAGGTTGTCAGGGAATTCAAAAGGTTGTTAGGAGATCTGGGAGGTTGTCAGGGAATTCAAAAGGTTGTTAGGAAATCTGGGAGGTTGTCAGGGAATTCAAAAGGTTGTTGGGGAATCTGGGAGGTTGTCAGGGAATTCAAAAGGTTGTTAGGGAATCTGGGAGGTTGTCAGGGAATTCAAAAAGTTGTTAGGAAATCTGGGAGGTTGTCAGGGAATTCAAAAGGTTGTTAGGAAATCTGGGAGGTTGTCAGGGAATTCAAAGGTTGTTAGGGAATCTGGGAGGTTGTCAGGGAATTCAAAAAGTTGTTAGGAAATCTGGGAGGTTGTCAGGGAATTCAAAGGTTGTTAGGGAATCTGGGAGGTTGTCAGGAAATCTGGGATGTTGTCAGGAAACCTGCGAGGTTGTCAGGAAACCTGCGAGGTTGTCAGGAAACCTGAGAGGTTGTCAGGGAATTCAAAAGGTTGTTAGGAGATCTGGGAGGTTGTCAGGGAATTCAAAAGGTTGTTAGGAGATCTGGGAGGTTGTCAGGGAATTCAAAAGGTTGTTAGGAAATCTGGGAGGTTGTCAGGGAATTCAAAAGGTTGTTGGGGAATCTGGGAGGTTGTCAGGGAATTCAAAAGGTTGTTAGGGAATCTGGGAGGTTGTCAGGGAATTCAAAAAGTTGTTAGGAAATCTGGGAGGTTGTCAGGGAATTCAAAAGGTTGTTAGGAAATCTGGGAGGTTGTCAGGGAATTCAAAGGTTGTTAGGGAATCTGGGAGGTTGTCAGGGAATCTGGGAGGTTGTCAGGGAATTCAAAGGTTGTTAGGGAATATGAGAGGATGTCAGGAAACCTGGGAGGTTGTCAGGGAATTCAAAAGGTTGTTAGGAAACCTGAGAGGTTGTCAGGGAATTCAAAAGGTTGTTAGGAGATCTGGGAGGTTGTCAGGGAATTCAAAAGGTTGTTAGGAGATCTGGGAGGTTGTCAGGGAATTCAAAAGGTTGTTAGGAAATCTGGGAGGTTGTCAGGGAATTCAAAAGGTTGTTGGGGAATCTGGGAGGTTGTCAGGGAATTCAAAAGGTTGTTAGGGAATCTGGGAGGTTGTCAGGGAATTCAAAGGTTGTTAGGGAATCTGGGAGGTTGTCAGGGAATCTGGGAGGTTGTCAGGGAATTCAAAGGTTGTTAGGGAATATGAGAGGATGTCAGGAAACCTGGGAGGTTGTCAGGGAATTCAAAAGGTTGTTAGGAAACCTGAGAGGTTGTCAGGGAATTCAAAAGGTTGTTAGGAGATCTGGGAGGTTGTCAGGGAATTCAAAAGGTTGTTAGGAGATCTGGGAGGTTGTCAGGGAATTCAAAAGGTTGTTAGGAAATCTGGGAGGTTGTCAGGGAATTCAAAAGGTTGTTGGGGAATCTGGGAGGTTGTCAGGGAATTCAAAAGGTTGTTAGGGAATCTGGGAGGTTGTCAGGGAATTCAAAAAGTTGTTAGGAAATCTGGGAGGTTGTCAGGGAATTTAAAAAGTTGTCAGAGAAATTAAAAGGTTGTTAGGGAATCTAAGTGGCCATTAGGAGTTTGTCAGGGAATGGTTTGAGGTTTATACAACAAACAAATAAGTCACCTGCTCCTCTAGCATCTCGGCGTGCTTGCGCAGAAAGGCGTCGCCACTGGAGCTGGATGACAGAGAGCCGGGCACCGATGGTGGCTCGATGACGTGCACCATCAGCAGCACGTCGTGACTACGGCGCAGCTGCTTCACATACCAGTCGAATGCGCGCTGGCAGTGCTCGGAGCCGTCAATGGCCAATAGGACAACGCGCATCGGCTCGTCGCTGGTCGCAGACGCAGCGGCGGGGGCAGCAGTTTCTACTTGGTCACTCATGTTTGCTGCTTTTAGACGAAGTCGCTTGGATTGCTGCGAGTTAAAGAGCTGATTTTCTATATAATACAAATACAATGCTTAATGTGCCCCGCCATAAAAAGTAGCTGCATTTGTTTTTTACTATATACTATAGATTGAAAGTAAAGAAGAAAGGAAGGGGCATTTAGGGGATGTGCGGAAAGAGAAATGAAACAAAAATGTGTGAAGGGAAGGTGAAGGGATGACATATAGGGAATTGGAGGAAGGGGGTGAAGGGCAGTTAAGAAAAGGAGGATGAATGGAAGCTGGTGAAGGCAGGATGTAGGGAGGTTGGGGAAGGCAGGATGAAGGGAATTTAAGGAAGGCAGGATGAAGGGAAGTTGAGGAAGGCAGGATGAAGGGAAGCTGGGGAAGGGAGGATGAAGAGAAGTTAAGGAAGGCAGGATGAAGGGAAGTTGAGGAAGGCAGGATGTAGGGAAGTTGAGGAAGGCAGGATGTAGGGAGGTTGAGGAAGGCAGGATGTAGGGAGGTTGAGGAAGGCAGGATGAAGGGAAGTTGAGGAAGGCAGGATGTAGGGAGGTTGGGGAAGGCAGGATGAAGGGAAGTTGAGGAAGGCAGGATGTAGGGAGGTTGGGGAAGGCAGGATGAAGGGAATTTAAGGAAGGCAGGATGAAGGGAAGTTGAGGAAGGCAGGATGAAGGGAAGCTGGGGAAGGGAGGATGAAGAGAAGTTAAGGAAGGCAGGATGAAGGGAAGTTGAGGAAGGCAGGATGTAGGGAAGTTGAGGAAGGCAGGATGAAGGGAAGTTGAGGAATGCAGGATGTAGGGAGGTTGAGGAAGGCAGGGTGAGGGAAGTTGAGGAAGGGAGGATGAAGGGAAGTTGAGGAAGGCAGGATGAAGGGAAGTTGAGGAAGGCAGGATGTAGGGAGGTTGAGGAAGGCAGGATGTAGGGAGGTTGAGGAAGGCAGGATGAAGATTGGAAGGCAGGATGAAGGGAAGTTGAGGAAGGCAGGATGAAGATTGGAAGGCAGGATGAAGGGAAGTTGAGGAAGGCAGGATGAAGGGAAGTTAAGGAAGGCAGGATGAAGGGAAGTTGAGGAAGGCAGGATGAAGATTGGAAGGGAGGATGTAGGGAGGTTGAGGAAGGCAGGATGAAGGGAAGTTAAGGAAGGCAGGATGAAGGGAAGTTGAGGAAGGCAGGATGTAGGGAGGTTGAGGAAGGCAGGATGTAGGGAGGTTGAGGAAGGCAGGATGAAGGGAAGTTGAGGAAGGCAGGATGTAGGGAGGTTGGGGAAGGCAGGATGAAGGGAAGTTGAGGAAGGCAGGATGTAGGGAGGTTGGGGAAGGCAGGATGAAGGGAATTTAAGGAAGACAGGATGAAGGGAAGCTGGGGAAGGGAGGATGAAGGGAAGCTGGGGAAGGGAGGATGAAGAGAAGTTAAGGAAGGCAGGATGTAGGGAAGTTGAGGAAGGCAGGATGAAGGGAAGCTGGGGAAGGCAGGATGAAGGGAAGTTGAGGAAGGCAGGATGAAGGGAAGCTGGGGAAGGCAGGATGAAGGGAAGTTGAGGAAGGCAGGATGAAGATTGGAAGGGAGGATGAAGGGAAGTTGAGGAAGGCAGGATGAAGGGAAGTTAAGGAAGGCAGGATGAAGGGAAGTTGAGGAAGGCAGGATGAAGATTGGAAGGGAGGATGTAGGGAGGTTGAGGAAGGCAGGATGAAGGGAAGTTAAGGAAGGCAGGATGAAGGGAAGTTGAGGAAGGCAGGATGTAGGGAGGTTGAGGAAGGCAGGATGTAGGGAGGTTGAGGAAGGCAGGATGAAGGGAAGTTGAGGAAGGCAGGATGTAGGGAGGTTGGGGAAGGCAGGATGAAGGGAAGTTGAGGAAGGCAGGATGTAGGGAGGTTGGGGAAGGCAGGATGAAGGGAATTTAAGGAAGACAGGATGAAGGGAAGCTGGGGAAGGGAGGATGAAGGGAAGCTGGGGAAGGGAGGATGAAGAGAAGTTAAGGAAGGCAGGATGTAGGGAAGTTGAGGAAGGCAGGATGAAGGGAAGCTGGGGAAGGCAGGATGAAGGGAAGTTGAGGAAGGCAGGATGAAGGGAAGCTGGGGAAGGCAGGATGAAGGGAAGTTGAGGAAGGCAGGATGTAGGGAAGTTGAGGAAGGCAGGATGAAGGGAAGCTGGGGAAGGGAGGATGAAGGGAAGTTAAGGAAGGCAGGATGAAGGGAAGTTAAGGAAGCAGGATGTTGGGAGGTTGAGGAAGGCAGGGTGAGGGAAGTTGAGGAAGGGAGGATGAAGGGAAGTTGAGGAAGGCAGGATGAAGGGAAGTTAAGGAAGCAGGATGTAGGGAAGTTGAGGAAGGCAGGATGTAGGGAGGTTGAGGAAGGCAGGATGAAGATTGGAAGGCAGGATGAAGGGAAGTTGAGGAAGGCAGGATGAAGATTGGAAGGGAGGATGAAGGGAATTTAAGGAAGGCAGGATGTAGGGAAGTTGAGGAAGGCAGGATGAAGGGAAGCTGGGGAAGGGAGGATGAAGAGAAGTTAAGGAAGGCAGGATGAAGGGAAGTTGAGGAAGGCAGGATGAAGGGAAGTTGAGGAATGCAGGATGTAGGGAGGTTGAGGAAGGCAGGGTGAGGGAGGTTGAGGAAGGCAGGATGTAGGGAGGTTGGGGAAGGCAGGGTGAGGGAGGTTGAGGAAGGCAGGATGTAGGGAGGTTGGGGAAGGCAGGATGAAGGGAAGTTGAGGAAGGCAGGATGAAGGGAAGTTGAGGAAGGCAGGATGTAGGGAGGTTGAGGAAGGCAGGATGAAGGGAAGTTGAGGAAGGCAGGATGAAGGGAAGTTGAGGAAGGCAGGATGTAGGGAGGTTGAGGAAGGCAGGATGAAGGGAAGTTGAGGAAGGCAGGATGTAGGGAGGTTGGGGAAGGCAGGATTTAGGGAAGTTGAGGAAGGCAGGATGTAGGGAAGTTGAGGAAGGCAGGATGTAGGGAAGTTGAGGAAAGGCAGGATGAAGGGAAGTTGAGGAAGGCAGGATGAAGATTGGAAGGGAGGATGAAGGGAAGTCGAGGAAGGGAATAATGAAGGATAAAGGAAGACTAAAAAACCTTGCTTTGCTAAAAACAGAACAATAAATAATTCTTTTGGCTAAATACGACGTGCTAGTTGAAGATAGTATCGAAGGTGGCTGTAGTATTAGAAAATGACAACAATTCACATAATTTATTTTTTAATGGAAGCCTAATCGTTAATCTTAACAGCCAAAATTTAAAAAATGTTTTTTTAAAAGGCATAAATTTAAATTTACGAGTAGTTGCAATCAAAATTTTGGCTGAATCACTAAATAAAAAGTATATAAAATCGTTGCTTAAAAAATTAATGCTAATAGTTTTGTCAACAATCAACAGTCTCAGATTGAATTTGGAATGATAAATGTTGGCAGTCTAAGCCCACATGTTCATGTAGTGCAGGCGCCAGTACACCATGTAGCTAAGGACCAGTTCTGAAATGGTTATTTTTCATACTAGTGAGACAGTATGGCTGACACATACCGCCCAAAATTAGTTTGAATGCTGGATATATTCTAAAAAAGCTTGTAACGCCACAGCCACTTGAATTACTACCCCAGATGGCGAATTACTGGCATCTATTTTACAAAAGGGTAAACTTTTGCACAGATAGATTTTTTTCGGGAATCTGATCCTAAAAACTAGGGATCACGATTCTTATTCTGAAAGCATGGGACCCCGATCCTGAAACCGTGGGGTCCCGATCCTGAAACCGTGGGGTCCCGATCCTGAAATCACGGGACCCAGATCCTGAAACCACAGGACCCAGATCCTGAAACCAGGACACCTAGATCCTGTAAACCCGGTATCTCGATCCTGAAAACCCAGAACCACGATCCTGAAAACCCAGTATCACTTTCCTAAATTAACAGGAGATTCTAAGCCGAAAATATGTTTTCCTGATTGCTAACAACTTCGAAAATGCTGATCCCATCTGACCTCCAGCTGAGATTTTAACTCCCAAACTAAGCTAAGAGCTGCCTTGTAATGAAGCAAGAATTCTTATCGAAAAAACTACAGAACTGCATTTCAGTTTAATGCGCAGATATCAGCCTATAGAAACAGCTTAAGAAAAAGTGACAAAATATCTCACTGAAAAACGATCGGAGCAGGGGCACAGGCAGGCCGGCCAGCCAGGCCACAGCGGGCTGCAGGCATTTGTCGTGAGCCGGCGTGCGAAACGCGTAGGACAGCGCCAGGGATTTCAGTCGGCGCGATCGGCAGTCCCGCTGACGCTGGCTAAGACAGGCGGGGCTGGGCAGGCAGGCCAGCGAGAGAAGGTCCACTCCGGCGGAGGCCAGCCAGGGTAGCCAGGAGGCGGGGCCGTGGCACACGTACAGGCTGGTGTGTAACAGCGGCCGCGCCGAATACAGCAGCTCGGCTAGGCGAGGCCGATTCTGACACGTCGACGTCGATGTCAAAGCCGGAGTTTTCGGACAACGGCAGGACAACGCGGCGGATGCGGCCGATCGACGATCGTCTAGGACTTGTTGACGCGCGCGAATCAGGTAGAGACGAAGCACTAGCCTGCAATGCATTGACGACTGGGGCTTAATTGGATCTCAGGGATGCTGAATGGGATCTGAGGGATGCTGAATGGGATCTGAGAGTGGGTTAATTGGATCTGAGGGATGCTGAATGGGATCTGAGAGTGGCTTAATTGGATCTGAGGGATGCTGTATGGGATCTGAGGGATGCTGAATGGGATCTGAGGGAGGCTGAATGGGATCTGAGGGAGGCTGTATGGGATCTGAGGGATGCTGTATGGGATCTGAGGGATGCTGAATGGGATCTGAGGGAGGCTGAATGGGATCTGAGAGTGGGTTAATTGGATCTGAGGGATGCTGAATGGGATCTGAGAGTGGCTTAATTGGATCTGAGGGATGCTGTATGGGATCTGAGGGATGCTGAATGGGATCTGAGGGAGGCTGAATGGGATCTGAGGGAGGCTGTATGGGATCTGAGGGATGCTGTATGGGATCTGAGGGATGCTGAATGGGATCTGAGGGAGGCTGAATGGGATCTGAGGGAGGCTGAATGGGATCTGAGGGAGGCTGTATGGGATCTGAGGGATGCTGTATGGGATCTGAGGGATGCTGAATGGGATCTGAGGGAGGCTGAATGGGATCTGAGGGAGGCTGAATGGGATCTGAGGGAGGCTGTATGGGATCTGAGGGATGCTGTATGGGATCTGAGGGATGCTGAATGGGATCTGAGGGAGGCTGAATGGGATCTGAGGGAGGCTGAATGGGATCTGAGGGAGGCTTAATTGGATCTGAGGGATGCTGTATGGGATCTGAGGGATGCTGTATGGGATCTGAGGGATGCTGTATGGGATCTGAGGGATGCTGTATGGGATCTGAGGGATGCTGAATGGGATCTGAGGGAGGCTGAATGGGATCTGAGGGAGGCTGAATGGGATCTGAAGGAGGCCGAATGGGATCTGAAAAAGGGTTAAATTAGACGTGAGAAAGATGTTCTAGACACGAATGTGATTTGATGCGAACTAAAAATGGTTAAGATATGGGATATGATGGGTTAAATATAAAAGTACATCTGAAGTCTCACTTCAAACCCTGCAACAGCAGAATCGTACTCCATTTGATGCGTTTAGATCCAAATTTGTAGGCGCTGCATTCGAACACTACCTCGAAGACTTCGATGAACCTTCTAAGAAACTCGGCTGTCTAAAGAAAAAAAATACTTCTATTTGTTAATTCTGTCGAAGTCTGGCCCTGACATTTACTGTCAACTTGACTTACATTCTCATTTAAGGTTCTCAGAAGCAGTCCGGAGTGATAATACTTTCTTATGGTGGCTGCAAAATTTCCACAGGCATACAAAACTTCTGACAGAAAGTCGCCATGAACTTTGTAGATAGCTAAAATTATGTTATGAAATTTTAGGAAAGTTAAAACTTAGTTTGTTAAATATGCATACAGTTATGGTTCTCCATTTAGGATATACTCTAATTATCAGAGCAGCTGAATAGGTAAGACACCAGCATATAGAGCACAGGCGACACATAACTTTAACTGACAAACAATATTGCCAACTTTGACAATATGAAAGACAACGTGGATGTTTTGTACTTCATATAGACTATCACGTTAAACAGTTCTGATTGTACTTTCTATCCATATAAACTAAATCAATAAAGTCTCTTTGTACAATTCTTTCTCTAATCTTCTAAATCCATAGTTACAAGTATTTTTAACCAATTTGAGATTCATTTCAGATTTAGAAAAAAACTATTTTTACCTGTTGCTAAATAAATGAGTAATCTAGAATTACAATAATTTATAGACAAGTGTTATTAGGTATTACTAATTTTGTAAGTTACAAATTGCCAATCATTAAATTATACATAGCCATTTGTGTAATTAATAAAATTATTTTTATAAATAATATATACAACTATATAATAAAATACATAGCTATGTGCTTGTCATGACCAAAGTGACTAGTGCCAACACTGAACTTACAGCAAACTCTTCATTTGGCATACTTTGGAAAAACAAAGTATGTACTTTGTGAGATAGGGCAGCATGGCTCTGTATGCTGATGTTGTTTTGTATAGAAATGCACGGGCTAAATGTGTTGTTAATTTGCATGACACTTTTGAGCACACATTTTACAATACCCAGGGTGCATGTCCATAAACTTTGTGCAAAAACTCCAATATGGAATAATAGGCTATTCAACCTTCAGAAGAATGAGATGTACATCCTTGTTTTATACCAAATGTGATTCTGTCAGTTAAGTGCTTGGCTATTGCAACTGAAGATAGGCCTGGACAATTTCAGATGCATTAGAGCTGACTATGTCTGTGAAGCATTGGTGTGTGAGGCAGTAAAGCACTAGCTGGTGGCTCAGGTAAAAAAAGAGGCTTGAAATGCATTGCTTCAGATCAGTGGCTATAAATATAATTGTTGAGGCCAAAAAATGAGAGTAGAGACCAAAACATGTCTACACAGGTTTTTAGGTCCATTAGTTTATTAATATAAAACAATAGGCCACCTAGCACTAAACTTAACATCTAGATAAAAAAAAAAATGTAGTTGTACATGTTAATGTAAATGTACAAAGGAATTAGTGGGGCCTTGTCTAGCATCTGCTGGCATAATGCTTTTGTATGCCAGGCTCTCAGCATAAATTTGCACAGGCTTACAATCATTTAAAAATGTTTGGGTGACACATTTTGATGACATCCAAAAGTCAATTTGGTGACATAGAAAATTTTAGTGACACAAGCAAAAGTCCCCCTTTGTGAAAACAAGAAAATATATAGTATATACAATGGGTGTTTCAAAAGTAACAATAATTTAGTCAACTTTTGAATTGTTAAAATTATCAACTTGAGATTTTTACCCTGCAAATTTGCAAATATGGATAGCACACAGCTTTAGTTTCAACTCTATCAGTCTACATGCACCAGTGAAATATTATATTAAAGTCTAGACCTTGAGATAAAAAATGCAATTTTGTTTGTAGAGAAGAATGAACAGGGAAATATGTTTGTTGTGTCAAAAATCATTACGTTTGTCCATTTTTTCTGTGATTTCAGCATGCTAACATTAAGCTAGGATACACTTCTCTTAGCAATCAATGCAACAGATAGGCCCTAGTCAATTCCCTCTAACCAAAAATTTGCATAGGCCTACAGCATATGGAGAGATTCATTGTCCGCCTATTGACTTCTTATCAACGGGTGAAGAGGCAACCTTGCATGGGCTACTTTATTACTCCAAACAAGTGAAATCAGCTATGGCAACTTGCCATTGCCATTGGCAAGGTCTGATGAATACTAGGGTAATGTATCATCAACCGAACAAGAATATGCATTTTTTTAACTTCAAACCTAAGCTACAGATTTTCTATTTAAGATATCATGATAAATCAAAAGCCAAGTTATAGAAAACTGTTTTGTCTTTCTAAATAGTATCTGCTTTTGCTATTTTGTCAAATAGAAAAAAGTTATTCATGTTTTTTTATCTAAAACCAAACAATGATTTTCATGTATCTTCAAACCAAACAGAGAATTTGATGTTCAGTTTCAAAATTTGAGTGAGTGGTTTAATCTTATTTTAAGGAGTGATCTATCATGAATTATGTCATTTGAAAGAATTTTTCATGCTCTATAAATAACTACATTTATGGTAATTTAATTGGAAAGCAAGCACATACAATCTTAGTCTAAAGTACATGCTGAAAAAATGCTGTCAAAAAGTATGCTTTTGTGATAAAAATTCAACTGAAACATCCATATCTCTCTTTCCTTTTAATGCTTCATTGCATGTCATGCCTTAGCTTGTAAATAATTTCATTGACATTCAAAATAGTTGTTCTGTGAAATACAATAGCTTGTTTCTGTCTTGCACAAGACCAAGGAAGGAGTCAAAATTCTTGTTCAGTTTTGAAGATACACTGTTCGGTTGATGATACATTACCCTAGTGAAGTAAGCAGTCAAATAACCCAAAATTGTCATTTTGGGCCATGTAAATTTTAAAGCATGTCAATTAAAATAGGTCTAGGCCTAGCTAGGCCCTATATATATTTCAAACTAAACTATATATTTTTAGGCCTATTGCAATTGGTATCAATATTGTTGGCCTTGTGCCTTGGCATATGCCCTATCATTGGCATATCAAACCTAGTGTAAAAATTTGTACAAGCATTTATTTAGTTGAAATGCTAAGATTAAATATAGGCCTAGGCAAAGTTTGACTAGTTGCAATTGAGTAAGTTGTAGGCCTATAGCAAAAATTACTTACTTGGAATAATGAAGCTCACAGTCTTTCCACAAATTTCAACCATTCTCAATATGCTTTCCAATCCATCCTCAGGCTCCGATTTTGTCTTGGGGACACCTGACATTGTACTAGTTACTAGCTAGTTATTAGGCCTACTATTTATTATCTAGCTAGCTAGGCCTACTTAGCCTGGATAGGCTAATAGTTATAAGCCTGTTTTTCAGTATACTAATAATATAACAGAATAATATAACAGAAACTAAAAATTTGTTTCTGTTCTACTTGCTTGCTAACTCCAAATGAAATCTAGATTCGAGTTGAAATCTAGCTAGCTCAACTAGGTCTACTGTCTGTATGTCGACAAACGACCTCAGTATTTAGTTTTTGCACTAATTAAATTAATATCAATTTACTTATAAAACACTGTTAGGCATAATCGTTAGGTGCCGTCCGCTAGCAAAATTTTCTATGCAGCAATACTGCAGCAGCAACGCGACATCAGTGTGCAACATGGTTTAAATTCTTTCAAAAAATGTTTATTTTAAGTTAAGCTGTCTTAGAAAATAACAAAACGTAAAACTTTTTTGTAGCAAAACAATTATAAAATATGCGAAATGCTTTGCGGCTGTGTCAGTAATTAAAAAAACCCTAAAATGTATGATTTATGACACACCGATTTTGCTTCTCACGAGAAAAATACACTTTATTTGAATTTCTCCACTTTTATGACTGAGCTGGACATCACAATTTTTCACGTATTTTTCTTTCGTCACATGTTTCAATGTGAGAGCGACGTCAGAAGCTCGACAAATGGAGAAACAGATCGTTGATTTGCCCAAATTACATCACTTTTGATGACGTCCGATACGAATGCATCTGGACGCCAAACTATTACGGTGCAGATTGTGCGAAACGGCATTCTCTGTGTCTGACCCATGCGCCAATTGGAGCTCAGCGCCAGTCCTGCGCGATGAGCACGCTGTACATCGGCAGAGCAACAATGAGACCTGTGGTGAGTCGCTTGACCGACCCTGCGTTAACTTCTCCGTCATTCATGCTGGCTGGTATCGCCTGATGTCTCCCGCGGGTGGCGATTTGATCATCGGCACACCAACTGGTAACGTGGCGTGCGGTAGCAAGATGCCTTACTTCCTTCTCAACCAGTCCGTTCAGCAGGAAGACAATGCTAACCGGATGCTGTCCGGAGCCCGAGCTTATCGGTACAGGCCTATAGCTTTTCTGGAGGCTACTTACCAGACGACATCAGCTATCCAGTGCGCATTTTAAAGTGCTTTTCGGCGCTCACCCTGTACTACCTCCAGCCGCTGCCAAGTTCTCAAATTCACTACTGCATTGGTAACAAGCAGCTCTGTGCTATTGGTCTAACTTCTGTTGACGGAACTGGCTTCGAGCCCTGCATTGGAGCAGAGTGTCTGCCGCAGTTGATGAATAATGTTGCGTCACCTCAGCTTCGCTTGGACTACGAAGTTCAAGCGAATGGTCGATACAGATCATTTTTTCGATGCAACATATTTGCAGCCTTTCATATCAATGCAAGCCAAGCGAATGAAGTATTGTACCGAGTGGAATACAAACTGACGCTCAGAAGTGGCACTTCAATCGACATTTATCTATGCCGCTGGCAGGATGTAAGCATCCGGGTTGGAGAGAACAGGACCTTCGAGTGCAGTGCCGAGCTCGTGCTCACCAGCCAAATCAAGGTGTAATCGACGGCTGCAATCGTCGCAAATTTGAGTCGCCTTCCGCCGCATCAGCAGCAACAGGCAGCAGCTGAGTCTGGTATGATGCCTGGGGGCTTGCCAGCCACGGATCCGGGCGCACTGCTCAGAAACTTTGCTACGGCCGCTGCCATGGCCGCTGCCAAGCAGCAGCAACAGCATCCGCAGCATCTACCGCAGCCGCTAATTCCACCGGCTCACCTACTACAGCTGCTGCTGCAGTCAGTAAGCGGACCTCATCGGCAGCAGCAACCTACGCCACAGCAGTTGGCAGCTTTGCGCACACTGGCTGCTCAAAATGCTCAGCGCATAATTACCACGCAGCAGCAGCAGCAACAACAGCAGCGCCCTCTGGACTCTACGTTCAGACTGCGGTCCAACTGCAGCTCGTACTTTGCGCTGCGTTTTCGTTGCGGAGGGGAGCTCTCTACGGAGTTGGTCCGGACTGGAAAAAAGCGGACTGGACCCAAATAGAGGTTCGCGCCCAACTAGAGGAAGAATTCTCACAGCTGAACCGCGAAACTATTAAGCAACCAGTCACCCGGCTCTGCCCCGGCATGCTCCGAGCTGCCAAAGCCGCGATTCCGCATAAAAAGGTGTCTCTCAAGAGCAAAGCATACTGGCATGAGGAGCGTAACACCCGCAACCGGCTTTGAGAGTCCGGTGCGCATCCGTGGGCATGGCTGGACAAAAGCCAGCAGCTCTCCCAGCGCTGTGTCGAAAGAAAAACGCGAGTTCTGGCAAAAATACGTTAGCCAGATGTCAGAACCCTCCAATCCCTAGCAAGTCCGGCGCACCTTCAAGTGCTCAGCAACGGGTAACAGTCGACGAACCCCAACGAATCTCTTGTTGTTGACGGCCGTGAGCTGCGGACCGACCTTGACAAAGCCAACGCCTTCGGCCGCCACTACGCCAAGATCAGCACGCTGACGCACCCCAAGAACGACTGGTGCACTAAAGTCGCCCCTGCCCAACGCCTCGCCAAGTACACAGCCCTTGACGCTACGTACCACCACGACTTCACCCCAAGAGAACTCCGCCAAGTCATCGGCAAGCTCGATCCCAACAAAAAATCTGGCCCGAATGAAATCGAAGCAGCCTCCTTCCTCCACTTACTTGATCGTTGTTAGCAAGCTTGGCTCTCGGTCTTCAACCGTTGCTGGCGCATCGGCCACTGCCCTCAATCCTGGAAAAAACCATCATCGTTCCTTTGCTCAAGGACGGAAAAGATTGCAAAGAATGTGGTAGCCATCGCCCGGTCAGCCTCACCTCCATCTGTGGCAAACTGCTTGAGCAGCTGATTCACGATCGCCTTTAACACTGGCTTGAACAGCACGGCATCATCCAGCCATGACAGGCCGGCTTTCAGCGCGGCCGTGGCTGTGATGAGCGGGTAGCTCGCTTTGACGGTTGGAAAAATCGCCGCACCTTAAAACCATCGCCGTGCTGATTGACTGCCCCACGCCTTCGACCGCGTCTGGAGGACCCGTCTCATCGCCAGAACGATAGACGAAGGCGTCCCAGCCTGCATGGTCCGGTGTTTTGCCAGCTTCCTTGAAGGCAGGTAAATCGTGTTCTGGGTCAGCACCACCATCAGAAAGCGTCTGCCTGAAGGAGTCCCATAAGGGGCCGTCAGCTCGCCGGTCCTTTTACTTTTATACGTGAACGACTGGGCTGGCCGGATAGCCCGCAGGTCGAATACAGCGGCTACGCCGATGACCTTGCGATCTGCAGATCCACGGGTCGCAATGTCGCTGAGCTTCAAGATGTCGCTAAGCTTGAGCGTCTGCAAAATGTGCCTTAATTGGTCGAAGAGTGGGCGGAAGATCTGCGCATCGACATCAACCCGGCGAAGAAGGAGTGCTGTCTGTTCTCGCGGGATCGTGCCAATCGTCTCCGATAACTTTAAGCTCACTCTGAGGTTGTTCAGAAAAGGTCTTAGAGGCCTATGTCCAACAGTTGCTTTATATTTTACCTTCAAAGCTTAGCGATTGGTCGCACCTACTTACATGCACTCTCTCTATCTCTCTGTGACGCGACACCTACCCCACAATGCACATGCAACACGCACACAGAGAAGGGGGAAGCGCCAGGCGTACACGTGACGACGCTACACATAGCAATGGGGCAGGCAGGCACTCAAATCCACCATAATGGGAGAAATGAGACAGAAGCAAAAAGTGGTCACGAAGTGGTCATCTCTTTCGTGTTTCATCTCTCTCGTGTTTCATCTCTACCATATCTCATCTCTACTGTCTCATCTCAGCCGTGCCTGATCTATACCATGTCTGATCACAGCACTCCTGTACTCTCCCGTGTCTCATCTCTCCCATGTCCCGTGTCCCATGTCCCTATCAAACCTCACCTGTCTCATCTATTCTGTCTGATCTCTCTTGATTTTACACATCTAGTGTTTTTAGGATCAGTGTGCCGCACTATAATTTACCATCTAAAAATGCTTTTATGTCGTTCTATTTTATTTAGTATAAATAAAAAAAAATTGCAAAATATTTTTTAGTGAAAAAATTGCACTGCTTTGCAAATTAGCTCGATATCGAACTCATCATTATCATATAGACTATCGTTTTTAATGCATTTTTTAATGAAGCTGTTAAGTCACGATAAATTGCCATAGATTATGAGCGAGAAATTCACAGTTTTTATTAATTTTATTAATTTAACTGTTTTTATTGTTTATTAATGTTTTTATTATTATTTTATTAATTTTTATTAATGCAACAAGAACTTTAACAGGCAACAGATCGAGGATATAGCAAAGCAAACGAATACCAAAGTATTTAATTTTCGACAGTTAAGACTTATAAGTACGAGCTATATATTCTTTGTTAGAAGTTGAACGTGCACCCATCGAAGAGGCAGTTGGCAAACATCGGCTGTTGCTCACTTCGCATGTCACCTTGAGCTTGCTGCATGACTGTTGCACTAGTGGTTGCACTCGTAGTCGCCTCGGTTGGTGGGGCCAAATTGTCACTAACAGCGGTAGCAACCTTCCTGAGGGTTCTGTCACGCTTGCGTGCGAGATAACGTCGAACAGTGGACTCCGATCGTTGTCCCGTTACCGCCATTATCTCAACCATAGGCATTCCTTTGTCGAAAAGATCCGAAATACGCGTGACACGTATGCAGTGATTCGTGTACTGCTTGGTGAGGTTGCACACACTACTAACGTGCTTCATGAATGCAGCCAACCAATTGACACCGCGCACTTGCGTAGCAGAGAAGCGAATTTGTCCTCCCGAATTGTTAGTCAGAGGGCGCGGAAAAACGAGGACGAATTCTGCGGTAACAAAACTCTGATAATGCAGGATCAACTCCCGCTGAGCGCCGTAGATCCGACTCTGTTTGCGCTGATATCCCTTGCATTTTGTTGGATCGCTACTCTGGTTTTTTGTCTTTAACGGCGGCAACGCAAGATATGGATTCCCATCAGCGTCGACTTCTTCTTGGAGCGTGCCAACTTGCTTTAGACTTGACAGGTGTTCTTGACCTCTCTCGCCGGGGGCGAGGGGGGTCAGCGGCTAACGTCGCTGCCTCGCACTCCAAAGGACGCTAGTTCGATTCACCCTTCAGGTCACGATTAATTTCGGTACTTGTTGGGGGGGTTTGGACAGTAGCGACCTGCGGAGGTGCACCATATTTCGTGCAATCAAAGCTTGAAAAATAGCTTCGCTCCTACCTTCTGTGTGCCTGTTCTGCGTTGTATGAGTTATGTGCGTTGGCGCTGGGGCGTTAGACCTTGCGGGGGGTGGCTGGGGGGTGGGTGTACACCGCCGCGCGCTCATCTGGATTTCCGTCAGCGCGATTGGATAAAGTGTACACTCGTCACCCGCCCCCCCCTGAGGACTGATTTCTTATCAGCCTTATCAGCCTTTCTTATCGGCTTGGTCTGCTCTGTGCGTGTGCGGGCCTGGGGTGAGAGGCACTCCGGCTGCCGCCCCCTTCCCCGCTTGGCTTGCTGCTGTGTGTGTGAGGTGCCTGCTCAGGGGAGGCGGCGCGATGGGCGGCTCTCGCCTAGTTCGCCGGCCTGGGGGCATGCCGTTCCTGTGTTTGTGCGTCAAGTGCCCCAGGCCCCACTGCAAAGTAAGTAAGTAAGACCTCTCTCGCCCAGGACATACAGCAGCGTAAATAGTACTTCATCTTGCAACCGTTCAGCTGTAGAACGGTCAAAATAAGCACGCATTTTCTGTAAATCACCTTCTTCTATTGGCTCGTGCTGATTGACAGTGCCTCCATCAGCATGAAAATGCCGCACCTTTACTCGCAGCATCCGGTTGGCAGTGGCGAACTCGTCACTGGAAATAATATTTGTTCGACGCTTCAGCACGAGAGTCAAGTACCTCTGCACTCCAGCACGAATGCAGACCAACGTGCTGGCGAATAGCAACTGCCGTCAGATTTTTTAGACAGAAGTAAAAGAACCTTAGAAATTCGGCCAAGCGACTGTCACTGATCACGCTCACATCGACAGCACCATGCTTCTTCAAAAACTCCACGAACATTTTGCCATACAGAAAAATGTGTTCTCGTGTAGTGCTCGGCAGTGATTCCAGTTCGACAACATCCATTGCACTGGGTAAATCAGATAGTTCTGGAAGCTCGACACTAAAAAACCGCAGCGGCCGCATCAGCCGTCTCGATTTTAGACAGGTAGTCGATAAAATCTCCAAGAATTTCATCGGAACTGTGGTTCACGGCACTCAGTTCACTCAGAAAATCTAGTTCAGTAGACGAGACGCCATCTAAACTGTCGACCGGTAGATTTTTCCAGTTGATAAGAGGCATTTTCAATTAGATTTCTCTCGCTTCTTGCTTCTAGTTATTAACTTCCTAACAGACTTCATGGTCGAGCTTTTCTTTTAGAGAACTGTATTCTAAAAAATTGTCTATGGTCCGATTAGACCCTTGACCCTGCTCACTGCCGAGCCAATATCGATGGCACGAAGACACTGCAGCGTTATTTAATGGCGTGGCTAAGGCGTTACATAATGATCAACCGAAAGCGCTAGTCTATCTGATAATGCGCTTATGTCTATGGTTTCAGAATTAAATAATGATCAGGCTTCGCCACTCGTGACTGTGATCATTATCCAAGACTGAAAACATAGACTTAATCTACCATTAATGAGCATTAAAATGTTTTACTTTGCTGGCAAATATTACGCTTTTTAAAAGAGCCAAAACAAACACTTTTGTAATTTAGTAGATTTTTTTCCGATTTAATTAATCGCATCAAAAGGTTTCTGATGAGCTGTGTGCTTCAGGTAGACAGTTTATTTATTTCTCGTTGTGGACAGACAGGGTTCTTTTTCATAGCGATTTCTTCTCATTTTAAATGAAAAATTTAAATGTAATACATTTTTCCTAAATGTTTAGTTTGGAAACGGGAGCGGATTCTTGCAAAATAAACGAGTCACGGCTTCAGTGGTTTCTCTTCTGTTTGTTATTTGGATCATTCAGTAATGCTTTTTGTTATGATACATTAGCCGGAAAGTCGAGAGCAACAGAGACATGATTTGAGTCGTACCGCGCCCCAGCGATGTCGCATCTGGCTAGAGCTCGGCACATGAGCGAACCGCCGTACACCAGGATTTTGCTGTTGAGCACGAGCTCGGAACTGCAGTCGAAGGTCCTGTTCTCTCCAACCGGGATGCTTACATCCTGCCAGCGGCATGGATGAATGTCGATTGTAGTCCTATTTCTGAACGTCAGTTTGTATTCTACTCGGTACAATACTCCATTCGCTTGGCTTGCATCGGTAAGAAAGGCTGCAGATACTTTGCATCGAAAAAATGATCTGTATTGACCATGCGCTTGAACTTGGCGAAGCTCAAGTGGCACAATTCTTTTCATCATCTGCGGCAGACACTCTGCTCCAATGCAGGGCTCGAAGCCAGTCAGCAAGTAGAGAAGTACCAGCAGGCTGGGAGTCAGGTACAACCTCGTTTTCATAGTTTTCAGGGCGTCACGAAAAAAGTTTCTACAAAAAAGTGCGTTTCTATATTTCGACAGTTTAGAAGACTAGAAGGCAGTTTTCTAATAAATATTAATTTACCTCTTAACTTCGTAGTTAACTTTCTAGTGATCTTTGCTGCAGCAATTTTACTGTACCGACGGCCAGGCCGAGAACGGCCATAGACAGCTGCCACATCTATGAAAGTATTTGTTGCTTATACCACTGTTTCAGCAGATAGTCCTTGTTTTACTTTCAGTCTCGAGCTGTGAACAAAATAAAAATGCCACAGACAAACTTTGATAGCATTTAATGCATCAACTATAAATAGAACTCGAGTATCGAGCTGCGCAGTCAACCCAAAAGGCCATAGACAAAAAAGCTTTGACTGCCAGAAAAATGACAGATAACAATTTATGACCGACAGCCAACCGACAGACAGACAAACTTACACACATAACTCCATTCTTCATTCTTTGGTTCTTTCATTGCTTTCATTACTTTAGTTACTTCATTGTTAAAATTGCTTGAATTGACTCTCAATTTAACTGAAAGTTGCATTATTTACTTCCAATGGCAAAGTATTCATACTTCGTAATAACAGACCGATCATTTGACTGTTAATGACTGCATATTCATAGCACGCGCGTGTTGTCTTAAAATTGTCACAAATTTATTATAGAAAATGACAAAAAGCAATGATACTAAACTTATCGGGTCGCAGAAAAAAATATCTGTGATTTTGGTGTCACAGTTCGGCTGTCAGACGATGATGCGAATTTGTGTAGCATGTTTCAGTATTGAGGTATCAGGGATATTGTGCCACGATTATTGTGTCACCAGTGTGTCAGAGTCAGTGTGTGTCAGGGACAGTGGGTATTAGGGACAGTGGGTGTCAGGGACAGTGGGTGTCAGGGATAGTGGGTGTCAGGGACAGTGGGTGTTAGGGACAGTGTGTGTCAGGGACAGTGTGTGTCAGGGACAGTGGGTGTCAGGGACAGTGGGTGTCAGAGACAGTGTGTGTCAGTGACAGTGGGTGTCGGACAGTGTGTGTCAGGGACAGTGTGTGTCAGGGACAGTGAATGTCAGGGACAGTGTGTGTCAGGGACAGTGTGTGTCAGGGACAGTGGGTGTCAGGGAAAGTGTGTGTCAGGGACAGTGTGTGTCAGGGATAGTGGGTGTCAGGGACAGTGGGTGTCAGGGACAGTGGGTGTCAGGGACAGTGGGTGTCAGGGACAGTGAATGTCAGGGACAGTGTGTGTCAGGGACAGTGTGTGTCAGGGACAGTGGGTGTCAGGGAAAGTGTGTGTCAGGGACTGTGTGTGTCAGGGATAGTGGGTGTCAGGGACAGTGGGTGTCAGGGACAGAGGGTGTCAGGGACAGAGGGTATCAGAGTCAGCTCCCTACTTGGTGATTGTATGCTGTACATGGGGGTAGAGAACCATTTTCGATTATATTTTTAATTAAGTAATTAAGGCAGTATAGTCAGGCAAATACTCTCATCTCATGCATGTGACAGAAATCATTTTTAGCTGACATGGGTTAAAGCGCAACGGCGCCAGATGCGGACCTTAGCTCGATTTCCTCCTCAACCGGCCCTGAGGCGCGACCAGGCGCGGCTGGCGAATCCGACTGCCTGACTAGCGCCTGTTGAAGTCGCTTCTGACGACGCATCGAGCGACAGAAGAGGCAACAGCAGCGAGGACACTGGCGTGGCCTGCTGGACTCGCGCACCAGATGGTCCAGCATGAGTCCAAGAGAGGCGAGGGTCAGCAGGATGCAGGCGACCCAGCCAATCCAGTAGGCAGTGCCGTAGCGATGTCGCTGGTAGCCTAGCTTGCGCACCGTGTAGGGGTATACTGACAGGCCGACACCGCTAGCTAGGGCTTTGAGCGAGGAGAGTGGGATTTAGAGGCCTGCTAAGTAGGCTGGGTTTCCGCGTGTAGGTTTCACACTAAAGGAAGGAGACTTCACTCTGGATTAGGTTTCACACTGAAGGAGGTTCCACACTGAAGGAGGTTCCACACTGAAGGAGGGTTCACACTGAAGGAGGTTCCACACTGAAGGAGGTTCCACACTGAAGGAGGTTCCACACTGAAGGAGGTTCCACACTGAAGGAGGTTCCACACTGAAGGAGGTTCCACACTGAAGGAGGGTTCACACTGAAGGACGTTCCACACTGAAGGACGTTCCACACCGAAGGAGGTGTCACATTGAATGAGCTAGGTTTCACATTGAAGGAAGTTGGGTTTTTACTAATGAAGGTTGGGTCTCCCACTGACAAAAATTTTTAAACGAAAAGCTTAGACTCGCGTGTTTCCAGTTCTATTTACTTATTTTAATGAGTCGGACTCCAGAAACTCAGCAGAATTATGAGTCGAGTTCTCACCGGCCACAAAGCAGACCTCCCCAGCCGAGTGCAAGTAGTACATCTTCTTCGGTAGGAAGCTCACGCAGATACCAAGCCCGGCCAAAACTGTGCCGCTACATGCGAACAATGCGGAGAACAGCACTAGGCCTAAGATAGCCTTCTGCCAGTCTGTGGAGTAAGGATGGAAATATTGGGCGTCAATCTGATTAATGCTTGTGATACAACACCCACTTCCTTAGGACACTGTCTGTTAACACCCCCTTCCTTAGGACACCGTCTGTTAACACCCCCATCCTTAGGACACCGTCTGTTAACACCCCCTCCCTTAAGACATCGTCTGTTTACACGCCCTTCCTCGGGACACTGTCTGTTAACACCCCCTTCCTTTAGACACCGTCTGTTAACATCTACTTCCTCGGGACACTGTCTGTTAACACCCCCTTCCTTTAGACACCGTCTGTTAACATCTACTTCCTCGGGACACTGTCTGTTAACACCCCCTTCCTTTAGACACCGTCTGTTAACATCTACTTCCTCGGGACACTGTCTGTTAACACCCCCTTCCTTTAGACACCGTCTGTTAACATCTACTTCCTCGGGACACTGTCTGTTAACACCCCCTTCCTTTAGACACCGTCTGTTAACATCTACTTCCTCGGGACACTGTCTGTTAACACCCCCTTCCTCAGGACACCGTCTGTTAACACCCCCTTCCTCAGGACACCGTCTGTTAACACCCCCGTCCTCAGGATACCGTCTGTTAACACCCTCTTCCTCAGGACACCGTCTGTTAACAACCCCTTCCTTTAGACACCGTCTGTTAACATCTACTTCCTCAGGACACCGTCTGTTAACATCTCCTTCCTCAGGACACCGTCTGTTAACACCCTCTTCCTCAGGACACCGTCTGTTAACAACCCCTTCCTTTAGACACCGTCTGTTAACATCTACTTCCTCAGGACACCGTCTGTTAACATCTACTTCCTCAGGACACCGTCTGTTAACATCTCCTTCCTCAGGACACCGTCTGTTAACACCCTCTTCCTCAGGACACCGTCTGTTAACAACCCCTTCCTTTAGACACCGTCTGTTAACATCTACTTCCTCAGGACACCGTCTGTTAACATCTCCTTCCTCAGGACACCGTCTGTTAACACCCCCTTCCTCAGGACACCGTCTGTTAACACCCCCTTCCTCAGGACACCGTCTGTTAACAACCCCTTCCTTAGGACACCGTCTGTTAACATCCCCTTCCTCAAGACACCGTCTGTTAACAACCCCTTCCTCAGGACACCGTCTGTTAACACCCCCTTCCTCAGGACACCGTCTGTTAACAACCCCTTCCTTAGGACACCGTCTGTTAACATCCCCTTCCTCAAGACACCGTCTGTTAACAACCCCTTCCTCAGGACACCGTCTGTTAACAACCCCTTCCTTAGGACACCGTCTGTTAACACCCCCTTCCTCAGGACACCGTCTGTTAACACCCCCTTCCTCAGGACACCGTCTGTTAACAACCCCTTCCTTAGGACACCGTCTGTTAACATCCCCTTTCTCAAGACACCGTCTGTTAACAACCCCTTCCTCAGGACACCGTCTGTTAACACCCCCTTCCTCAGGACACCGTCTGTTAACATCCCCTTCCTCAGGACACCGTCTGTTAACTTCCTTCGTCCTTTAGAACATAAGCTGTTTGTCCTCAGGACATTGTGTCCCAGCGGTCCCCACAAAACCAACTCACCATGGCCGTCGAGATGGGTCAGATGAAAGTTGGTAGCGCAACTGCCGTTTGGTTTGAAGCAGGATTTCCACAGGCCAGACAGGGCGAATGTGGAATTGTCTGCAATGAGCAGCGGTGCAAGAAACTAACTGAACAGATGCAATTTGAAACCAGCTCGGAGAAAAAATTGAGCGAGAGAGAGAGAGAGATAGATCCGCCCAGACCGTACAGAGGCTTGAAGTGTTGCCTAATTGCTCCAGTCCTCTAAGCCTTCGCTACACGCCCAATTATTCCGCATCCGAAAACGCAATTCAGGAAGCTTCCCACAAAGTGGTCGTATTCGCGAATATTTTGTTTGATTATATACTTCCCGCGATTAGCGATGGGAGCTGCTTTGGACTTTCACATTAGACAGGTCCCGAGTTCACATTCGAGCAGCAAGAGGCCCAAAAACGATTCGAGTGTATTTCACAGCCGTGGCAATAAGCTTGGAGTCTTTGAGCCGGCAAGCTACAGCTCTGAATGTCAAACGTACTAATTTGTGTGTTCTGTGTTACACGACTTTGGCACTACAATTAGCAGAAAAGCGTGTCTTTAAAAATAATAATACTGACCCTATCTCTCTCAGTTCAGTTGAAGACACTAGAAAAAGCGGCGTTCGCTTCATTGTTCCAGTTGTTGGCACATTACTAAGAACTTAAAGTGGAAGGGGTAGAAATTGCTAGTTGCATATACTAAATGCTGACAAAGTAAAAAAATAGCATTATGTCCATAGATAGATCAGCAATGGCTCAGAGACCCAAAATTGCGAGCAGTAATTTCGGTCCTGTCGAACCCATCTCAGCAATAATATCAGCAGTAAGTTCGACAACTAAAATAATGGGCTAAAATTATCCTTGATAACTTTGGCGCTTCCGTAAGTCCATAAGCGAATTGTTAACGACTCAAATTTTATCTATCACAACAGCTCATAGACTCCAAACGCACACACATCTAGAACGTGAATAATTTTTAGCTGCATTTTTGAAGTTGCTGTTATAAATAAAAATTTGATTACGAGACTACACCACAGCAGCAATCAGACTCGAGCTAGCGCGAGGACAGCTTGAGAACTGTTCGTGGTACTCTTAGGAAAACATGCAGTTTTAAACTGAGAGCATCTTTCCACTGATGAAGTAATGAACTGTGAACTAACAAACAATTTATTCGCTGGATGTAACCGATAAAAACCTATAAACGATAAATTTCTAAGAAACACTTATTTCTAGGAAATTAAGTTTCTTGAAAACACTATATTTATTGGACTACAGGAAAAAATTGCCAGAAAAAAATAACCTTAGGATTGAATAGTTTCTGTGAAATGAAGCATTTCTAAGAAATGATACATTCTAGTAAATGATACATTTCTAGGAGATAATACATTTCTTAGTGGGCCCAGATTTCTTGTGACCACCTTCTCCGATAACCGGGGATTTTTCGATGAAATTTCTTAGCTTTGCTAAGGCAAAAGCAGTTACAGGGTTAAATATACTAGCTAGTCTAGGCGAAAAGTTTTTAAAATAAGAAAAAGTCCAGCTGAAATTCTCTAACGCGATCTGACAGTGTTAGCATCGCTGAAGCCCTCTCCTTGTCTACCCAATTCATAGTTGGGATGTCCTTTTTATTTCAACTTCCTCCTGCCTGATAACGAGGTGTCAGAGTGTGCAAATGCATGCACCGGACTAAGTAGATTCACCGAGTAGGCCGCTCAATGTGGAAATACCTGAGGAAATCGTTGAGCGCCATAATTATTGAGTGTAAGAAGATTCATGATAAGATTGTCTAAGAACAGATAAGATAGACTCGTACATAGAGGAAATTACATTTATTAGTAAACGAGTAATTAGTAATTAGTAATTAGTAAACGAGTTCCATTTATGTATTTTTTACTTCAAGCAAAAAAACCATTAACTGTAAAACTAAAGACTTTAATATGACAAAATAGAGTTTAAGAAAGTACGAGAGATTCTAAGATGAGGCTAGAGATTTCAAGGTGAGACTAGATACTCGTATTTCAAGGTGAGACGGGAGATTCTAAGATGAGACTAGAGATTTCAAGGTGAGAGCGCAGATTTCCTGCGGGGCGTCGGCATCTTCAAGGCGGTGTTCTCACCGGGGTAGTGCCGGGACCAGCGGACGCTGACAGCCGTGAAGATGAGCACGCAGGCGCTGATGAACGACAGGAAGGCGGCCAGGCAGCGCAGCTGCACGAATGTCGGGTGCTCCCAGTACTCGCGCAGTCGGCTCCACTGCACCGGCGTCAGCTCCTGGCAGGACGTCTGCAGGCTCCGCCGACGTTGTCGACGACTTCGGCGACTCCTCCGACCGTTGTCTCGCAGCGGTGGAGCTGTAGTCAGTGCTAGAGTGGTTGTGACATCGCCTCCGCCACTGCCAATCTGCAACAGCTGCTGCTGCTGCAGCTGCTGGAGCTGCTGAAGGCGCCGGTTGTACAGCTCAGGCGTCACCAGCTTGGCGCTCTCCTCGCGGGCCTTCATGATCGGCGTTGAGATTCTTCGCATCGGCGGCTCCATGAGCTCCGAGCAGTCTCCCTCGGCCTCGGCATCCCAGTCAGCATCATCGTCAATGAGCAACGCTTGCGTTGGTGGCATTGGAGCCGCCTGAAGCTGCTGCTGCTTCTGTCGCTTCAGCTGCATCGAACGCCTGTCACGTGACCATCGCATCCAGGCCGACTCCGTAGTCGCCAGGGTGCCGCCGATGCCACCGCTGGCGGTGGGAGTCGTATCCGGATTGTGTGGCAGCTTATGGACTGTCTCTAGCGACGGCTGCTGCTGCTGCTTTTTAAGTGGCCTCTTGGTTTCTGGTAGGGAGTCGAGGTCTTTCCGAGAATCGACAGAAATCCTGCAGCGGTATTGTCTTATTATATTGAAGTTAACGCAAAAGTGCTCGCAAGGATGACTCATGAAAGAAAATTTTCCAGATAGAGCTCTAGGACTGCTCAAACTACGCTTGAATGAAAACACTTTATGAGTTTTCCTAAGAAAAACTAGCATAGAGGGCGAGTGCCCGTTGACAGGCCAGTACGCACATGCCCCAGTGGAAAATTTTAAGAAACAAAACCTACCGTCTAGATACCGACTGCTTTCGTTGCTGTTCCTCCTGTTCCTCCTCCAGCTGCTGCTGCTGCTGCTGCTGCTGATGCTGCTGCTGCTGATCATCTGTGGTAGCTCTAACCGGAGTAGCCGTGGGAGAAATCTCCAGGCTGCTGCCAAGGCCGGTGTCGCCGCTGCCCTGTTGAAGCAGCCGGACTCCGCCGTCGTTTCTATGAGCTGCTGAGAGCTGCCCAACCTGACGACTTCCTCTGGCGACTGCCGAAATCAGGGGCTGCTGCTGCTGATGCTGATTAATTCTTCCAGTTGTGGGCACAGTCAGCAGTGCTGGCTGATGCTCATCGCTGTTTTGTTTCGACATGATTGCTTGTTGCTGGCGGTTTATTGAAGGATTTAAAATTGATCTCTTGCCTTCTTGAACTTCACATCCCGAAATTGCACCTCTGACCAAGGATATAATGTCCTCATTCTGTGGATACATTTAGTAGAAATCCTCACTTTGTAGATATCCTCATTCTGTGGATAAACTCATTTAGTAGATATCCTCACATTGTGGATATCCTCATTTTGTTGATATCCTCATTTTGCTGATATCCTCATTTGGTAGATATCCCTATTTTGTAGACATCCTTATTTTGTAGATGTCCTCATTTTGCAGATATCCTCATTTTGCAGAAATCCTTACTTTTGAGATATCCTCATTTGGTAGTTATCCTCATTTGGTAGATATCCTCATTTTGTAGATATCCTCATTTTGTAGATACTCTTACTTTATTTCATAGATATCCTCATTTTGGAAAGCTCATGACAACTATATTACTTTATTAACCATTTGCTTGTTTTTACAAATCAATAAAATTAAAAATCTGCATTAATCCTTTTTAGGCCTACGCCTCAAATCTCACGTTGGTGCAAAGTCTATTCTGACTCCATGTCCGGTCATTTGATGCAGGTAGAAACCATGAGAATGTAGACTGAATAGCTTCAGAGGAAATCATTGGACTAAAATGAGCTTGAATCCCAGCTAGCAACTGTGATCGGCTTACCTGTATCTTGGGATCAGGTTGCTGCGAAATGAATTTTCCATATTTTTGTCAACCCGGGGAAAACAGTGGCGTCGATGGAGTTGATTGAAAAATGTCAACAGCTAACTTGACACTCAATGCATTACTTGAAACTTGATGTCACGGGGAGGGATATGATGGGTGACGGCTTTCTTGGAAAGTCGCGTGCAATGGCCATGAGAGACACAGTAAAGGATGGGATTAATATAGTTTAAGGGAGGAGTCGTAACTTGGCTAGGGTGTGTCACACTGATTGTAGGATGGGGTCACACGGATTGTAGGATGGGGTCACACGGATTGTAGGATGGGGTCACACTCATTGCAGGGTGGGGTCACACTGATTGCAAGATGGGGTCACACTCATTGCAGGATGGGGTCACACTGATCGTAGGATGGGGTCACACGGATTGTAGGATGGGGTCACACGGATTGTAGGATGCGGTCACACTGATTGTCGGATGGGGTCACACTCATTGCAGGATGCGGTCACACTGATTGTCGGATGGGGTCACACAGATTGTAGGATGGGGTCACACTCATTGCAGGATGGGGTCACACAGATTTCATGATGGGGTCACACGGATTGCAGGATGGGGTCACACAGATTTCATGGTGGGGTCACACAGATTTCATGATGGGGTCACACTGATTGCAGGTGGGGTGACACAGATTTCATGGTGGGGTCACACTGATTGCAGGATGGGGTCACACTCATTGCAGGATGGAGTCACACTCATTGTAGGATGGGGTCACACTCATTGCAGGATGGGGTCACACTCATTGCAGGATGGGGTCACACAGATTGTAGGATGGGGTCACACAGATTGTAGGATGGGGTCACACTCATTGCAGGATGGGGTCACACAGATTTCATGATGGGGTCACACGGATTGCAGGATGGGGTCACACAGATTTCATGGTGGGGTCACACAGATTTCATGATGGGGTCACACTGATTGCAGGTGGGGTGACACAGATTTCATGGTGGGGTCACACTGATTGCAGGATGGGGTCACACTCATTGCAGGATGGAGTCACACTCATTGTAGGATGGGGTCACACTCATTGCAGGATGGGGTCACACTCATTGCAGGATGGGGTCACACAGATTGTAGGATGGGGTCACACAGATTGTAGGATGGGGTCACACTCATTGCAGGATGGGGTCACACGAATTGCAGGATGGGGTCACCCAGATTTCATGGTGGGGTCACACAGATTTCATGGTGGGGTCACACAGATTTCATGGTGGGGTCACACTGATTGCAGGATGGGGTCACACTCATTGCAGGATGGGGTCACACTGATTGCAGGATGGGGTCACCACACTGATTGCAGGATGGGGTCACACTGATTGCAGGACGGGGTCACACTGATTGCAGGACGGGGTCACACTGATTGCAGGACGGGGTCACACTGATTGCAGGATGGGGTCACACTGATTGCAGGGTGGGGTCACACTAATTGCAGGGTGGGGTCACACTGATTGCAGGGTGGGGTCACACTGATTGCAGGACGGGGTCACCCAGATTTTATGGTGGGGTCACACAGATTTCATGGTGGGGTCACACAGATTTCATGGTGGGGTCACACTGATTGCAGGGTGGGGTCACACTGATTGCAGGACGGGGTCGCACAGATTTCATGGTGGGGTCACATCATTGCAGGATGCGATACAACAGGTGCGACACAACCATTTTTTACTATGGCAAGGCTTATAGCCAAATTATTTATGTCGAGACCAACAGAGAACAACTCAATCGGCTCTAATCTAATCTTCCGGTGAGTAACTGGCTAATTATTGATGAGCACTGCACTACTCATTCTTACAGGACTCGAGAGTTATGATTCGTGCACGCATATCCTAGAAAATTGCATGTAGATTCGAGCTAGAAAAACTTCCAAGAATCTTAGCAACTTCGAAGTTGCTAGCCGTTGTTGCCCGGATAAAATCAACCGGCGGGAAATACTAGCCGACCCAGTAAGCAGACACGGGAGCAGGAAATTCGAGGGGGCTAGACTCAAAGATGGAGACAAGAATTGCTTGGCGTTTTCACTGCAGAAAAATACTAGCAAGGGTGAGTGAGAAATTAGGGAGGCAGGGTAGACAAAAGAGAGGCAGGGGAGAAAGAAGAGAGGCAGGGGAGAAAGAAGAGAGGCAGGGGAGAAAGAAGAGAGACAGGGGAGAAAGAGAACAGGCAGGGGAGAAATAAGAGAGACAGCGGAGAAATAAGAGAGACAGGGGAGAATTAAGAGAGACAGGGGAGAAATAAGAGAGACAGGGGAGAAAGAAGAGAGGCAGGGGAGAAAGAAGAGAGGCAGGGGAGAAAGAAGAGAGGCAGGGGAGAAAGAAGAGAGACAGGGGAGAAAGAAGAGAGACAGGGGAGAAAGAAAAGAGGCAGGGGAGAAATAAGAGAGGCAGGGGAGAAATAAGAGAGGCAGGGGAGGAAGAGAGCAAGGAGAGGAGAGAAAAGACTGAGCGGTGTCAAATTAAATGCAAAATCGTAGAACTGATGAGCTGTTCATAGGCGCAAACAAACAGGTTTAGTGAGGCACAGATAAAAGTGCAACAGACTTGTCTATTTCGCGTCATGTTTGCCGTGGGTAGGGTGGCAATACCTTCGCTTCCTGCTCCAAACATTGAAATATACTTGAGAGCAGCTGTGAGAAAGCTGAGCAGAGGCAAACAGTTAAAACAAGATAATGCTAACATAATGAATCTACGAGTACATTGCATGCCAATGACTTTAAAACTGCGAAAATCTGATTGTAACTTACGTTTAGAATCTCCAGAAAATTTGGAATCTCAACTTGAGCAAAATTCTAGAATTTTCTGAAGCTAGAGCTCCATATCGTATTAGAATTATCGTTGTTCATTGACTGTCGGCGAATAGCAACAAAGTCTACTGTGATTGGCCGATGGGGTAGGCAAAGAGAATTGCGAAGCAAAATGCTTTTTTAGAATAAGTGGCATTAAAGCTCTAGGGAGACATGCTGCTAGCAGCTGATCTAGGGAGTCTGCTGCTGGGGGACATTGGGTCTGCTGCTGGGGGGACATTGTGTCACTGCTGCTTGGGGGACATTGGGTCGCTGCTGCTTGGGGACATTGGGTCGCTGCTGCTTGGGGACATTGGGTCTCTGCTGCTTGATGGACATTGTGTCGTTGCTGCTTGGGGACATTGGGTCGCTGCTGCTTGGGGACATTGGGTCGCTGCTGCTTGGTGGACATTGTGTCGCTGCTGCTTGGGGACATTGTGTCGCTGCTGCTTGGGGACATTGGGTCGCTGCTGCTTGGGGACATTGGGTCGCTGCTGCTTGGGGACATTGGGTCGGTGCTGCTTGGGGACATTAGTCGCTGCTGCTTGGTGGACATTGGGTCGCTGCTGCTTGGGGACATTGGGTCTCTGCTGCTGGCGGACATTGGGTCGCTGCTGCTTGGGGACATTGGGTCGCTGCAGCTTGGGGACATTGGGTCTCTGCTGCTTGGGCACATTGGGTCGCTGCTGCTTGGGGACATTGGGTCGCTGCTGCTTGGGGACATTGGGTCTCTGCTGCTTGGTGGACATTGGGTCGCTGCTGCTTGGGGACATTGGGTCTCTGCTGCTTGGGCACATTGGGTCGCTGCTGCTTGGGGACATTGGGTCGCTGCTGCTTGGGGACATTGGGTCGCTGCTGCTTGGTGGACATTGGGTCGCTGCTGCTTGGGGACATTGGGTCGCTGCTGCTTGGTGGACATTGGGTCGCTGCTGCTTGGGGACATTGGGTCGCTGCTGCTTGGGGACATTGGGTCTCTGCTGCTTGGTGGACATTGGGTCGCTGCTGCTTGGGGACATTGGGTCGCTGCTGCTTGGTGGACATTGGGTCGCTGCTGCTTGGGGACATTGGGTCGCTGCTGCTTGGTGGACATTGGGTCGCTGCTGCTTGGGGACATTGGGTCGCTGCTGCTTGGTGGACATTGGGTCGCTGCTGCTTGGGGACATTGGGTCGCTGCTGCTTGGGGACATTGGGTCGCTGCTGCTTGGGGACATTGGGTCGCTGCTGCTTGGGGACATTGGGTCGCTGCTGCTTGGGGACATTGGGTCGCTGCTGCTTGGGGACATTGGGTCGCTGCTGCTTGGGGACATTGGGTCTCGTGACAGAAATTCAACAAGTCTGAAAACTGCAGCAGAGGTTTTCGCATAATTGAAAATCACTTTCACCAAAGAGGCAAAATTGCTGCTTCTAGCAAAGTCAGCAATGCACAAAAATAAAGAAACTGTTGATTAGGTTTTATTGACATGTATTGATTTAACAAAAATATTTTTTCTCAGAAAAAAGAATTTAAGATTACAATCAAAGCTAGATAGCCACATAAGGTATTATCACCTCAGAGGAAAGGCATTTCTGAATAAAATGGGTCCGAGGTAAATTTTGTGATAAACAGCTTACAATACAACGCGGCACTGATACCGTCGAAATTGACGTTTTACTTGTTGATCTCCCCTTCTCACCTGTTCTACTCCCAGACTTAACTGGGAGTAAGTCTACGTGGGAGTAAGTTGTACTCAAAGTCTCAGCTGTTCTACTCCAAGTCTCAGCTGTTCTACTCCCAGCCTCAGCTGTTCTATTCCCAGTCTGACCTGTTCTACTACCAGTCTCACCTGTTCTACTCCCAGCCTCAGCTGTTCTATTACCAGTCTGACCTGTTCTACTACCAGTCTCACCTGTTTTACTCCCAGTCTGACCTGTTCTACTACCAGTCTCACCTGTTTTACTCCCAGTCTGACCTGTTCTACTACCAGTCTCACCTGTTCGACTCCCAGTCTCACCTGTTCTACTCCCAGTCTTAGCTGTTCTACCTCCAGTCTCACCTGTTCTACTCCCAGTCTCACCTGTTTTACTCCCAGTCTCACCTGTTCTACTCCCAGTCTCAGCTGTTCTATTCCCAGTCTCACCTGTTTTACTACCAGTCTCACCTGTTCTACTCCCAGTCTCAGCTGTTCTTTTCCCAGTCTCACCTGTTTTACTACCAGTCTCACCTGTTCTACTCCCAGTCTCAGCTGTTCTTTTCCCAGTCTCACCTGTTTTACTACCAGTCTCACCTGTTCTACTCCCAGTCTCAGCTGTTCTATTCCCAGTCTCACCTGTTTTACTCCCAGTCTCACCTGTTTTACTCCCAGTCTCACCTGTTTTACTCCCAGTCTCAGCTGTTCTACTCCCAGTCTCACCTGTTTTACTCCCAGTCTCACCTGTTCTACTCCCAGTCTCACCTGTTTTACTCCCAGTCTCACCTGTTCTACTCCCAGTCTCAGCTGTTCTTTTCCCAGTCTCACCTGTTTTACTACCAGTCTCACCTGTTCTACTCCCAGTCTCAGCTGTTCTATTCCCAGTCTCACCTGTTCTACTACCAGTCTTAGCTGTTCTACCTCCAGTCTCATCTGTTTTATTCCCAGACTTACCTATTTTACTCCCAGTCTTAATAGTTCTTATCCTAGAGACGCCTGTTATTATGCCTGTTTCATTTCACACTATTTCTTTGCTACAGACTGATAGGCAATAAGCTCATAGGCAAGTCAGTCACAAAATGGCAACAACGGATTCTTTGCTTCAATAGAGTCATTCACAAAGAACAGGGACACAATATTATGGCTAGACAAGAACGCTGCAACTAAGGGGAGACGATATGGTTAGATGGGAGAACACAACTTGGCTATCTGGATAGTCAATGCCGATAAACACAGCCTTGGCATCTCAACTGATATTAATACAAGCTTAGGATGCTACTTAAAGTAATACTTTGAGGATTTTGTACAGAAATTATTGTTAGATACACAATTGACTGGTTACTAATATTGTACTTTATTGTCTGGCAGGAAAAAGTAATTAGAGTTTAAATTAAGCAATAACTTTTATTGCCTAAAGTAAAATTATTCTGCCAATGGACGATAAATTGTCCGCAAAAATAATTTTCTTAGGAAGATTTACGTGATGACTAAATGACAAACGAAATGTAAAAAAGCATGCCATATTTTTTTCATAAAGTCTGAATAAACTCAAAATTGAATTTGCAAAACAAAAAAAACTGTATGACATTTTACTATTGTAAAGAAATTTTGCTCACGAGTTGAAAGAGAAAACGATCAAACCAGTAAAAGATACGCGTTCCTGGGTACAGAATACATTAAGTTGTAAAAAAACTAAATATATTTTTATTTCATTTACGTTTTCGATTTGCTATGTTTGTTTAGGTTTGTTTATATTATGCTTTTTCCGGGTTTCTCATACATTAATTTAGTTTGATTTTGACATAATAAGAGTCAAAAAGCGTAAAATACACGTTTTAATAAATATTTAATTACTAATGAATGGCGATTGGTAAAGTTTTTAAAAAATTGGTTAGATTCTGGCATAGGTGCCAAGGTACTGGCCGCAGTGAGGACAATAGTGCTTGGCATCCTGGCAGTCGTTGATGCAGCAGGGAATGCAAGCGCAGGGCCAGAGACCGAACAGGCACAGCAGAGAACCGGAGAGCCAGGCTAGGCAGCCAGGTGTGTAGTTCACGCTGGTCAGCACGTGACACCGGCAGAATGGGCACTCGATGCTCGATGGATAGGGGCCGAACTCGCGAATTATAATAGTTGTACTGGCGATGGTGGGGCCTGGGCCTCCAGCGGCCTGTAATTTAGTTTAGGTTTAGAAAAATGCACTTTTATAACGATAACTTTTAAAATTAGGGCAATAACTAACCTGATAATATCCTCTTCCACCGCCAGCCACGCCTGTATTCAAAGGATCGCTTTCATACTTTGGCGGCTGGCCAGTATGGGGCGGCTGTCCACCCGGGGGTGGATAATATGGTGGAGGCTGTGGCGGCTGCTGCTGATACGACATTGTAGAAATGAATACCAAATTAACTTAAGGCTCGAATAATTTATATATTCAGAATCTGAAATAAAAAAGATTGGGATTATTTTAATAGTATCAATTATGTTTATCTTGATGTTATTAGTAACAATATCTACAATCAAAGTAAAGTTCACTCAATATCTTAACCATGCACGTTATCTGTGCCTTTGGCAATATATTCTACTCAGAAAAATCCTAACAGTTATATATAATAACATAATATAATATAATATACATTACTCCATTTATATGCTTTCAATTCGAATTAACTTATGAAATCAATTATTAGGTTAGGTCTATACTTTTGCTGAATTTATTAAAGTCCACTTTTTCTGTATTTTTCTTTAAAACAATTGATAGATTTCAATACATTGCTGATAAAGCAAAGTTCTTTTACATATCAAGTACCATTTTATTAGTTTTAAGTCTTAAATGTTAACTTTTTACATTTATTAAATAGTAAATTGCCTAAATTTTCAGGGGATCAAAATTAATACAGTCTAGTCTAGCATAACTTCAGCATGATGCTAATAAATATGTTTGACTAGAGATCAGTTTCTATATTAAATACAAAAACTAATGAAATGGTCTATGGGCAAAGGCTAATTGACATTTACTATTTTATACTACTTTTAAAGTTGCTTGATTTAAATAGAAAATTTCATTTTAATGATTTGTTCAGAACAAAATGCACCAATTTGTAATATACATAAATATATTTGTCATAGGGCTCTTATAGATTTATCTTGCCCTACAGTGGTTAGATTCTTAACAATTTTAGTCTTTTTTATTCTTATAAATTTGACACAATATGAGCTTTTAACTCTTAATGGTAGTGTATTTAATTTGAATTTGGTAGCGTTTTCATATAATGACTGAGTTTTTAGTTACTTAGTTATTTCATATCATTCATAAGATTATATTTTTATTCTTAAGCTGGGTAGGCTATCTGGTTTGTAATATTCAGTCCCCTTTTAAGGTGTTACCAATGATCTAAGTATTACAGCTTTTCTTCTATATCTTTCTTCATATGAAATGAATAACTTCTAGGAAACTCCTTTTAGATATATAGTTTTGAACACACTTATTTGAACCTTAGGTCTTTTACAATGTTTCACATTCGACAAGGTTGCTCTTCCTTCAGTTCTTTCCTGTGTATTTATAGGCTAATGGCTACCCTGCTATAATAACAAAATAATTTTTATTTTGGTGCATTAAAAGTAACATTCAGGTGCATTAAAGCAAATATTTATTGGAAACATTAAAACAAATTTAGTTACTAGAGATACGATAGTTAATTTCATACTTATTTTTGCCCTATAACATATTATCTATATATATAAAAGTGAAAACTCTGTCTGTGTGTGTGTGCAACCTTTTGTCTTTATAGACGCCGAAACCGCTCAACCAAATCGCACCAAACTTTGCACATACCTAAAACCACCTACGCTGAGTGCAATAGGCTACTCAAATTCCCGAAAAATCATTTCCTTCCTGCTCAAAAGTGCAAAAAACTGCTCAAAAATCGTCAAAAAATCACTTAATTCGACATATCGTCGCCCCACTTTGTCAGATTTTCTCCAAATTTGATCCACTTACACTTTACATGTTTTCCAACAATGCTGTCAATTTTGAACATCTCTACTCAATCCAGAGCAAAGCTGCATCATCTCAAAGTGAGTCACTTTTTGTTTTCCGAGGACAGCCACCCCAACTCCCCTCCGCCACTCTGCGGGCCAAATTTTATTACAGCCACCCCCTCCCTTCCCCGGGCGCCGAAGCCCCAGACTGTACATTGTATTTCAAGCCGTGAATGTACACAGCCCAAACCCCTAGACTGTCTACTGGCCCCCAAGCAGCACTGAGACTGAGTGCGGTGAGTGCGGTGGCGTCCCAGTGTCTGTCTTTTGTCTTTATAGACGCCGAAACCGCTCAACCAAATCGCACCAAACTTTGCACATACCTAAAACCACCTACGCTGAGTGCAATAGACTACTCGAATTCCCGAAAAATCTTTTCCTTCCTGCTCAAAAGTGCAAAAACTGCTCAAAAATCGTCAAAAAAGCTCAAGGCAAAATTTTACCCGAACCTGATGGTTCGATATGCTGACTTTGACTGGCTGTCAGAGAGGGCAATTCTGTGTCCTAGAAATGATGCCGCCAACGAAATTAACTACCAACTGCTTCAGGAGTTGCCAGGTGCAGTTTTCACCTACAAGTCAATTAATACAACGTTGACTGATGACACCACTGTGGAGTATCCTGTTGAGTTTCTGAACTCTCTAGATCCTCCTGGAACTCCATCGCACAACTTGCAGCTGAAAGTTGGGGCACCAATTATGCTCCTCCGCAACCTGAATGCGCCAAGGCTGTGTAACGGCACCAGACTGATAGTCAGGCGGCTCTTCCCACACATGATTGAGGCCACGATAATGACTGGATCTGGCAGAGGAGAGTCTGTGTTCGTTCCCCGGATTCCAATTATCCCCACTTACTTGACTTAGCTGCAGGGGGCATCTTCCGGATGCAGCGGGGAGGCGTTGCCGCCCATTCCGCTAGCCCCTGGCGACCACGGGCAACTAGAGCTGCGGTGTCGCGCAGGGGGATCCGGTGGTGCCGGCGTCCGCAGCGCGGTCCTCCTCCGGAGTGTCCAGGAGGTGGAGGGTTGCTCGCCCGGTGGCCCTCAGGTATCGGACGAGCTGGCAGATGTTCTCAGGCCTGAAAACGTCGGGGAGATCCGGGTTTGGGCCGAGATAGGTGAGCCGGTCCTGAGTGAAGGCGGGGCAGTCGCAAATAAAATGCTCTGCATCCTCAACATAGGAGAGGCAGAAGGGGCATTCCTCACTGCGGATTTTGCCTTGCAGGAAGCGGTGCCTGGCGAAACAGCCATGGCCAGAGAGGGCCATGGTGACTGCCCTGATGTCCTTGCGGTTCAGTCCAAGCAAGGCTTTGCGAAGGGCAGTGGAGGGACAAGGGACAGCAGCGCGAGACTGCCGACAATCGGCGGTGTTGATCCATCTGTCCTTGTGCTTTGAGGTCACCCACTGGTTAATCCGAGTGTTGATGACGGCGGTAGGGGTGGAGACCGCAGGCACGGGGCCAAAAAGCGAGCCCGTCGAACCGGCCTTGGCGAGGCTGTCGGCCAATTCGTTACCAGGGTGGCCAGAGTGCCCTGGAATCCACCTTAGGGACACCTTGTTGTGGGTCCCTAAGCGGTTGAGTTGCGCGACGCAGTCGAGGACTGTGCGCGAGCAGGTGTGCGTGCGTCCAAGGGCATGGATCGCCGCCTGGCTGTCCGAGTGGAGGAAGATTTCCGCTCCATGGACGTTTTGGTTGATCAGCTCCAGGGCGCAGGAGCTGATGGCGAGAACTTCGTTCTGGAAGACGGTAGAGTTTATGCCGGTGTGCTGGGAGAAGGTCGCCAAAGTTTTCCCTCCGGACATAATGCAGTAGCCGAAACCAGAGATCGAGTTGATTTGCGATCCGTCGGTGAAGCAGTGAATTTCACGGGGTTGGCCGTGGTCACGTACTTCCTGTCGAGGCGGAATGCTGGTTTTGAATTTTTGCGGTGGGCACAGCGTCGACGGGATTCCGTCGGAGAGAATTTTGAGACCTCCTGCTGCGTCCAGGTCCCGTAGGCTGAGGTCGCCATGGGGCTGGAGGTTCCGCTTGCTGAAGGCAAGTTGCTTCCGGATGGAGATACCCGCGTCCAGAAGACGACGAGCCGTCTTCATCGCCTCCCCCTTGATAAAAAGATCTAAAGGGGGAAGGTCCAGGAAGGCATTCATGCCAGCGAAGGGAGTGGAGGGTGCCGCACTCATGATGGCTCGACAAGCACGGCCCTGCACCTTGTTTAGGGCCTCCAGGACCCCTTTGGTCTCCAGGGCACTATTCCAGATGAAGCCGGCAAAAGAGATGGCCGGTCTTACAATGGTAGTGTAAATCCACCAGAGACGGCGGGGGGTGAGGCCCCAGGTGGCGCCGAAGGCTCTGCGAATCTGCGCGAGCGTCGCAAGAGCTTTACGGGTTTTGAATTTGACGTGAGGTGTCCAGCTCAACCTGTGGTCGAGGATGACACCTAAGCATCTGGTTTGCTTCTCCATGGCGATTGGTTTGTCATAGAGAAGGAGAGGCTCAATCCTCCAGTTTCGTTTGCTGGTGAACATAATGGCGACGGTCTTGGACTCAGAGAGTTTGAGGCCGCAGCCATTGGCCCAGCGTTCGGCACGGTGGATGAAAGCTTGCAGAAGGTCTCTAAGGACCGGGGGAGACGGTCCGGCCACGGTGGCGGTGACGTCGTCAGCATAGCCGATTTTTTGGACCGGGTCCGGGTCAGGGCTGCAGAGCAGTTCGTCCATGACAAGGTTCCAAAGGATCGGACTGAGAACGCCACCCTGCGGGCCTCCCTTCTGGACATTCACAGAACGGGAGTGTCCAAGCAGGTGCGAGGTGGCAGTTCGGTGAGAGATCATATACATGATCCAGCGGGTGAGGTGCTCGTGCGTAGCCCGGCGTTCCAGGGCTCGCCTAAAGGCTCCGAAGAGCACATTGTCGAAGGCACCATCAATGTCGAGGAAAAGCGAGAGAGCAAAACCGGTGCCAAGCACGGCGCGCTCCAGCTTGTCGACGATGGCATGCAGAGCACTTTCGATGGAACGTCCGGATCGAAAGGCGTGCTGGTTGGCGGAGAGCGGGGAGTTCCTCAGCTCAACGTGAAGGAGGCGCCAAAGAACAAGCCTTTCAAGCAGCTTAAGAAAGAAAGATGTTAAGCTGATGGGGCGGAAGGCTTTGGCGGAGTGGTAGTCTCCCTTCCCAGGTTTGGGGATGAAGACGATAGTGGCTTCCTGCCAAGACCTGGGTACGTACCCGAGGGTGATACAGGCCTTGAACAGGTTGCAAAGGAGGCCGAGGAACCTGTCATTTTTTACCGCTTCATGTAGGAAGGCGGGGTAAATGTTGTCAGGTCCAGGCGACTTAAAAGGCGAGAAGGAGTTAGCAGCGCGAGCTGTCCGTTCTCTAGTGATAATAGTTGTCGCAAGGATGTGCCCACCCGGAGTGTGGTCCGGCGGGTCCTGAAGCGGCGCAGTCTGGGGGAAGGCGCTGGCGAGCATGATGTCCAGCGATTCGCCAGGATTCTCAGCAAGCCGGCCGTCCGGTCTTTTGATCACTGAGAGCTTCGACATTTTGTCAAGAGTGAGCGCTTTTACAACGCGAGAAGTTGGGCGGGCGCCCTCCAGCTCGGAGCAGTATTGGCGCCACTTTTCGGACTTCGCTTTCCTGGTGTCACGCTTAAAGTCACGAATCGCATTCTGGTAGGCGGTCAGGTCAGCTTGGTCCTTGCTTTTCCGCGCAATCCGCTGGAGGGATTTGGCCTTTCGCCGGAGGGTTCCAAGCGCTGGGTTCCACCAGGGAGCGGATTTTTTGCCTTTGTAGGCTTTAAGAGGGCAAGAGGTTTCATGAGCTGTCAAGATGGTCATGCTGAGTAGATCAGCCAGATCGTCCACTTCTTGACAGGTGGCAGGAACAACGGATTTTAACTGGTTGGTCTGGCGCTTCACGGATTCCGCAAAGGCCGTCCAGTCAGTATTCCGGGCGTTCCTTTTCCACAGAATACCAGGCTTGGAGTAGGAGCTTAGCAACCGGAAACGAATGAAGCGATGGTCAGACAGAGATTCCTCTTCGTCCCACACCTGCCAGTTCCTAATCAGAGGGATCAGGCCCTGAGAGGCGAGGGTGGCGTCAAGGACCTCCGTCCATCGTCCATTGTCAAAGGTGGGTGTGCCACCCGAGTTGCAGAACTCAATATTGGTGGTGCAGATGTAGGCAAGGAGATCCTCGCCTCTGCAGTTGGAGGTAACACTGCCCCAGTGGGTGTGGTGGGCATTTATGTCGCCTGCCACCAGCAGCTCAAAGTCGCGGTCTGAGCAGTAGTCCACGAGGGAAGTGAGACTGGGCGGAACCGCAGGACCGTCGCCAGGAATGTATATAGAGGCGATGATGACGGTGCGGTTCGGGAGAATGTGGTTGGTTTGGATGACACAGAGGTCTTTGTCAGAGAGGTCTGGTCTATACCAAGCTTTTAGATCGGTAGTCGCGAACACAGCAGCCCTGGGGTTTTGGGGCATGAAAAAACAGTCAAAACCAGCAGGAATGTTCGGAATCTTACCTTTCTTCGTCCAGGGCTCTTGGAGGAGGATGATGCCCGGTTTTTCGAAGTCCACCACACGCGCCAGGTTGGTCGAGGCCGCGATGCAGTGGTGCAGGTTCAGCTGCAGGAAGCTCACCCCAGGAGGGGCGGTCCGTGCGGCTATCTGCTGGCCTACGGCGAGTTGTTCAGGAGCGATTCCTCGTCCTCGCCGGTGTTTTGCCCGAGCTCCATCGGTTCCTCCTGAATCGGATCCAGAGTTGAGGCCGGGGCTGCCGCAACAGCGGCGTCCGTGTCCTCAACCCGTTTTTCCGCTGGGGGTTCCGATGAAACATTGGGCCGGGTGGTGCTGCGGTGGCGTCCACTGTTGGGGTCCGACAGCCCATTATTATCCCCACAGACCTGCCATTTCAGTTCAAGCGACTGCAGTTCCATGTGAGAGTGTGCTTTGCGATGACTATTAACAAGGCTCAGGGACAGTCACTGAAGGTGGCTGGCATCAACCTGGAGACTCCTTGCTTCTCGCATGGGCAGCTTTATGTCGCCTGCTCCCGTGTTGGAACTCCAGCTGGCCTATTCATTTTCGCACCAAGGGGAAGAACGAAGAATGTGGTGTATCCCCAGGCCTTGAGGTGACTCGCAAGCAATTAATAGAAAAGTAGTCACGAATTGACCTTGACCTGTCTAACTCTGAACTCTGAAACAGTTTAATTTTGTTTCTTTGACATTGTTATTGTTATGCCATGGCTATTTTCCTTATGTATACGCGTGTACATGCATACTGTATACAGAGGCAGATTTAGGGGGGGGGGCGGGGGGCAGTCGCCCCCCCCCCAAAATTTTAATCATGGGAATAAGATGCCCCCACCAGGGGTGCCAGTCGCAGCACTGGCGCCCCTTTTCGGCCGCTGGCGCCCCTTTTTCAGCCGCTGGCTCCCGTTTTTCAGCCGCTGGCGCCCTTTCTTGGCTCCTGGCGCCCTTTTTCGGCCGCTGGCACCCCCTCTGTGATTCTCATGGCGCTCCCCTGACAGACCGCCCCAAAACAAAATTCCTGGATCTGCCACTGACTGTATAGAGGAGTGGCTAAGAGACATGTTTCTAAAGAAGTAATCAAGAGGGGGTTGTTTGGACAAACTTTTCACATATTTTTTACTTAAAACGCCCTTAAACAAACTTTTCACTTTTCATTAATGCAGTAAATAAATAAATGGTGACCTTCACTATAAAGTTAATACGGAGACGTAAATTACTTACTGCTTTGCTTTAAATTTCTGCCCCAAAAGCAACGGGCAAAAAAAGCTAGTATTGCTATATATGGAAGTGCTTATTCCCAGAGTCCGATGCCGATAATTTCAATTTTATCTACATGGATCCGTGCCAATAATTTTTTGCTTATCCACATGGCAGCTTGTATGAATAGGTCTACTTTCAAGTCCCTACCTATTCTTCTCTGAGCATAAGGATCAGAGTATAGTGTATAGTGTACACTGTCAATGCATAGTGTAAAAGAATAACAATGGTGTATAATATGTGTGACGAGTTGGGTGCTGAAGTTAGAATTCTGCTGGTTGACTTGTATTATTTTCTTTGATAGACTTCTTGCTTTTTAAGGCAATAAAATTTGAATGATAACACATAACAATGACAAAAGATTTAGTAAGTTGTTATTACAATAATTAAAAAGGACGACATTAATGTCGTTTAATGAATGTGTAGGTCAAAATGTAGAACACTGTCTGAACATACTGGCAACTTTGTTGATCCATTGGCTCGAGGGTTCAACAAAACATTCAAACCTGAAAGGGCCTTGTTTCAAAGAACAGAACCATGTGGATAAAATTGAAATTAATGACACGGCATATTTATATAAAAAGTTTTAGACCTATTCATATAAGCTGCCATGTGGATAAGCAGAAAATTATTGGCATGGCTCTGTGTGGATAAAATTGAAATTAACAGCACGGCATATATAAAGAGCTGTAGACCTATTCATAGGCCTACAGGCTGCCGTGATGATTAGCAAAAAAATTATCAGCATGGATCCGTGTGGATAAAATTGAAATTATCAGAATGGGACCATGGGAATAAGCTCTGCCACTATATAGGCCTATACATATTCAAGTATCATATAATAAAATGGCCCTACAACATAATGAAAGACAACTACTTTCTTAGCAACTATGACTAAGTTTTAATCCCTATAAGTTTTATTCATTAAAAATTTTATTTTAATTTACTTTATAATAACATTAATATTTGTTTATATATTATTTTTCACAAAACTACAAAGTAGAAACGATATGGTGCACTACAAGGAAAAGTATCAAACACTTTGTGGGACATAAAATGCTCTATTTGAGAGCTAAATTTAGTTGTTTACATGATGTCACATGCATGTGAATGACAATGAAGCCTTTGGAAGCCATGCTGTAGGCCTAGGCCTACTGGATCCACAATTACTAAAGTTAAGTTAGTTTAGGAACTTGAATTGACTGACTATGAATAGCTCTTGAATTTGTCAGACTTTAATGTACTTTATGCAAACAAACAAAGCAAATTATCAAGGATAACGATAAGGCTGAGTGACTGTTACTAACAGCGCATTTAGTAGACCTCTTCTGGCAGTTTTGATATTTAAAGTCAACTCGATACGCTCTGACGGTTGAAATGATAAATTTTCGCTTTTCTGCAAAAATTTCACAATTGACTTTTATAATGCATAGCGTTCGATGGGACATGCATTCTATAATAAAGTAGAAGGCTATAACTCAGTGACTAGGCAGAGAATCTGGATAAAAAATTATGAGTAGATTTCTTCTGGCAGTTTTGATATTTTAAAGCATTTTGTGCTAAGAAATGCACAAAGTTGGTTTATGTTTTAATAAATTTTCCACTATGTATTCTTTGGAACTGTAACTGGAACTGGAACTGGTGCCGAAAAATCGGTCATTCCTACGCTTTTGATTAGCTTAGCAAAATTCTTAACAAACTAAAATTCAAAAAGCAAGGAAAAAATGCAAACAAACAAAATACTGTAGTGCCAACTTTAGCAACATTCTTTTCTGGGTGGCATACTACTATGCTAGGCCCTATTTAATTGCAATACCATGGCATCTGATTGGCTTGTTGGTTATCGTTTTTACGTTTATTTATATGAAGTCGTTAAAACCTTTTGTTATAAAACTAAATTTGTTAATGTCAAATAAAAATATGCAAAACTGATTGCTGGGCTTTTCGGTGCATGTGCTTTTTGGTGCCAGCCGTCGCCGGTCCTTTTACTTTTGTACGTAAAAGACTGGGCTGGCCGGATGGCCCCGCAGGTCGAATACAGCGGCTACGCCGATGGCTTTGCGATCTGATCCACGGGTCGAAATGTCGTTGAGCTTCAAGATGTCGCTAAGCTTGAGCGTCTGCAAAATGTGCTCAAAATGGTCGAAGAGTGGGCGGACGATCTGCGCATTGACATCAACTCGGCGAAGATGGAGTGCTGTCTGTTCTCACGGGACAGTACCAATCGTCTCCGACAACTTTAACTCTCGCTGTTGGGCCAACAGATCCGACCAAACCTAAGCTCAAATTTCTCGGAATTCGGATTGACCGCGATCCCATCTTCGACAGGCAAGTCAACTGCATCAACGGCCAGTGCCATCTGTGACAGCATGATTCCGCCACCGAAACGCCGACTCCATGGTGCCCGCCTCCCACTCTGGGAGGATCGCTTCTCGATTCGGGGATCGAGCTCTTCCTCTCGATTCCTGGTACCCGTGAAGACGTTGTCGACGCCGTGAACCGCACTATCTGCCTGCGCTGCCCAGCGGCCCTTCTCTACTTCAGAGAGACCGTCGGCTCGGTCTCCGGCGGCGTCGAGAAGGGGGGCGCCGCCTGGATTCTGCTGAACCCGATGTCCAATTTCATAATCCTTCGGGGCCATGCGGCTGCTGGTGCAGATCCTATGAAGCTGATCGCTATTCGCCTGGCTCTGGAAGACATCGCCGCCACTGCCCCGCCCGCCGCCGCCATCCTTACGGACAGCCAAAGCTCCATTTCGCCTCTCTCTTCCGACCGTCCAACTTCCTAATCGGTTCTCGACGATGTGAAGCCTCAGCGGCCCAGCGCACCAAGATCACCCTCCAGTGGGTTCCCAGCCACACTGGTGTGCCTAGGAACGCACTGGTCGACGCCGAGGCCAAACTAGCCGCTGCACTCTATTGACGCCGCAAAGGAGCGCATCAGCCACCACTGGAAGTTCAAGCCGGACCTTCAAGGACACCTACATGACGTGTATCGTTCTGCAGTAACTCACCACGCTGCACCCGCTGCCAACGGGTCCTCGTTGCGCGGTTCCGTGCCAGACACTGCCCTGAATCCGCATCGGTACCTCTGCGGTGATGATGCGCGGTAAGCACGATGCCGATCAGCTTTCTCACTTCCACACTAGCTACAATCTTTCCATCTAGACACTAGCTTTTCCAGCTCATCAACCGACCTCCCAGGTCCCAGCAACAGAGAACTAATACCCCCCAGCAACAGAGAATTATAGGTAATAAGCTATTGTAGTAAAATTAGCTTTAAGCGAACACTAAGCTATGCTCGTCAAGTAAACGCGAAGCTCGTCAAACTCGAGTTGCAAAGAGAGTAAAAAGTATTTTTCCAATCTTAATAGTGTATTTTTACCCATGCTTTAAGGACGTCAATGGGAAATCAGAGGGCGCCGTTAGGCAGCCAGCTTGACTACAGCTGGCTGACCCATAATTTCGCATCTGGAGATATAAGGCACGGGAGAGATGCAACATGGATGTTAAGGAATGAAAAGCTCACTCTGAGGTTGTTCAGAAAAGGTCTTAGAGGCCTTTGGCCAACAGTTGCCTTATATTTTACCTTCAAAGCTTAGCGATTGGTCGCACCTACGTACATGCACTCTCATCTCTATCTCTCTGTGACGCGACACCTACCCCACAATGCACATGCAACACGCACACAGAGAAGGGGGAAGCGCCAGGCGTACACGTGACGACGCTACGCATAGCAATGGGGCAGGCAGGCACTCAAATCCACCATAATGGGAAAATAAGACAGAAGCAAAAAGTTGCCACGAAGTGGTCATTTCTCTCGTGTTTCATCTCTACCATATCTCATCTCTATACTGTCTCATATATTCTGTCTTATAATCTCCCGTCTTATCTCAGCCGTGCCTGATCTATACCATGTCTGATCACAGCACTCCTGTACTCTCCCGTGTCTCATCTCTCCCATGTCCCGTGTCCCATGTCCCTATCAAACCTCACCTGTCTCATCTATTCTGTCTGATCTCTCTTGATTTTACACATCTAGTGTTTTTAGGATCAGTGTGCCGCACTATAATTTACCATCTAAAAATGCTTTTATGTCGTTCTATTTTAATTTGTAAATTAAAAAATGTCGACAATTATTTTTTGCGAGAAAAATAACACTGCTTTGCAAATTAGCTCGATATCGAATCCATCGTTAATGAGTATTAAAATGTTTTACTTTGCTGACAAGTATGACGCTTTTTAAAAGAGCCAAAACAAATACTTTTTTATTTAGTAGATTTTTTCCAATTTAATTAATCGCATCAAAATGTTTCTGATGAGCTGTGTGCTCCAGGTAGACTGTTTATTTATTTCTCGTTGTGACAGACAGGGTTCTATTTCATGGCGATTTCTTTTCATTTTAAATTTTATTTAAAATTTAAATGTAATCATTTTTCCCTAAATGTTTAGTTTGGAAACGGGAGCGGATTCTTGCAGAATAAACGAGTCACGGCTTCAGTGGTGTTGTGGGTTTCGTTACGATAATTCCGTAAATAGTTTTCTAGAACTTTCTACCACTTGTTATAACACTCTGTTGTTTCCAGAATCTTCTCTGCGCCTCCCCCGCGGGCTATCTATGAGAACTTTCTAGAAAGTTCTCCCACTCGCTCCCCAGGCTATAAATAGAAACCCCCGCGCGGTGCACACACTCAAGAACCTTTCCAGTATTTAATAATACTGCTGTTACAAATACACGCTTATCCAGTCGACTGCCGAGTGCTCCTTTCGGCGCTATACTTACATTTACCAACACTACAATTGGAATCTCTGTATTCGTTACTTCAAGAATACAACAGGGATTTTCTGGCGTCGCAAGCAGGATCTTGATCAACTTCGAGGACGTCTAATCTACAACGACTGTCACTATTGACCGAAGGATCAAGCTACTACAATCATGCCCGAAACGATGCAAGACGAGGACATAATCAGCCTCCTACGGCAGCAGATGGAAGAAGAGCGCCAACAGCGGAACGCTGACCGGCAGATGATGCTCGACCTCATTCGGTCTCTAAAGCCTGCAGCGGACCAGTCCCAGGCTGCAGCTTTGCCGACACATGTGACGACGTCGACTCCGGGTTTCTCGCCATTCGACGCCACGTCCGAGCTCTGGCCCGACTACTTGGCCAGATTCTGCACCTTCACGGGCGCGAACTCCATACCCGACGACAAGAAGGCTCAGGTGTTCCTGACGAACCAGTCTCCGTCTGTCTACAAGCTTCTCTCAAACTTGGCAGCGCAGCAGACGCCGCGGAAGGAGATCAACAAGCTCACTATGGACGAGATTGAGAAGTTCATGGAAGAACAGTATGACACCAAGCGCTTCATCGTGCGGGAGCGTTTCCGGTTCTGGAGCGACATGCGGCGGAAACCGGGTGAGACGATCCAGGAAATGGCTGCGAGAATCCGCCAGGACGCAACCACCTGCGATTTCTCTTCCATCAAAGATCCACTGGACGAGGCGCTGCGCACGCGTTTCATCTGCTCAGTGAGGAACGAAGCAGTACTCAAAGCTTTGTTCAAATTAAAGGTGGAAGAGCTCACGTTCGCCCGGGCTGTCGAGATCGCCATCGAGACAGAGGAAGCCGCCCGAGTCGCCAAGGAGACGGTTTACGGCGACAAATCCAGCCCCGTTAACAAGGTTAAGCAGAAGGTTCGGCGACCCGGAGCCACTTCGGCGAAATTTACGACAGATTCTACTGCTTCCAGGTCTACTACTGACTCTGCGTCTGGTTCGTGCTACCGCTGCGGAGCGAAGAACCATCGGGCAAACGATTGCCGATTCAAAGACGCGACCTGCCGGCACTGCAAAAAGGTGGGTCACCTAGAATCTGTCTGCCGTTCCAAGGCCAAAGGATCTGCCCCTGCGGCGAACTTCGAGAAGCCAGTGAAACAGGTCGAGGAGCATGTGCTTGTACATGCTGTAGCCCGAACCGAGGACGACCTGCCTAAGCTGGAAGTGTCGATCCACATCCAAGGCAAGGCTCTCGCCATCGAGGTCGACACTGCGACAAACGGCAACTTTATCACAGAGTCATTCTGGAAGAAGCTGGGGACGCCGCCGCTCGAAGTAGCGAAGTCACGCTACGAGTCCGCCAGCCGACACGACTTACCTGTACTAGGTACCTTCGTCGGGAAAACGACATTGCCTGGCTCAGCTCCTGAGCACGACATCCAGTACATCGTCACACAGGTGCCCGGCTTGAATCTACTCGGCCGGACCGCCACGAAGCTGTTGGGAATCTCCGTCGACAAACTGCTCGGCGCTGCCAGCGCCATTCAAGAAGTCAACGCAGTGTTTGACCACCTGCCGCCGGACGAGGCTCTTCAAAAGGCCTGCCGAAATCTTTGCGACGAATTCCCGGACCTGTGGAAGGACGAGCTGGGTTGCCTCAAGGACTTCAAGCTCGAGTTGCAGTTTAACCCGGATGCAAAGCCGGTGTTCCGGAAGGCTAGGCCTGTCCCCTTCGCCATCCGCGAGGAGCTCGAGCGCGCCTACGACGAGGGCATCAGGAGAGGCATCTGGGAGCCTACTGACTTCAATGACTACGGGACGCCCGTGGTCCCCGTGCGAAAGCCCTCGACCGGCTCAGAGCAGCCGAAACTGCGAGTCTGCGGAGACTACTCGTGCACTATCAACCCGCAGCTGGAAGACAACCGTCACCCGCTGCCCCTCCCAGAGGAACTGCTACAGAAGCTGGGAGGCAGCTACTGCTTCTCAAAGGTAGATCTGGCCGACGCCTACAACCAGATCGAGTTGGGACCGATGAGTCAGAGGCGCCTGGCACTGAGCACCCACCGGGGTGTGCTTCTTCAGAAGCGGCTCGCTTACGGCCCGAAGTCTGCAGTGGGTGAGTTCCAGTTCATCATGGAAATGGTAGCCGGTGATCTGCCCGGAGTCGTTTTCTACTTGGACGACTACCTGGTCGGCGGCGCGACCGCTGATGAGCATCTCGCAAACCTACGCCGGCTTTTCCAACGCCTTTCTGACAAGGGACTTCGCTGCCGACGGGAGAAGTGCAAATTCGCCATGCCCAGCATCGAGTACCTTGGCTATGTACTGTCGAAAGAAGGCATCGCCAAGGGAACCAAGGTGGACGCTGTCCGCGAAATGCCTCCACCAAAGGACGTGTCCAGCCTCCGGTCATTCCTCGGCTCGGTCCAGTTCTACGCAAAGTTTCTGCCGCCAAGCATGGCCACGATCTCTGAGCCGCTGTACCGACTCACCAGGAAGGACGCACCATGGACATAGGGCGACGCGGAGCAGCGGGCCTTCGAACAGATCAAGGAGGACCTCTCGTCGGACAACGTGCTGGTCCACTACAATGCCGACCTCCCTCTCGGGCTCTCCTGCGACGCATCCAACGTCGGGATCGGCGCCGTCCTGTTCCACCGCTACCCGGATGGTAGCGAGCGGCCGATCGCCAACGCTTCAAAGTCTCTGACGGATGCTCAGCGCCGCTATCCTCAGATTCAGAAGGAAGCCCTTTCAATCATCTTCGGCCTAAAGAAGTTTTTCCAATACTTGTTCAACCGCAAGTTCATCCTGGTCACGGACCATAAGCCGTTGATTTCTCTATTCGGGCCCGAGAAGGAGACACCAGTGATGGCGGCAAACCGACTGGCTCGTTGGGCGAACCTGCTCCACAATTTCACCTACGAAATCGAGTACCGCCAGACGAAGAGTCACGGAAATGCGGACGCCCTGAGTCGCCTGCCAGTCGGAGACGACCTAGACTTCGACGGGGAGGAGAGCACAGCCGACTTCGACATGGTCTGTGCGATCAAGGTCCTGAGCCTGCAGATCCGGCCGGCTGACGCCTCAGCCGTAGCCAAGGAATCATCGAGGGACCCAGTCATCTCCACCGCCATGCGCTACTGTCGAGAAGGTTGGCCGCCAATCGGACGAGACGAGGACGCTGAGCTGGCCCGCCTGCGGAAAGTCAAAGATTCGCTGTCCTGCTGCAACGGATGTCTTCTGCATGGCTGTCGTCTTGTGATTCCTCGGAACCTCCGGAATGAGGTGCTGAAGATTCTCCACCTCGGACACTTCGGAATGCAGAGGATGAAGCAGCTGGCCCGATCGGCAGTCTACTGGCCGAACATCGACGACGACATCGGGCACCTATGCCACGGCTGCCACAGCTGTGCTGAGCACCAAAATCATCCGCCAAAGGCCGCCGTCCATCCGTGGATGATGCCTGAGAAGCCTTGGAGTCGCCTACATCTGGATCACGCAGTCAACTTCCTCGGCACCAACTGGCTAGTGCTCACGGACACCTACTCGAAGTACCCGTGCATACACCCGACGCAATCCATGTCAACGCGGGCAACGATCGAGCTTCTGGAAGAAGACTTCGCCCACTTCGGCTACCCTCACGCCATCGTCACAGACAATGCAGCGGCATTCATGGCTGAGGAGTTTCAAGCTTGGTGTCGCGAACACGGCATCGCGCACCTCACAGGAGCTCCGTATCATCCTGCAACAAACGGAGCGGCCGAACGACTAGTTCAGACCTTCAAGAAGGCCCTGAAGAAATCCAGCCTGCCACCTGCCAGGGCGCTACAGCAGTTCCTGATGCAGTACCGACGGACTCCTGCGGTCAACGGCTACTCTCCGAGCGAACTCCTAAATGGCCGGCAGATCAGGACGCAGATTGATACTCTGCTGCCATCTCCAGCCCATCTCGCCCAGGATCGCCAAGTCAAGCAGGCCGAAGAGTCCAGAGCTCGGAAAAAGGTGTCTCGCGTCCGAGAAGGCTACAACGTCGGAGATCCGGTCTACGCTCGCTACTACGGACCACGCCGCGAGAAGGAAGGCCGCTGGGTTCCGGCAGTGGTCACCAAGCGGCACGGCAGCCGCAGCGTCAACGTCAAGGTTGTCCCAAGCGGCCCGGTGTGGCGACGGCACTTCGACCAGCTTCAACCGCGACACGTGTCCGCGGAAGACAGCGAGCCAGGATCACTGCCGACTCAACAAAACGAAACGGCCGGCCACCTGATGCTGCCGGCCACACCAGCGGTGGCACATCCAGGATCTCGACCCAGGCCTCCAGGATGGCGAGCGCCGGACCAAGTCCAACACCCGCCGCCCTACGGACCAGATAATCCACGACGGTCGGCTAGGCAGCGAAAGCCACGGCTACAAATGGACTTATAGACTTTCTATCAGCTGTACTCACAGTTTTGGTGGGGAGGTGTTGTGGGTTTCGTTACGATAATTCCGTAAATAGTTTTCTAGAACTTTCTACCACTTGTTATAACACTCTGTTGTTTCCAGAATCTTCTCTGCGCCTCCCCCGCGGGCTATCTATGAGAACTTTCTAGAAAGTTCTCCCACTCGCTCCCCAGGCTATAAATAGAAACCCCCGCGCGGTGCACACACTCAAGAACCTTTCCAGTATTTAATAATACTGCTGTTACAAATACACGCTTATCCAGTCGACTGCCGAGTGCTCCTTTCGGCGCTATACTTACATTTACCAACACTACAATTGGAATCTCTGTATTCGTTACTTCAAGAATACAACAAGTGGTTTCTCTTCTGTTTGTTATTTGGATCATTCAGTAATGCTTTTTGTAACCCGACTATGACATAATAGTCGGAAAGCCGAGAGCAACAGAGAGACCAGCAGAGTACCGCGCCCCAGCGATGTCGCATCTGCATGGCTAGAGCTCGGCACGTGACCAAACCGCCGTACACCTTGATTTGGCTGTAGAGCACGAGCTCGGAACTGCAGTCGAAGGTCCTGTTCTCTCCAACCGGGATGCTTACATCCTGCCAGCGGCATGGATGAATGTCGATTGAAGTCCTATTTGTGAACGTCAGTTCGTATTCCACTCGGTACAATACTCCATTCGCTTGGCTTGCATCGGTAAGATAGGCTGCAGATACTTTGCATCGAAAAAATGATCTGTATTGACCATTCGCTTGAACTTCGTATGCGGAGCGAAGCTCAGGTGCCACAATTCTTTCCATCGTCTGCGGCAGACACTCTGCTGCAATGCAGGGCTCGAAGCCAGTCAGCAAGTAGAGAAGTACCAGCAGGCTGGGAGTCAGGTACAACCTCGTTTTCATAGTTTTCAGGGCGTTGCGAAAAAAAGTTTCTACAAATAAGTGCGTTTCTATTTTTCGACAGTTAAGAAGACTAGAAGGCAGTTTTCTAATAAAGATTAATTTACCTCTTAACTTCGTAGTTAACTTTCTAGTGATCTTTGCTGCAGTAATTTTACTGTACCGACGGCCAGGCCGAGGACGGCCATAGACAGCTGCCACATCTATGAAAGTATTTGTTGCTTATACCACTGTTTCAGCAGATAGTCCTTGTTTTACTTTCAGTCTCGAGCTGTGAACAAAATAAAAATGCCACAGACAAACTTTGATAGCATTTAATGCATCAACTATAAATAGAACTCGAGTATCGAGCTGCGCAGTCAACCCAAAAGGCCATAGACAAAAAAGCTTTGACTGCCAGAAAAATACACTATTAATCACAGATTCTATATTACCTGTGTAGGTCTCGGCAAGCGGTTTTCCTGCCAACAGTCTTTAGCAAGCAATCCACGGCAAGCAATTCTCGGCAAGCAATCCACGGCAAGCAATTCTCGGCAAGCAATTCACGACAAGCAGTTCTCGTCAAGCGGTCTTTGGCAAGCAATTCACGGCAAGCAGTTTTCCTGCCAACAGTCTTTGGCACGCAATCCACGGCAAGCAATTCTCGGCAAGCAATTCTCGGCAAGCAATTCTCGGCAAGCAATTCTCGGCAAGCAATCCACGACAAGCAATTCTCGGCAAGCAATTCTCGGCAAGCAATTCTCGGCAAGCAATCCACGACAAGCAATTCTCGGCAAGCAATTCACGGCAAGCAGTTCTCGGCAAGCGGTCTTTGGCAAGCAATCCACGGCAAGCAATTCTCGGCAAGCAGTTTTCCTGCCAACAGTCTTTGGCAAGCAATCCACGGCAAGCAATTCTCGGCAAGCAGTTTTCCTGCCAACAGTCTTTGGCAAGCAATCCACGGCAAGCAATTCTCGGCAAGCAGTTTTCCTGCCAACAGTCTTTGGCAAGCAATCCACGGCAAGCAATTCTCGGCAAGCAGTTTTCCTGCCAACAGTCTTTGGCAAGCAATCCACGGCAAGCAATTCTCGGCAAGCAGTTTTCCTGCCAACAGTCTTTGGCAAGCAATCCTCCTACATGCAATTTTCGTGCTGCCAAAATAAAATATACTGAGCTGGAGCAACGCAAAAAAGCAAGTCATGCGAGTTCCGATGGGGTGGGGGGTGGGTGGGTGTTGTGGGTTACACTTAACTAACTTATAAATACTACTCTCAGTTTGCCAGCCGTACGACCAGAATCATTTGAGTCTTATACGAATAGACTACTTTAAGTAGAAATGTCAGGTTGCGAATGTAATAATCCGTGGTGGAGTTTAGACTGTAGTTTTAGACTCTGGCTTAAAGAAATAATTAAAGCCAGAGCTGAGTGTAGTAGGACAGCTAAAGGTGAGAATTCATGTTCCAGAACAAAGCCTGAAAGCAATGCCAGTCTTAAATCTAGAATTCAATATAGAATATATTTCGAATTACTCTGTGATTGGTAATTTCGTCATGAGTAACTGAAGCCCAGTGGAAAAAAAGCTTAACAAAAAACACTAATTAGTTGATCATTTATAATTGTTTAATTTGCTAGCAGCTTTAGAATTGCTATTGAGATAGAAGTACAGTGCTAAAAAGCGAAACACTTATCAAACAGACAACATGCACAATAAATATTTGATAATAAACATTCGACATCAATATATGTGGAAGCCTTCGAGCAGATGGTTAATCTGTGTGCCTGTACCTGATAATTGATAACTAACTGAATTCATGTGGTTAAGTGCACCGCCTCACTGAGAAATACAACAAACTGCGTTTCTCTAAAGTACATCACGCCCTTCAAAAGTACAGCGCCCTAGTAAAAGTACACAATCTCAAATCTCAAATGCGCCTCCTGCAATAAGTTAACTGGTTCCCAGTCGCGACGTAGAAAACTCAAGTCAACAAAAAATTAGCAACAACAAAAAGCTAACAAAGATGACGATAATGAATGAAAGGCATCTAACATCTACTACTGTTAAGAGTGGGAAGCGCACAACGAGAAACGACAAAAAACTTAAATCAGAGGTTCTTGAAAAAACGTATAAATTAACGGCGAAAGAAATTTGATGCTTTGATGACGGCACTGTAACCCGTGCAGAGCAGACGAGAAGTAGGGAGTTTTTTAAAAACTTTTTTTAAACCAATTACATTACATTGTAAATTAGTCACATACAAGCGGTAGAGTATGCTTGACCATTGCACTGCTGAAATAAAAACTTTGTTGTTTGTTGTTTAAAAAACAACAGGAAACCTCCCTGTCCCACTTGGAATAGTAAAAAACTGATCTGTATTGCTGTAGAGAGCGACTTCTGATTAGTAGCAACAAGAATTTTTTTTAAGAAATTTGCTGCAATGATAACGAAAACTAAAGAATACACGAATAATAAATAAACTTCAGAGAAATCCTTCCCGAATTCTAGAGAAATACGACAAGAAATACCAGAGAAATCCTACCAGAAATCCCAGACGAATCCTACCAGAAATCCCAAAGGAATCCTACCAGAAATCCCAGGGGAATCCTACCAGAAATCCCAGAGGAATCCTAACAGAAATCCCAGAGGAATCCTAACAGAAATCCCAGAGGAATCCTAACAGAAATCCCAGAGGCATCCTACCAGAAATCCCAGAGAAATACTTCCAGAAATCCAAGAGGAATCCTACCAGAAATCCCAGATGAATCCCAGCAGAAATCCCAGAGGAATCCTACCAGAAATCCCAGAGGAATCCTAACAGAAATCCCAGAGGAATCCTAACAGAAATCCCAGAGGAATCCTACCAGAAATCCCAGAGAAATACTTCCAGAAATCCAAGAGGAATCCTACCAGAAATCCCAGATGAATCCCAGCAGAAATCCCAGAGGAATCCTACCAGAAATCCCAGAGGAATCCTACCAGAAATCCCAGAGGAATCCTACCAGAAATCCCAGATGAATCCCAGCAGAAATCGCAGAGGAATCCTACAAGAAATCCCAGCGGAATCCTACCAGAAATCCAAGAGGAATCCTACCAGAAATCCCAAATGAATCCCAGCAGAAATCCCAGAGGAATCCTACAAGAAATCCAAGAGGAATCCTACCAGAAATCCCAAATGAATCCCAGCAGAAATCCCAGAGGAATCCTACAAGAAATCCCAGCGGAATCCTACAAGAAATCCAAGAGGAATCCTACCAGAAATCCCAGATGAATCCCAGCAGAAATCCCAGAGGAATCCTACCAGAGCAGTCCTTCAATAAACCCATTGGATTATTTTTACCAATCCCAGATTATTTTCAACAGAAACAAGTAACAGACAGAGGGGCTCGCTCAGATAAGTACAGAACAACACTTTAGCGACAACGCCAGCAATAAAGAATATTAAGCGAGGCTTAAAAGAATTATGAAAAGCAAAAAAAAAGTTAATTTTTCAATCGAATAACTGCTCAGGCCTCAGTTGGTCTCAGGCGAATTGTTGCTAGAGGCGGCGGCCTTGTTGTAGAAGTCGGCCAGCACCTGCCAGGCGGCCGGAGCCATGAAGCCGTCTGGCGGAAGCTCGCCAGCCTTGGCCAGGGCGCGCATCCGGGTGCCGGAGATGAAGTCGAAATCCGCCCGTCTGGCGGGGTCGAAGAAGGCCATCTGGCCGGCTGGCTTGTCGTAGGCGGCAACTCGGAATGGCACAATCTCCAGCTGGGACAGGCCTGGAGCCATAGTCAGCACGGTGGCGCCGTGGGTAGGATTGTACAGGTCCTTGCCGGGCTCGTCCGGGTTCGGCAGGCCGGCTGGGTCGCGGCCGACAATGTAGAAGGTGGCTCCGGCGTTCATCCGCGCCTTGGCGTGCCACTGAACCTCGGTTGGACCGGCGTACAGCATCGGGGCCGGGAAGATTGCCGTGACGGTGGTGGCCGGGTCCAGCACGCCTTCGCGCAGGACCTCCGCGTGCTGACGCATGCGGACGTCCAGGGGGACATCGTCCGGCTTGGTCCAGCCACCCAGCGGGTGCAGCAGCAGCACAGGATTGCGGTAGCCGCGCTCCAGCAGGCGGCGGCGAGTGTCCTGGCGAAGTTTGGGTCAACGGGGGAAGTGGATTGCGTGAATCAGGTGGCGGATTGTGTGAATGATATGGCGGATTGTGTGAATGATATGGCGGATTGTGTGAATGATATGGCGGATTGTGTGAATGATATGGCGGATTGTGTGAATGAATTGGCGAATTGTGTGAATGAATTGGCGGATTGTGTGAATGAAATGGCGAGTTGTGTGAATGAAGTGGCGAATTGTGTGAATGAATTGGCGAGTTGTGTGAATGATATGGCGGATTGTGTGAATGATATGGCGGATTGTGTGAATGATATGGCGGATTGTGTGAATAAATGGCGAGTTGTGTGAATGAAGTGGCGAATTGTGTGAATGATATGGCGGATTGTGTGAATGAAATGGCGAGTTGTGTGAATGAAGTGGCGAGTTGTGTGAATGAATTGGCGAATTGTGTGAATGAATTGGCGAATTGTGTGAATGAATTGGCGAATTGTGTGAATGAATTGGCGAGTTGTGTGAATGATATGGCGGATTGTGTGAATGAAATGGCGAATTGTGTGAATGAATTGGCGGATTGTGTGAATGAATTGGCGGATTGTGTGAATGAATTGGCGAGTTGTGTGAATGATATGGCGGATTGTGTGAATGAAGTGGCGAGTTGTGTGAATGAATTGGCGAGTTGTGTGAATGAAGTGGCGGATTGTATGAATGAAATGGCGAGTTGTGTGAATGAAGTGGCGAATTGTGTGAATGAATTGGCGAATTGTGTGAATGAAGTGGCGAATTGTGTGAATGAATTGGCGAATTGTGTGAATGAAGTGGCGAATTGTGTGAATGAATTGGCGAATTGTGTGAATGATATGGCGGATTGTGTGAATGAATTGGCGAATTGTGTGAATGAAGTGGCGAATTGTGTGAATGAATTGGCGAATTGTGTGAATGAAGTGGCGAATTGTGTGAATGAATTGGCGAATTGTGTGAATGATATGGCGGATTGTGTGAATGAATTGGCGAATTGTGTGAATGAAGTGGCGAATTGTGTGAATGAAGTGGCGAGTTGTGTGAATGATATGGCGGATTGTGTGAATGAATTGGCGAGTTGTGTGAATGAAGTGGCGAATTGTGTGAATGAAGTGGCGAGTTGTGTGAATGAAGTGGCGAGCTGTGTGAATGTCCAATGCGATTGCATTGAGCTCACCTGCATGAGCAGTGCGTGTCCATTGTGCACTGGGTTGCGCAGCTGAAAGGCAAACACGGCATCAGCGCCCATGGCTTCGAATTTGTCCCGCAGCTGCAGGGGAGTCAGGCGGTACTCGTCCAGGCCGTCGCCCCAGCGCAGTGGCTCCAGCAGGGCAATCTGGCCGCCCACGAGCCAGTCGCCGCTGGACAGGATTCTGGCCACACTCGGGTGACCCGCCGACGCGGTGCCGAAAGTTCGGCAGCAGCGTTCCTTCTTGTTGTGCGGAAACACCTCCGGAAAGCGCAGAATGCCGATCAGACGGCCTTCGTAGCGCAGGCCAATCAGCGGGCGGCCTTCCACAGCCGCCTTTGTGGCATCGTCTATGGCCAGAACTATCGGCACGCTCTGGTTGTGCACTGGGCCCATCAGACCGCTATCATCGCCGCTGCCTCCGCTTGACGGCCCCGTGGCGATGGCGTCGGCCTCGTTGATGGTGCCGAAGTGCAGGCACTGAAGGTACTGCCGCTCGTTCATGAAACCGCGAAGCGGGTGAGCCCAGCCTTCCGACAGCACCTGGCGGCGACGAAGGTTGACAGAATCGGACTCATCACTCACTAGCCTGAACCATCACTGACTAGCCTGACTCATCACAGACTAGCCTCACTCACTACTGACTATCCTCACTCACCACTGACTAGCCTGACTCATCACAGACTAGCCTGACTCATTACTGACTAGCCTGACTCATTACTGACTAGCCTGACTCATCACAGACTAGCCTGACTCATCACTCACTAGACTGAACCATCACTGACTAGCCTGACTCATCACAGACTAGCCTCACTCACTACTGACTATCCTCACTCACCACTGACTAGCCTGACTCATCACAGACTAGCCTGACTCATTACTGACTAGCCTGACTCATTACTGACTAGCCTGACTCATTACTGACTAGCCTGACTCATTACTGACTAGCCTGACTCACCACTGACTAGCCTGACTCATCACAGACTAGCCTGACTCATTACTGACTAGCCTGACTCATTACTGACTAGCCTGACTCATCACAGACTAGCCTGACTCATTACTGACTAGCCTGACTCATTACTGACTAGCCTGACTCACACCTGACTAGCCTGACTCATTACTGACTAGCCTGACTCATTACTGACTAGCCTGACTCATTACTGACTATCCTCACTCACCACTGACTAGCCTGACTCATTACTGACTAGCCTGACTCATTACTGACTAGCCTGACTCATTACTGACTATCCTCACTCACCACTGACTAGCCTGACTCATTACTGACTAGCCTGACTCATTACTGACTAGCCTGACTCATTACTGACTAGCCTGACTCATTACTGACTAGCCTGACTCATTACTGACTAGCCTGACTCATTACTGACTAGCCTGACTCATTACTGACTAGCCTGACTCATTACTGACTAGCCTGACTCATTACTGACTAGCCTGACTCATTACTGACTAGCCTGACTCATTACTGACTAGCCTGACTCATTACTGACTAGCCTGACTCATTACTGACTAGCCTGACTCACCACTGACTAGCCTGACTCATTACTGACTAGCCTGACTCATTACTGACTAGCCTGACTCATTACTGACTAGCCTGACTCATTACTGACTAGCCTGACTCATTACTGACTAGCCTGACTCATTACTGACTAGCCTGACTCACCACTGACTAGCCTGACTCATTACTGACTAGCCTGACTCATCGTTCTTCAGCCCTCGCACTTTCCTGCAGACACTGTATCGTATATGCGTCAGCTACTATAAATGGCAATATAAGCATATTTGCCACCTAAAAAAACTAACTTATCAACCCCTAAGGACAGAAGCATCACAGCTATAAAATCACCACATGCAGTCAAAGCCAGATGGATGCACTTTTGCTAGCTGAAAATGCCCATATTAAACATGACAGACTCTGAAGCTGAAGCTGAGCGGAAGCTGAGTCTCTGTTGATTTTGGAACAGCTAAATTTTCCTTCTCAACCCCGCCTGCCCAGCAGCATCTCCAGATCATTGCCAACCCGCCGTGTCCCCAGTTTCATATCGACAGCGGGACGAGGCCCACATTTATCCCCCAACCCGCGACACTGAAATCAAAGAGAAAACATTAGACCCACATTAATCCCTTCGCAGGAGCCAGAGATTAATGGAGAATGGGAAGAAGGGAAGAAGGAGAACTTAAGGTCTTCCCAATGCAGCCGAGAAGAGACCCAAATCCCATTATCCGTTCGCGTTTTGCATTACAAACGCCACTTCGAATATAGATTCGGTAAACCCAAAAAATTATTCGGGAAAAAGGACAACACAGAAGCAGGGGGCTGTGAGCACTTGTGCAACATTTGACGACAACGGAACACAGCCGGCTGCCTAGACTTTCTCATTGGGACACGGGAGAGATGAGACACGGAAGAGATGAGACACGGAAGAGATGAGACACGGGAGAGATGAGACACGGAAGAGATGAGACACGGAAGAGATGAGACACGGGAGAGATGAGACACGGGAGAGATGAGACACGGGGGAGATGAGACACGGGAGAGATGAGACACGGGAGAGATGAGACACGGGAGAGATGAGACACGGGAGAGATGAGACACGGGAGAGATGAGACACGGGAGAGATGAGACACGGGAGAGATGAGACACGGAAGAGATGAGACACGGAAGAGATGAGACACGGGAGAGATGAGACACGGAAGAGATGAGACACGGGAGAGATGAGACACGGAAGAGATGAGACACGGAAGAGATGAGACACGGGAGAGATGAGACACGGGAGAGATGAGACACGGGGGAGATGAGACACGGGAGAGATGAGACATGGGAGAGATGAGACACGGGAGAGATGAGACATGGGAGAGATGAGACACGGGAGAGATAAGACACGGGAGAGATGAGACACGGGAGATTCACCGTGGATTCGAGCTAAAGGACCCAGTCTCGTAAAAGTGCATCCTAGATTCTTCATCCGTTGCCATGGCAACTCACCTGAGCCCATTGGGCATCGATGAGGTCCAACTCAACGCTGGGAGCCGCCTCCAGCTCGGCTCTCAAAGCCGCGTCGTCGCCAGGCACCAGCAGTTCGACAATCTCGGACTGGGCAGCCGTGGCCGGCAGGACGTCCTGGCCAATCAGAAGGCTGACAACGGACTGCACCGCCTGCCGGATGCTGCAGTCGGCGGTGCGGACGGCCACATCGGGCTGCAGAGGCGCCTCGTAGGCGCTGTCGATACCGGTGAAGCCCTTGATAAGGCCCTCCCTGGCCTTCTTATACAGGCCCTTGACATCGCGACCTTCGCACACTTCCAAGGGCGCGTCGACGAAGACTTCGAAGAACTTCAGGCCGGCCTCGTCGTGCAGCTGGCGGGCCCGGTCGCGGTCAGCGCGGAACGGACTGATGAAGGCCGTGATGCACACGATGCCGCCGTCAGCGAACAGCTTGGCCACCTCGCTCACCCGCCTGATGTTCTCTTCGCGATCCTCCGGCGAGAAGCCGAGGTTCTTGTTTAGGCCGGTGCGCATGTTGTCGCCGTCCAGAGTGTAGGCGGGGAAGCCGGCAGACACCAGGTAGTCCTCCAGGCCGAAGGCGATCGTCGACTTGCCGGCTCCAGACAGGCCGGTCAGCCAGATTGTGCAGCCGCGGAAGCCGCCTCGCTGGCCGATGACCTGGGCGCGTTTGTCACGGGTCACGTGATGCGCCTGACTGAACACGTTGGTTGCCATGACGTTTGGGCGGCGGCGGTCTGCGAGGTTGTTATCGGAGGACAGCTTGGGACAGTTCTGACAGACACTCAAAAAGAACTGACAGACTCTAGAATAGTTCTGACAGACACTCAAAAAGAACTGACAGACTCTAGAATAGTTATGACAGACACTCAAAAAGAACTGACAGACTCTAGAATAGTTATGACAGACACTCAAATAGAACTGACAGACTCTAGAATAGTTATGACAGACACTCAAATAGAACTGACAGACTCTAGAATAGTTATGACAGACACTCAAATAGAACTGACAGACTCTAGAATAGTTCTGACAGACACTCAAAAAGAACTGACAGACTCTAGAATAGTTCTGACAGACACTCAAAAAGAACTGACAGACTCTAGAATAGTTATGACAGACACTCAAATAGAACTGACAGACTCTAGAATAGTTCTGACAGACACTCAAAAAGAACTGACAGACTCTAGAATAGTTCTGACAGACACTCAAAAAGAACTGACAGACTCTAGAATAGTTATGACAGACACTCAAATAGAACTGACAGACTCTAGAATAGTTCTGACAGACACTTAAATAGAACTGACAGATACTTAAAAAGAACTGACGGACACTCGAAATAAGTTGACAGACACTCAAACAGATCTGACAGACACTCAAAATAAGCTGACTGAGCTGACAGACACTCAAAAACAACAACCGACAGACATTCGCAAAGTTCTGACAGACGCTTGGGTAAGTTGTGACAGATCACGCTGACATATCAAAAGATTTCAAAGAATTAATACCAAATCCGATGAAAACCATATAAGTCACGGAAAGCAAATATGAATAGGCGCTGTCAGAAAAAAGGGCAAAATCAATAATCACGAAAAAATTCTTAGTAAAAAGTAATTAAAATACCAACCATAATCCCTGCGAAAGGAAGTCGAGACACGAGTAAAAAAGAGACAAAAATTGTGAGGCAGCATAAAAAGCCAAAATAACACCAGATAGTCACGCCTATCATAGGTGTGAGCAGAATAAAGCCATTATCTCATATAGCCATATGGACAAGTGATGTTAGATTAACAACCGCTATGTTTTTGTTAGTTTGTTTTATTGTTAGAAATTAAAATTCTAAAATTTAGTTTTACCTTTAGCAATGGAAGCCATTGATGTCGAAGTTTTGCTAGTAAAGAGTCTGCTCAGTGCTGAGCACAGTATTAGTCGAGTGTTAAAGGATTATTAGGCAGTAGCTAAAAAACTTGGACCGTTAAGCTTGCATATTTATAGCCCCCAAATCTGCTACAGAATTGGTTATCAATCTTTGGCCAAGTGCAAAAGATTCAGGGGCATTTGGGGGCAGAAAATGTTTAACAGATAACACAAAGACTGATCATAAGGGCACTCTGCAACGCACTGAAAACGTAATTTTTCCACCGACTATTTAGTCCAACTCAAATGAGATTGGGTTAGTAGTTGTGAGGCCGTTCTCTGCTCAAATCGGCTTATCACAAATAAACTCATAGTGGGACACACCAACCCCCGACCCAGATTTCACCCAGTCGGTGCGTGAATCTCGATGACTCAATGAAATGAAAAATAGATCTTTAGACTAGATCAAAGTGCATCTTATTTGTCTTTCAACTAGTTCTAGGTAAAGTGCATAATGTTACACTAGATTTCAGATTATACGCGTTACAGTTTAACCGCATCTGGAAGTACGCTTACCTCTTTAACAGTTGAATATTTGACACTCGCTAAGAAAATTGCTAAGTTATATTATATATAATATATTTTGTGAGTTGTTAAAATAATAATTATTTTGGGAGACACGAGAAAAAGAATTTAGGTATTTTTAATTGGCACGCTTCAAGTTCTACGGGGCTTAAAGTTTTCAATAAGTCCAGATATACAGATTTGATTTTTACCCTAACATATAAACTTTTCTCAACATATCGGTTTGTCAGAAAAAAAGTGCAAAAAAACCTCAAAATAGGCAAAGTGCACTCCGCCGCACATCTGTCATGCGCTTCGGATGAGAAATGAGGAATATTTCATAAGACTGGGAAATTTTATTACTTATTTTTAGGGATCATATCCGTTCATTTTTATCCCGAGTGATTTTTCTCGCTAGCAGCCATCATAGCTCATTCTCATGAACCACATTCGCTTGCTAGCCTAACTCACTGCTAGTCACACTCTATCTGCCACCACTCGCTCAGCAAGCGAACTCACTGACATTATTAATTTAAAGCCAGAATAAAGATTTTGCTGCCGACAAGACCAGATAGGGCGATGGCTGCACTCAACAACACTCTATGAGGGTCTAAAACAGAAGTTAAGCCGTGCAGGGGTCGGCAAAATTGTATGCTTCGATAGTAAAGTAGATAATTAAAGATAAGAGAGACGGCCAGACCGACAGATAAGATGTGAGACAGGAGAGATAAGACAGATGAGACAGAATAGATAAGAGAGATAAGAGAGATAAGACAGAATAGATAAGAGAGATAAGAGAGATAAGACAGAATAGATAAGACAGATAAGACAGAAGATATAAGAGAGATGAGACAGAATAGATAAGAGAGATGAGACAGAATAGATAAGAGAGATGAGATGAGACAGAAGAGATAAGAGAGATGAGACAGAATAGATAAGAGAGATGAGACAGAAGAGATAGGAGAGATAAGACAGAAGAGATAAGAGAGATAAGACAGAATAGATAAGAGAGATGAGACAGAAAAGATAGGAGAGATAAGACAGAAGAGATAAGAGAGATGAGACAGAATAGATAATAGAGATGAGACAGAAGAGATAAGAGAGATAAGACAGAAGAGATAAGACAGATGAGACAAAATAGATAAGAGAGATAAGACAGAAGAGATAAGACAGATGAGACAGAATAGATAAGAGAGATAAGACAGAAGAGATAAGACAGATGAGACAGAATAGATAAGAGAGATAAGACAGAAGAGATAAGAGAGATGAGACAGAAAAGATAAGAGAGATGAGACAGAAGAGATAGGAGAGATAAGACAGAAGAGATAAGAGAGATGAGACAGAATAGATATGAGAAGTCGGCCCCTTCCGCTCCCTGCTGTCGGACTGGTATATTTGAGTCCAATTTTCAGTGCAGTTTCCGTTGTTAAAGAAGACAGTTATATATGTACTGGCTCAGTAAAAAACTCAAAATGAGTGGTTTAGCTGATGTTTCTCGCACTAAAACGGTTTAAAAATAAACGAAGAAACACTGTTTGCACGCTCAGAGAATTGCTAAAATGATACAGCTAAGGGCATAATTGCACAAACGCACTGGCTTAGTGTATGAGTTTAACTTACCTCGTATAAGTTATTCGAGTCGCGAACACAATTGCAACCCAAAGCGAATTTCTCGACAACTGTCGACAGACAGACAGACAGACAGACACAGACGAAGAGGGAGAGAAGGGCTGCAAGCGGTGCAGCGCGGCAACTTATGCAGGGCAGCTCCAAGCACAGCAGCCCAGCCAATCAGGGAGCTGGGCCAGTGCAGCAGGGCCAAAGCAGTTTTATTTCTTCTATTTGTTCATTGCTGTGAACTCTCAGCAGCGTTCTCTGCAGGGTGCACACAAAATTCAATTCTACTCGGTGCGGTCAAGATGCGTTCTCCTCTGGCCGGGCATCTCAGAAGGGGCACCACGTGGCGGAGTGGAGGTGGGCGAAATCACTCCGCGTGCCCCACAGAGTAACGTGACGCTGAAAGCAGCAGATTTGCTCGGTTAGAGCTTTAAAACAAATATTGCATAGGTGTAGCATGATTTTGCAAGTTGCCAAACTCAAATAAGCTATATTATGCCGGGAAAGGGAAAATGCTCCAGTTATAAGTAAGCACTTCTGTACTCTAAAGTATAAGTAAAAAGTAAATATTATAAAATCTCATACATGAACGGCTGAAGAAACAAAAAAATAGGATTTTCCCAGATTGATTTGAGCCATCTGTGCAAATATACTATGTCTCCTGAGCTTACAATTTCAACAATACAACACATATAATACAGCTATTATTGTCCAGCATAGCTACGAATAACATTTCATGTGCCTAAATGACATGGGAGAATTCAATAATGACATGGGAGAATTCAGCAGTGACATGGGAGAATTCAACAGGGACATAGCAGAATGCAACAGGGACATGGGAGAATTCAACAGGGACATAGGAGAATGCAACAGGGACATAGGGAAATTCAACAGTGACATGGGAGAATTCAACAGTGACATGGGAGAATGCAACAGTGACATGGGAGAATTCAGCAGTGACATGGGAGAATTCAACAGTGAATTAGACAACGAAGGAGAATTCAGCAGTGACATGGGAGAATTCAACAGTGACATGGGAGAATTCAGCAGTGACATGGGAGAATTCAACAGTGACATGGGAGAATTCAACAGTGACATGGGAGAATTCAGCAGTGACATGGGAGAATTCAGCAGTGACATGGGAGAATTCAACAGTGACATGGGAGAATTCAGCAGTGACATGGGAGAATTCAACAGTGACATAGCAGAATGCAACAGTGACATGGGAGAATTCAACAGGGACATAGGAGAATTCAACAGTGACATGGGAGAATTCAACAGTGACATGGGAGAATTCAACAGTGACATGGGAGAATTCAACAGTGACATGGGAGAATTCAACAGTGACATGGGAGAATTCAGCAGTGACATGGGAGAATTCAACAGTGACATGGGAGAATTCAGCAGTGACATGGGAGAATTCAACAGTGACATGGGAGAATTCAACAGGGACATGGGAGAATTCAGCAGTGACATGGGAGAATTCAGCAGTGACATGGGAGAATTCAACAGTGACATGGGAGAATTCAACAGTGACATGGGAGAATTCAGCAGTGACATGGGAGAATTCAACAGTGACATGGGAGAATTCAGCAGTGACATGGGAGAATTCAACAGTGACATGGGAGAATTCAACAGTGACATGGGAGAATTCAGCAGTGACATGGGAGAATTCAGCAGTGACATGGGAGAATTCAACAGTGACATGGGAGAATTCAACAGTGACATGGGAGAATTCAACAGTGACATGGGAGAATTCAACAGTGACATGGGAGAATTCAGCAGTGACATGGGAGAATTCAACAGTGACATGGGAGAATTCAGCAGTGACATGGGAGAATTCAACAGTGACATGGGAGAATTCAGCAGTGACATGGGAGAATTCAGCAGTGACATGGGAGAATTCAACAGTGACATGGGAGAATTCAGCAGTGACATGGGAGAATTCAGCAGTGACATGGGAGAATTCAACAGTGACATGGGAGAATTCAACAGGGACATGGGAGAATTCAACAGTGACATGGGAGAATTCAACAGGGACAAGGGAGAATTCAACAGTGACATGGGAGAATTCAACAGGGACATGGGAGAATTCAACAGTGACATGGGAGAATTCAACAGGGACATGGGAGAATTCAACAGTGACATGGGAGAATTAAACAGGGACATGGGAGAATGCATGGTTTATTTGGGGAGAAATCGCAGTTTCACACGGGATTACTGAGCGGATGGATGCACGGGACAACGAAGGAGTTAAAGTTGTGTGAAGAATTATAAAAGACAGGACAAAGAACAGATATATCTAGTTGGATAATATAACAATAGGAAGCCCTGCTAAGAGACTTTTAAAATTTTGAAAACAGAGTTCAAACAGAAGCAGAAAGTGTTTCGCAGAAGCAGAGCAGACCAGAACGCTGAGCCTTGGAGGGCAAACACAAGCCTGCCTGAAGGGCATGTGAAATGCAACACTGCCCGAACAGCCAGCAGCAGCTGAATGGCCAAGGCTCTCACGGACGAAAGAGCGGCAATTGAATGCAGCTGGCTGCTCACGCGAGTTGTGGCAGGGGTGGGCGAGCAGCTCATGCAGGTTTGGGACTTGGGACATTGTAACCCAGTTGGTGCGGTGTGTGGGAAAAACGGTTGAGTATAGTTTCAATGCACATTCGCTCAAACTGCGCTGGTTTGAACTGTTAGTGCGAATATTTAAGTTATTTTGGAACAGACGAAAGACAGAGTGGAATAATCGAAGCGTTTGTCGATTGTTTACTATTTCAATTTCAAACTTCTATTTAATTACAAACATATTTCCCACATATATACCATGAGTTCTTAGTTATTTCACAACATATCGGCAAGGCGTTTACTCAAACCCGCCTGAAATAACAATGTCAAAATAGCAGAGCTAATGCACCGGCAAACAATCCGACGGGGTGTGATTGATTCGAGTGAATTCTGACAGGTGGATTTGCATAGCAACTATTTGCTGTTTGCTGCAGTCGCATGCAAAGTGAAGAAATCAATCACTTATCACTTGTCGTTAACTCTTGGCTAGCTTCTTGTGCGTGTATTTTGACAATGAGAACAATTGCAAACATTGTCAAGAGAGATTTATCATACTACTAATTAGTAGGTAGGATCAGTAGTAAATATCGTATAAAAAGGAAAGACCTAAATCAACGTATTAACGAAACAAAACAGAAGTAAGAGTAAGACATTGTCAACTAGAAAAAAATAGAGAATATACCAGCCTTAAAAACAAAATAAACCGATTTTCATTGACTAAACAAAGCTGGCAGCACAATCCAGTTAGTTTTAAAGCGATTGAAAATTTAGTGAAACTATTAAGGCGAGAGAAGCGATTTACTAGGCACATTTTAACTAGCAGCGCAGACCTGCTGATCACAATAATTCGTGACTGATAAGCAATTAAAATAAATTAAAGTGCGCGGATAACACGAGCTAAGCATATGCGTACATCAGGAAAGGAGTGATAGAGGCTGGGTTGATATTGTGTACGCTGGTATGAAAGGAGGATGTGTCCATAGGGACCAGATCGATAGGAGGGGTGAGGAGGATGCGTACATTGGGACCAGATTGATAAGAGGAGGGGTGAGGAGGATGCGTACATTGGGACCAGATTGATAAGAGCAGGGGTGAGGAGGATGTGTACATTGGGACCGGATCGATAGGAGGAGGGGTGAGGAGGATGTGTACATTGGGACCGGATCGATAGGAGGAGGGGTGAGGAGGATGTGTACATTGGGACCGGATCGATAGGAGGAGGGGTGAGGAGGATGTGTACATTGGGACCGGATCGATAGGAGGAGGGGTGAGGAGGATGTGTACATTGGGACCGGATCGATAGGAGGAGGGGTGAGGAGGATGTGTGCATTGGGACCGGATCGATAGGAGGAGGGGTGAGGAGGATGTGTGCATTGGGACCGGATCGATAGGAGGAGGGGTGAGGAGGAACATTAGGACAGATCAATCTGGGCTTATTCTGTTATGCTGTTATTTATAATGTGATCCAGTTAGTAATATAGGATGCTCTCTGAGCCTATGACAAAAAGGCCTGACTAATACATGGAATGAGAGAAAACACTAGCAATGTTGAAAAATGGAACAAAGAAGCTGTGCAGGTATGTGCAAATCAACACAATAAGTGCTGAAGATGTTTTTGTCTCGACGTCACAGATCAGAAAAACAATTAATCAAACAGATTATTGAAATTCGAAAAATACCTACTCACAAGTAGGAGTAGAGCGAAAAAAAACGAAAAGCAATAAAAACACTAGATTTTTATTGAAGCAACTTATGTGCAAACAAGTGACAGCACTCACTAAAATACTCGTAGTATGTGAAGCGCTATACACAACGATCGCATCTATGAATGAAACATAGAAGTACAGACATAGGGCTTGTCGTGGAATAAACGCCAATAAAGACCAACTGCTAAGGCACAGTGATACTTTACTGTACACTGTTTGACGATGAGATAGTCAAGGATGATGTACACACCTGCATGAGTGTGTGCTTAGGGGCTAACTTAAATGGGCAGAATATCCTTCTCAAAGATGTGGGACAGGAGAGATGAGACAGGAGAGATAATACAGGAGAGATGGGACAGGAGAGATGAGACAGGAGAGATAATACAGGAGAGATGATACAGGAGAGATGATACAGGAGAGATGAGACAGGAGAGATGAGACAGGAGAGATGAGACAGGAGAGATGAGACAGGAGAGATGAGACAGGAGAGATTGGACAAGATAGATAGGGCACGAGAGATGGGACTGAGGAGATGAGACAGGAGAGATAATACAGGAGAGATGAGACAGGAGAGATGAGACAGGAGAGATGAGACAGGAGAGATTGGACAAGAGAGATAGGGCACGAGAGATGGGACTGAGGAGATGAGATGATGTTGTGGTCGACTCTTGCTAAGAAATGTTAATAAACGATTGCACTAATAAAAGTCCACCAAAGCGAACTTCTCAATGGTGATAAAACAAGCTTCCATCTCAGACGTGCCGAATGATAAAATAAGCAAGCGACAGTCCGAATGCAGCAGCCGATGTGTAGGTCACAATGGTCCGAGCATCTGGCAGCAGCCAGTCGGTCAGGCTGGGTTTCGGTGGCGCCAGTCGCGAATTGGCTGCCAGGTAGCGCTGTAGTCGACCTGGCAACCGTCTGGCCGGATGCAGGCGATTCGCTTTTGGCCCCTCGGCTAACCAATCAGAGGAGGCGGCGTTTAAATAAGTCAACAAATCAACATCGGCTATTGTGGGTCGGGAGCCGAATAAGAAACTGCCGCCGCCGCCACGGCCAATCCGATCCTGGTCTGTGAGGAGGAGGCGGGCTTCGGCGGCGGCTAGAGAGCGCGCCGCTTCGCGCGCCGGAGTGCGCGCTTCCAAGCGCGCCAGAACGGCGTGAAGCTCGGATACCTGCAGGGTGGCGAGTTAGGCGGGAAGAGATGAGACAGGGGAGAGATGAGATTGGAGAGATGAGATAGGGGAGAGAAGACAGGGGAGAGAGAAGACAGGGGAGAGATGAGACAGGGGAGAGATGAGATAGGAGAGATGAGATAGGAGAGAGAAGACAGGGGAGAGATGATACAGGGGAGAGGTGAGATGTTGGACTACAGCAATGTGCACTTTTATTTGAGACGATGAAGCAGATTGAGAATCGTCTATGTGCACAACCTCTGCTGCTTGTATAGGATAAAGCCCAAAATACACTAGCTTTAGTAGCTTAGAGCTGCTCAACAGGAGCACTAGAATTAGACCGTAAAAGGCCAAGCTAGAGGCTAGCCACTAAATTGGGTCGTCTCCGTCATCTGACTCAGAAGTAACACTGGCGAAGACAGCGGTACCAATCGAGCCCTTGGAGTTCGAAGCGCCGGCCGAGATTGGACGCTGGCTTCAACGTTTCGAGGCAGTCGCTAAGCTCAACAAATGGGACGATACTGCGGTGAAATATGCCTTCATCGCTCAGCTCGGTAAGCGAGCGTTCAATATCCTCGCCGACGCCCTGCTACCAGGCAAACCTGAGGACAAGTCATACGCAGAATTGAAAGGCATCCTAGAGAAAGAAACTGGGACTGCGAAATCCGGCCTGGCGCACAGGTACACCTTCCATCAAATTAAGCAGGAGGAGGGTGAACTGGTGTCAGCGTACGCGAGACGGTTGCGACTGGCTGCTGCGAACTGTGAGTTCACCGATCTCAACGAGAGACTCAGAGATCAGTTCGTCTTCGGACTGTCAAATAAGGACATCGTTCGCAAGCTGCTCTCTGAGAAAATGACAGACCTTAATTTGGAGAGGGTAACGTCCGTGGCAAGCGCATGTGAAGCCGTAACCCGCGGTGAAAGACAGATAAGGGGCAATCACGTCCTACTGATCAGAAAGACAATTCCACAGGAAAGGCTCATGCCCGAGACGCAGAAAAGACTGAGCAATCACAAAGCCTCGAAGTCTCCTAGCAAGTGGAAGCAGCATGGTCAAACTGATCATATGAAATGCTACTGCTGCGGTAAAGAAGGCCACCGCAAGGATGTTTGTCAACATCGCACGATGCGAGACTACAACGCTGGGCCATCACCTTAATGGAATACGACTATGTCATCGAATGTAAATGCTCCGAAGAAATACAAGTTGCGGACGCGCTATCTAGATTAAACTCTGCCGAAGCTGACCCCGTCCAGTTCGACGTGAGCTCCATCCAAGACTGCCTACTGGAGATGCCGATTGACAAGGAACGGATCCGGTGTCAGTCAAGATCCGACAAAGAACTGAGACAACTTTTCACGTTTGTGAAATATGGATGGACTTCCGGGGATGTCAGAAAATGTCGTCCTACGCACGATTTCGCGACGAACTTATCATTGAGAAGGGTCTCCTGTACAGAGGTGTCCGCCTGCTTATCCCTAGTTCTAGAAAGCGGCAGTCCGACTCATCCAGCAGCGAGAAGCCCAGAAAAGCACCAAAGCCTGCCGATGCTTCCCTGGAGCCAGCCGAAGTAACAAAAATCGACAAAAATGGTGCTAATCTAGATGCCGGTGAGATCAAGCACAGCCTTCGGCAGAAGCGCGAGCAAATGTGCAAATCTTTTAATTGTGGCGACCTCGTCCACGCGAAATTTTCAACGTATCCTTATTGGCCAGCAATGGTCTGCAATGACCCATGCACCTTAACGCACACTAAAGGACAGAGAATCCACGTCCACGTTTGAGACGCCACCTACGAGGATGTGGATTGACCTGGGAAGAATCAAACCGTTCGACACCTTCGACAGGCCGGAAAGCGCTGACCCAGAGCTACTCAATGCATTTTCAATGGCCAATGAGGCAACTGTTTTCTTCAATCGAGAAGAACGGCTCGCACGGTACCTAATCGATGAATAAGAATAATACACTGAGCACAGTAATTTGAGTACCTGTAGATTAGAAGTTCTTAATCGAGAGTTTACAAAGCATTTGGTGCTATTATTTTTTTTGTCCTTTTCGAATCTACAGGTATTACGTGGCGTCTGCAAACATATTAGCCATATTACTTTGCAGTAGCGTGCAGTGAAAAGCTGCCCTAAAATAGTGCGTATCAGATCCTTCAAATCTGACGCGTCATTTTCCAGCTGTCTGAAACTGACGAGTCATGATTTCTTTCAAACGAAAGACACAATTAGTTTGATGCCATTCAATTCAATGCCTATAGATTTGATGTAATGCAACCTTTAAGCAATAAAAACATTTTGTAATTTGCAAACTTCTTTCTGCATTGACTAAGTCTCTCATTGAACTCACTATTATGCTCAAAATATACGAATTTCTGCTCTATGCATGTCCGCAGCTTTAATTTCGTTGTCCAAATAGTATTGAATGCGTCTGTCAGTAATAATACTTTGTATAAGCATTCTGACAAAACTGCACTGGAATGATGCTTTGTTATAATTCAGAATGTTTATTAGTAAATCAAATGTTTAATTTCATAAAATTCGACAATAATATTATTGTGATAGATTCTGACTGCTCTCTTATGAACTGTGGGCATGTGTAGGACACTGATTGTATATACATACATCTAACATGTAGTACTCTACGAAGTTGCTTGATATATTCGAGCACATAATGTCATCACTTTTAGCTAATTAGTACTAACTTAGGCATTTACTATTGCTTAATACATTCATTCATGCTGCTTGTATTAAAAAAAGATTCTTACATTTTTGCTTTTGCTTTTCAATCTTGCTATTTAATTGCTTTTACATATAGAATTCAATATAAAATTGCTATTGCTGTATCCTGAGTCCATAAGAGCCATTTACAAGGCTATAATATAGGTTTTTGATGGCAAGACATACAGACAAAAAGGAAAAAGTGGTTAGGGTTAGGGTTACGGTTTGCGTAATTTCTAATTTTGTTTCGTTCTCATAGGAATACAGTGCGTCATTTTTTGCACTACTTCATGGAAATTCCATTGCGTCAGAAACAAACCCCTAAGGAAGAGCGCCAGAAAGTCCTGCAGTTGCTGCACGACGGCCATATCGGCTCAGAAAAATGAAATCGATAGCCAGACAGTGCGTCTGGTGGCCTGGAGTAGATTCCGATGTCACACTATATGCAAAGCGCTGCACATCCTGCCAGGTGAACAAAGACCACGGGTCGACGATTCAATGGACTGCTTGGCCGGACGAGAGCGAAAAGTGGCACAGAGTACATGCGGACTACGCCGGACCATTTAAAGGCGACAAGTACCTACTCGTACTTGTCGATGCGTTCAGCAAGTGGGCGGAGGTACACGTTGTTCTATCAACAACTTCGTCAGAGACCATACGACGCATGCGCAGAACATTTTCGCAGGAAGGCATTCCTGTGACTTTAGTGACCGACAACGGACCACAGTTTACATCCGCAGAGATGGAGGGGTGGCTTAAAGGCATTGGTTGCCGACATGTGCTGACACCTCCGTACCACCCATGGTCCAACGGTTTAGCGGAAAGACTTGTTCGTGACCTAAAAAACCACATTCGAGCATCTGGAAGCGAGGAAGACCTGCAGACCAGTGTAGACCGCTTTCTACTACGAGTACAATACCGGAATTCTCGCCATTCGACGACTGGAAAGGCACCGTCCGAGTTGATGCGAGGACACCTCCTGAGGACGGCAACCTTGTCCCTGGCGAGAGAACCCGTGTGGGTCAAGACGTATAAAAACGAGACAGAAAAGTGGAGAGCAGGTGAAGTCGTATCAAAAGAAGGACAAGCTATCGTTGGCGTACAGTTGGACAATGGGAAAGTCGGTCGATATCATTTGGAGCAGACCAAGCCCAGATTTGAACCTGTGACTACAGATGGACCGGCAAGTGACTTACAGCGCCCAGGCAAACCCGACCTGGGCGAAGCGAGCCTACCCGAGCTCCAACCCGATGGAACTCGACGTTGCCAGCGAATGCGTAAAGCGCCGGACAGATTGCACTACTCTGCACTAGGGAAGCCCGACCGCACGTGAACAGAACTGAAATGCAGGGACAGTAAAAACTATTGGGGAGGGGTGTTGGACTACAGCAATGTGCACTTTTATTTGAGACGATGAAGCAGATTGAGAATCGTCTATGTGCACAACCTCTGCTGCTTATATAGGATCAAGCCCAAAATACACTAGCTTTAGTAGCTTAAGAGCTGCTCAACAGGAGCACTAGAATTAGACCGTAAAAGGCCAAGCTAGAGGCTAGCCACTAAATTGGGTCGTCTCCGTCATCTGACTCAGAAGTAACATGAGACAGGGGAGAGATGAGACAGGGAGAGATAAGAGAGGGAGAAATAAAACAGTGGAGACATGAGACAGAGAAGAGATGAGACAAGGAGAGATAAGACAGGGGGAGAGATGAGGCAGGGGAGAGATGAGTAGGAATGGATGAGACAGAGCAGATATGAGACAGGGGAAGATAAGAGAGGCGAGAGATGAGACACGGAGAGATGAGACAGACAAGAGAGAATGAGATATGAGAGATGAGACAGACAAGAGAGAATGAGATAGGAGAGAGATGAGACAGGGAAGAAGAGATAAAGGAAAGACAAGGCAGGGAGACTATAGGCCTTAAAGAAGTTCTATAGGCCTTGTCCTTGGCGCAGACTCGAAATCGCGACGCTCGTTGCAAGTTTCAGACGCTCTGCTACCCTGCCACTTTCCAGCTGCTAAGGCCTGGAACTTGTAGATGGTAGAAAAGTAACAAAAAAAACATAAAAGATGCTGGAGTTGCTAACCTCTTCAGCAATATCCGAAGGCAGAAGGCTCCGACATTTTCTGTTGCTCGAGTAGGTCTCCCGGCAAAGCTGTTGGTAGCTGGCAATGGCCATTTCCAGCAGCCTGTAGAACTGGGTGGCGCTGTGGGCCATCCCGCCAGCCAGCAGGCAACATTCCCGAGCAGAAGCATTGGGCAGCTTGTGCTCTCGCACTGGCATGGCTGATGATAGGCCAGAGAGGCGAATGGCCAGGCAAATCCGTTGGTAAAAAAGACTCTGCTTAGAGTGATAATAAATTGTCACTTCAAAGTTTTCTTCCACCAGCTGTTCCCGTAGCAGATCCTCAGCTGACAGTTCCTCAGCTTCGTATCTATACAGATGAAGACTGCTATTGTCATTCTGTTGGTTGTTGTTGCCATCGCCAAACATTGTGCTGTGTGTGGCCTGTACTTTCACTGCCACTGGTGGGCTGGTTACAATATTTCTGTTAACTGGCTGTGAATAAACAAGAAATTATTGTAAGATAGTGTTTCATCCGAATAGCCCATAAAAATATTCAAATATATATAAGAGCTACAAAAATGCTAGTAACAATACATAAGAAATAATTCAATTAATTAATTGTAAGATGCTTTTCTGTCTAAAAAGTCAATAAAACTTGATAAGATAAATTGGTTAAACCCTCTTTGGACTTGGCTAACACTCTTTATGAATTTAGAAAATACATTAAAACTAAAAAAATTGATTTATCACACAAAAAACAATTAACTCACACACCACAATCAACTTCACCTCATACATATTTCCTTACAAACTAAAGTTTGTTATCAAGTACTAAAATTGCTTAATTTTATCTCTGGAATTCATTACAAGTTCTAACAAAACAACTGCTACAAAAGACTGGGTCTCTTTGATGAAGTTTTGCTTGTCATTGAAGAGAATATAATCTCTAGTAATATATATAGATAATACTATCAATTTGCAAAAATCTAACAAAATATTCTATTCAATACTTATTATATTGAGATAACTATAAGCCATTTTATTATGAAACAATCTATAGCTATCACTTAGCAGCCTAAGGACTTGTCTATATAGTGGTCCTTATTGGAATATTTTTTAAAACCAACAAACACACTTTAGAATCGAGTGCATGTAGGTATTTCCCAAGTGATATTCAGATTGATATTCAAAGATTAACAAAAAACATTTTATCGTCATCGAATCTACTCCAAACTCAATGAATAACTTTTCACTTATTAGAACTGCAACACAGAAATTTTTAATACAGTTCTTTTGGGGATTAAGAACACAATTATGAAAAAACTGATGCTCGCCTATCTCCCCAATGTATTTTAAAAGATCCTCATTTTGGGTACTACTACTCAACCAAATGAGCTGAAAATTGACTGGAAGCAATTCACCCAATATAATCATTTTATTAATTCCAAAAGCTTCTTGTTATTGTTTTACTATTTTGCTAGAAATATTTTAGTTTTCTATAGAAGTAGACAGGAAAACAGTACTAAACATTTTTAGCAATGCTTGGTTTGCTGTGTGTCTTGTATAACACACACAACACATTTTGTATGCACTGCATGGCTCTTTACCAACTCCTCAAAAGTGCACTGGGTGTCATTTGCAGATTGTCAACTTTTTTAAAGTAATAGTGCTCATCAGTTTTTAATTCAAATATCCATATTAAAGATGGTAAAGAAGCATAAATATGGTATAGAATGGCCAGGTACAACCCAGTTCCTAGCAGGTAAACTAGGAATGTTTTATAGATAGGCCCAGCCAGGCATAACAACAAAAAATCACACCATCAGTCGTGATACTTGATTTGAAAAAGCTAATATAACAACATATGTTTATAAGAAAGTATACGATAAGCCTACTACGATACAATGATATAGATTCTTATAAACTTGAGAATTCATTTAAAGAAGCCACATGATATAATTAACAAAGATTGCTTTATTTTGTTGATGTAGCGTTTACTATACTGAGTACAAACAACAGTGTTTAGGAATATTTCTTTTAGATACAGTCTGCTTTTCAGTAGGTAAACAGTACTCGGAATGAAAAATAGTTATAGGTACATATTCTAGACAAACCTCGATCTTGTTATCGACTCGAAAGTGAAAAGTCGTATTCCTATAAAAATGTCTAATTAAAATTTCAGAAAATTTTCGACAATAGCAAATGTCAATTAAATGATATTAAAAAACGTATTTATTTTTAATTTTTTGCGTACCCTAAAAGAGAAAGTTTTTCTAATGACAATAAGCAATTTTTATTATACCAATGCACGTAAATAACAAGAACAGCGGCGTTTTAAAATGATGTTAACTTTACAAGAAAGAAAGTAAACAATCGACAGAACTTAGGACTTTTTAGACATTTTTAACGCAAGAATAACTTTTATAAATTCTGGTTAGACAACATATGGCTCTATGCGGTTTAATTTATTTTATCTTATATAGAGTATATATTTGTAGCAGGTTAATAGGGAAGGATCAAGTAGTGTACAAAAAAAGTATAATTTATGATAACTCCTTTTAGATATAATTTTATCACTCATCAAACCCTAATTCAAATATGAAAATTCTTGGTGAGCATAAAAACTAGTGTTATGATTCAGGACAATTAAATTTGTAGTTGCTATATACTTCAGGTTTACTTTGTGTTTTTTGGTACTTAATTTTTTGGATGTACAATTTTGGATTATAAAACATTATTTTAAGCTAATTAGGTTCTGTGTTATTAATTTCATGGCATTCGTTTGGTTTATGACCATTTTCACCTCCATTTTGTTTCAAGATCCCAGTGTGTTTTGTTATTTCAGTGATTATGGATTGCTAGAAGGAAACTTAATTTGATAAGCTGTGCTCTATAATTTCACTTTGTTGTTTCTTGTTCTACAAAAATGATCCTATCTATCCACTTTGGTTTGCAATAATTTTAATAGCAGAAATACATTTAAATCATAGTGAACCAAAGGTAAGGGGGGTTTACAGTAATCAGTTACAGTAATGGGTGTGATCACAATCTGTATACACACTACCTTCAGCTTACAATCATTTAAATGGAAGATAAACATGTAAATGATTGTTAACCAAAGCTGATGGGGTGGAGACACGCATTAGTATACTAATTAATTTGTCTCATTCATCCATCCACAGGGCTCTGTAGAAGTTTCTGACTGTTGTCTTTTTGACTCGACTTGGAATTGTTGCCATTTATTTGATCGCAAACTGAAGTAGATATAAATGTATTTTGACAACTTTTTGTATTATTTTTTTATTGAGTTCGCATGTGATCATTTAATGACAAAAAATATAAAACAAGTGGTGTGACTTTTGACTGCTTGTTTTGGAATGTGATTAAATACAATCTTTTTCACTCTTTTGTGTCTTTCCTATGGCGATCGTGACTAATTTCAGGGATCATAAACCGAAGGAATTCCGATTTCGTTTTCTAAGTAGAGATTCGTTGGGATTTGAGTAAACCATTCCTATTTGTTTTTTGCTAATCTATATCTAGCTGCCCTCAGCTATTGCCCAATGTTGTTCCACTGCAGCATTCAGCAGCTCAGGCCAGTGGCTACATTGGCAGCAGCATCGGTAGTAGCAGCAGTGGAGCGGTCCCCTCCGAGACTCTCCGGACTTTGCTGAGATCGCCAGTCGCAGCGGCTAACGGACGAGCCTCTCGTCTGGAAGACTTTCAACATCGCCGCCAGCAACAGCCGCAGCAGCTGCAACCTTTACAACCGCCACCCAGGATGCAGAGTCGATCCCTGGATCGCATCACTCGGTATGCTCAACCGCACGCCAGTCGATATGTCCCCACTGAAGCACCTGTGTCAGTTCTCGATAGCCGCGGCAGCTTTAGGAGACGCAAGCAGCAGCAGCAGCAGCATCAGCAGTATCAGCAGCAGCAGCAGCATCCCCGCTTTGCATTCAGTACGCCATTATCTGTCGATTCCTTAATGACGCGATCACTGCCACCAGATTCTGCTGCCTTGGCAACCGCCTTGACTTCGACTAAATCAGCCACTTTGGCCGCCTCTCGTCTGGCCCAATTTGACAGTTTGAATGCGCGACTGCGAAAACTCATGGCCGCCAGGCGGGAGGAGATCGAGAGGGACCGCGCCTACCTGCTCAAATGCCAGGTATTAACAGTAGGACTTCCAAGCCATTTTGCCGCCCGAATGAAAACTGGAGAGTTGGATGAAAAATCAAATGTTGTAAAAATAGCTGTTTACTTAACTGAAAACTGTCGAATCACGCTGCAGTTCGCAGACTTTATATTTATATAGTATTAAACTGAGAGGGTGAGGGAACATGTACATATACTGAACGCAGATAACAATAGAGGGTTGAAGTGAGAGAGATAGATAACACTGGGGGGCAGGGGGTGCATGCAGCGCAAAAAAATCAATAAGTCAGCCACCCCACACGCGCAGGCATGGGGTTCACCAGCGTAAGAAACAAGTCAACCTGAGGGTCGGATTTTTGCAACATCTAACAAGTAAAAGGTTTAGAGTTTCGTTTCGTTATTCCAATCATGACCATTGTTATTCCCTATTTCTTTCTTCGCAAAATCAGAGTGTTCTTAAAAGTGGGGTCGGGATCTCGTGTTTCAGCAACCACTTTTTAAGCATTCTTTTCATTTTTTCAATTGCGTGATTGTGCACTTTCAGACATTTTACTTCTAAATTAAAAAATACTTTCGTAACTGACTACTTGTTAGTAAAGCAGTTAGATTAAATTCTACGCAAGTTTTCATTTATTTGTTCCGCCTGCCAAGGTATCCAACGAGGCGGTGCCATCTCCGTCGCCGCTGCCTCTGCCAATGGAATTTCTATTCTCGCCACCCGCATCTTTTGCCATGGAAACTTCGGCCTTGATGACAACCTCGCTGCATTCGGAATTATCCACGGGCACCGTTAGGCGAACCATCGACAGTCTGGCTACACCGAAGGCCTTCAAAGTGAAGCTGCAAGATCTTAATGATGTGAAATCTACTGCCGCACAGACAGCAGCACCAGCAGCTGCAGCTTCGGTAGCGGCGACCACCGCTGACCCAGCTGCGTCAACCGCGCCACCAGACCCTGGCACAGCCGGCAAGAAAAAGCACAGATTCCTTTTTAGTCGATTGAAAACTCGCGCTAGCAACAGCAACAAGCAGCAAATTCGAGACAATATCGAAGCAAACCAAGACAACGCTGCTGCTGCTGCTGCTGATGCTGCCGGAGCTTCTTCGTCGGCTGGTACCGCTCCTCTGGCCGCATTGCGCAAATTCTTACGCGGACTGCCCCGTCGACCGAAGCGTCAGCAGCGGGCAGTGACCGGGACTGCTGAGAGATTAGAGATTGGCCCGCCAGTAATGCAGCAGCTGCCGCCGCAGACTCAAGACTGCTCAAGCCAAGGTGAGCTGCCCTTTCATATTTAACACAGTTTGCATTCGTGCTGCATCGATCCACCATCTCAAAACCTAGCTCTCACAATCAACCTCTCACCGTCTACCTTACAATCTACCTCTCGCAATCTACCTCACTGTTAAGTGTTCTCGTAACTATTTACCTCTTTGTTTGACTTGGTTGCTATAGTAACTGCGGCTGGGGTAACCCAGGAGAATCCAGAATTCGGCGGCGGCGCCTGTCGCCTTGTCCGCGCCCCGGCACACTCCTACGCGGTGACCTTCGCTGAGAGTCTTCCAAATCGTCTAGCCTCCGGATCCGTTGCAGCCGCCTGCGCAGAGCCTGCCTCACATCCGCCGGAGACAATCAGCACTTTGCCATTGAGGCCTTCTGCTGATGCTGCTGGCGATTCGCAATCTATTGAGGAGCTGAAACCAGGTTGGATTTCTACCGCCTGAATGGAATATTACCTACCTGTCTATCCACAATGAGGCCAATTTTTGCTGTTATTTTTGTTTGAACAGTCGCGGCCAGCTCTCCTATCGGCAAGGAGTTCGGCACGGCTGCCCCAAATAGTCAGCAGTTGGCCGGGGTGACTCCTGACGACGCTGATCATTCTGTGACACTGAGGGGCGGCGCGGGAGCACCTGGCGGGAAACTCAGCGGACAGAGACGATCTTTGGCTGCTAGAAAGGTTTGATTCACGACTTCTAAATGGCCGGGGAAAATATCCATAGACGGTCACTCGACTGGGAAAATTATCCCTAAATTTTCACAGCGATGGGTATTTTATTCCCGAAATTTGACTCGAGTCGGAAAATTATCCCTAAATTTTCACAGCGATGGGAATTTTATTCCCGAAATTTGATTCGTGTCAGAAGATTATCCCTCACTTTCACTTGACTGGGAGGATTATCCCTGATTTTCACGAGACTGGGCAGATTATCCCTGATTTTCACTTGACTGGGAAGATTATCCCTGATTTTCACTAGACTGGGAAGATTATCCCTGGTTTTCACTAGACTGGGAAGATTATCCCTGACTTTCACTAGAATAGGAGGATTATCCCTGGTTTTCACTAGACTGGAAAGATTATCCCTGACTTTCACTAGAATAGGAGGATTATCCCTGGTTTTCACTAGACTGGAAAGATTATCCCTGACTTTCACTAGAATAGGAGGATTATCCCTGGTTTTCACTAGACTGGAAAGATTATCCCTGACTTTCACTAGAATAGGAGGATTATCCCTGGTTTTCACTAGACTGGAAAGATTATCCCTGATTTTCACTAGACTAGGAAGATTATCCCTGGTTTTCACTAGACTGGAAAGATTATCCCTGATTTTCACTAGACTAGGAAGATTATCCCTGATTTTCACTAGACTAGGAAGATTATCCCTGGTTTTCACTAGACTGGAAAGATTATCCCTGGTTTTCACTTGACTGGGAAGATTATCCCTGATTTTCACTAGACTAGGAAGATTATCCCTGATTTTCACTTGACTGGGAAGATTATCCCTGACTTTCACTAGAATAGGAAGATTATCCCTGATTTTCACTAGACTAGGAAGATTATCCCTGGTTTTCACTAGACTGGGAAGATTATCCCTGACTTTCACTAGAATAGGAAGATTATCCCTGATTTTCACTAGACTAGGAAGATTATCCCTGGTTTTCACTAGACTGGGAAGATTATCCCTGATTTTCACTTGACTCGGAGGATCATCCCATAGCTTTCACTTGACTCGGAGGATCATCCCATAGCTTACACAGTGATGGGAAGATTGTCGATAACTTCCACTAGAATGAAAAGACTAGAATGGAAGTCTAACTTTCACCGGACGGTGAATAAATACTCCGCCCAATACCCCTTTGCAGGCCAGAAGCCGCTCCGATGCCAGTGCTGAGACGGTTCGCACATTGAAGTCCGCTATCGCAGCTAGATCAGCCGCGGCAGCCGCGGCCACTTCGCCAACAGAGCCGGGACCGCGCGAGAGATCGTCCTTGATCATGATCAGCGCAGCTCAGCGCAGCGCCCAGGTGCTGGCTGCTGGCATGACCCGATCCCTCTGCCTGGAGCCGTCCTCCTCGTCCCATTCCGCCATCGCCTCAGCCTCGGCCGTTGGCGGCGAGCACAGCGCCTCCAGCGCCGGTCGGTACTTCCAGCTGCTGGCCGACCGCGAGGAGCAGCGGATCCGAGCCGAGATGGACTGGATTGAAGCCTGCCTGGCCGACGACTCTCTGCGCTTGTCCGAGGATGGTGCGTTAGGGGATTTATTGAGTAATCTGATGTCCACTGCATCAGGTCAGGGTGAGGGTGGATCCGGTTAGTGAGGGTGAGACTAGATCACTGAGGGTGAGACTAGATCACTGAGGGTGAGACTAGATCACTGAGGGTGAGACTAGATCACTGAGGGTGAGACTAGATCACTGAGGGTGAGACTAGATCACTGAGGGTGAGACTAGAAAACTGAGAGTTTGATAAGATTCTGCAGGTTGAAATTAGATAATGCTGGTGAAGGTCAAAGGGGAGACTAGATGATCTCTGGTGAGATTTTATGACGAATCATTTGCAAGAGCCTTCTTAAATGACTAAGGATTTAAGAAAAATAGAGTCCATTGGCCGACGTAGAACCCGACTAAGCGTTCTCCCGTCCTCCCTCCCGGCCAGTGTCTGGCATATTCCGCGTGTCGGTTGGCAAAGCTCGCCTGCTGCTAACTGAGAAGCTGGCCCAGTTCCGCGGCCTCTGCGAGGACAACCTGGCCAACGGCGTCACTCAGTTCTGCGACCTCAACGGCTTCTGGGCCATCTGCTGCCTGCAGCTGGAGGACATCGGCCGCCTGCTGACAACCTGCAAGCAGATCCGTGACTGCCAGTTCCAGCTGCCGCCCTCTGAAAGCCAGGCCGACCAGCAGCAGCAGCAGCAGCAGCAGCAGCAGCAGCAGCAGCAGCAGCAGCAGCAGCAGCAATCTGGAACTGAGGTTGGTCTGTCTCAACATTCTCCTTCCTTCCTTCCTTCCTTCTCTTTTCCAATCAATTTCTTCCCTTTCAATCGCTGTCTTCCTATACATATCTTCTTTCAATAATTTACTTTATAGAAGATTTCAAACAATTGAACCTTCAACCTACACTGCCAGGCGAAGCCTGTCAACAAACCTATCAAATCTGTCAAGCCCTTCAAAGCAGTCAGAGCGGCAAAGACAGCGGTTGATTCGCAGCGCCAGCTTCAGCGCCAACGACTAGTCGAACTGAAGCAGCGAGGACGTCAGCAGCTTCAGCAGGAGCTGCAGGCTGCCGCGGAGGCTGGAGTTGCATCTGAGACTGATGCTGGAGTGCAAATCTTCACGTAACTGGGTTCTTTGATGTCTTTAAAATACTTTAAAAGCTAATGATTTCCATTCTGAAGATTGTTATCTTGAAGATTTCCACCCTGAAGATTTCCACCCTGATTCCTGAAGATCCCAATTGTGTTGATTTTCAACATTAATACGTGTTTACCTAATGTATTCCTATGTGAAGCAGGATGTTTTAGTCTAATCCGTTGTGCTCGATGTGCCAATCAATCCAATGTGTTCTGTATTTAGTTCAGTGTTTGTACACACATATCAATTATCCATAGCGTGTCACCAGAAAACTTCCTTAGTTTAGACAGCTTTTAGTATTATTATTTTACTCTGCTGAATATTTTTAATCTGTCATAAGTAAGGAGTTAAAACAGATTCTTACTTGTCGATAATCCCACCACTGCATCACCACGGACATCGGATTATAATGTTTCGCTTTCGACTCGAATGCACCTGCTTGTTCATTCATTTCGCTATTCAATCTCATGGCCGGGTTTCGAGTGCTTATAGCGCATCGAGAACGATTTTTTACAGTTTTTAGTTAATTTCTTGACCAGCTGTACTTCTTTTTCATTTTTTCCTCTCTGTTTTGCATTTTTGGTCTAAAAAGTTTCTCGCTTTTAAAGTTGTCTAGCAGTAACATGACGACAGCAATAGATGGGTGATGTGCCGATTTCAATCTGAATGCTGATACTACTAAATACTGAATACCTGCCTGAATTTTTTCCACCCTGAATGTTTTCCTAATGTGAGATTTCATTTAAAAGGTTGTCGGCTTGTCTGAGCGTACACCCAATACTTGCACTAGTATTGTTACACAATTCGTATTTATCTAATGTTTACACGCCGCTTGTTTCTGCTTTCTGAGCTGCTGCAGCAGCTCTTACAGTTTGCTTCTTATAAAAAAACGTGAAGACAATCTTTGCTTTTGCCTTGGCTTTTCAAAAGCGACGCGCGCATGTGCAAACATAATTACCAATTTATTAAATCCTGATTTTCTCCTGAAACCGAAAGAATTAAAAACCCTGAAGATTTATAAACCCTGAAGATTTATAAACCTTGAAGATTTAAAAACCCTGAAGATTTAAAAACCCTGAAGATTTATAAACCCTGAAGATTTATAAACCCTGAAGATTTATAAACCCTGAAGATTTATAAACACTGAAGATTTATAAACCCTGACGATTTTTAACCCTGAAGATTTCCTAAACCCTGAAGATTTATAAACCCTGAAGATTTCCTAAGCCCTGAAGATTTATAAACCCTGAAGATTTATAAACCCTGAAGATTTATAAACCCTGACGATTTTTAACCCTGAAGATTTCCTAAACCCTGAAGATTTATAAACCCTGAAGATTTCCTAAGCCCTGAAGATTTATAAACCCTGAAGATTTATAAACCCAGGAGACTTATAAACCCTGAAGATTTATAAACCCTGAAGATTTAAAAACCCTGAAGATTTATAAACCCTGAAGATTTATAAACCCTGAAGATTTATAAACCCTGAAGATTTATAAACCCTGACGATTTTTAACCCTGAAGATTTCCTAAACCCTGAAGATTTATAAACCCTGAAGATTTCCTATGCCCTGAAGATTTATAAACCCTGAAGATTTATAAACCCTGACGATTTTTAACCCTGAAGATTTCCTAAACCCTGAAGATTTATAAACCCTGAAGATTTCCTAAGCCCTGAAGATTTATAAACCCTGAAGATTTATAAACCCAGGAGACTTATAAACCCTGAAGATTTATAAACCCTGAAGATTTATAAACCCTGAAGATTTATAAACCCTGAAGATTTATAAACCCTGAAGATTTATAAACCCTGAAGATTTATAAACCCTGAAGATTTATAAACCCTGAAGATTTATAAACCCTGAAGATTTATAAACCCTGAAGATTTATAAACCCTGAAGATTTATAAACCCTGACGATTTTTAACCCTGAAGATTTCCTAAACCCTGAAGATTTATAAACCCTGAAGATTTCCTAAGCCCTGAAGATTTATAAACCCTGAAGATTTAATAAACCCTGAAGATTTATAAACGCTGAAGATTTATAAACCCTGAAGATTTAATAAATCCTGAAGATTTATAAACCCAGGAGACTTATAAACCCTGAAGATTTATCAACCCTGAAGATTTCATAAACCCTGAAGATTTATAAACCCTGAAGATTTCATAAACCCTGAAGGCTTCCCTAAGCCCTGACGGTTCCCTAAACCCTAAAGATTTCCTAAAAATCCGAAGATTTTCCTAAACCTGGTTGTCCATCTAAGTTTATCTAAACATAAAGATACTTTTACTTGTAAGTTTTCTCAACACTCTTTGATTTACTTAAAAATTTTTTTTACAAAAAGTGTGTTTGAAACAACTGCTAATTCCAGCATCAACTTATTGTTTCTTGGTCATGCTCTTAGTTGGCACCTCACAATAGTTAGTCGATTGCTTCTTTTCAATCATATTCACCTGGTTTCTGATTACCTAAAGTACCTGATGCTATCTGATTTCGCTATATAGTAGTTAAGACAAATATTGCTAATCAAAGTGTACCAGAGCTTGTGTGAACAATTTATCCAATGCTTAGCCAAAGCTTCATCTAAGATTCTAAGCGGTTCAAAATTTGCTTTGATATTAATTTGCATTCCAACTTTTTTGTGTTTTCAGGTGTTGTGTTTGTTCTCTAAATAGTCTTGACTTTTTTTTTGACGATTAATGCTTGACTTTATCTAGTCAATTTTCTCATTTTATATTAATTTACATAATTGTTTTTTTACTTGTTTTTTCAATGCAAATTTATTTCTGTAAGCCTTTGATGATTCGTCGAATTCCATTTGATGATTCGTCGAATTCCATTTGATGATTCGTCGAATTCCATTTGATGATTCGTCGAATTCCATTTTAGGGTTCGTCGAATTCCATTTGATGATTCGTCGAATTCCATTTGATGATTCGTCGAATTCTATTTGATGATTCGTCGAATTCCATTTGAGGATTCGTCGAATTCCATTTGATGATTCGTCGAATTCTATTTGATGATTCGTCGAATTCCATTTGAGGATTCGTCGAATTCCATTTGATGATTCGTCGAATTCCATTTGATGATTCGTCGAATTCCATTTGAGGATTCGTCGAATTCCATTTGATGATTCGTCGAATTCCATTTGATGATTCGTCGAATTCCATTTGATGATTCGTCGAATTCCATTTGACAATTCGTTGAATTCCATTTGAGGATTCGTCGAATTCCATTTGATGATTCGTCGAATTCCATTTGAGGATTCGTCGAATTCCATTTGATGATTCGTCGAATTCCATTTGATGATTCGTCGAATTCCATTTGACAATTCGTTGAATTCCATTTGATAATTCGTCGAATGCTTCTCTTTGTTGATCGATTTTACTCTGCTTTATAGCCAGATCGATATAACAATGATAGCAATATAACTGTTAGTTGCTTTTCATGCTACAATCTAAAAACATTTGTCAACTAAGTTGTTTTGTTTTTGTTATTTTATATTGTTTATTTTTCTTGTGTTGGGATTCACACAATAGGGATTTGAATTTTAAATGGTTATTCCGTTCGTAAAACTTGTACGTTGCACACTTTTCAATTTAACAGAAGGTTGATATGTGAAGTGTGTTAGCTGAAGTGTGTTAGCTGAAGTGTGTTAGCTGAAGTGTGTTAGCTGAAGTGTGTTAGCTGAAGTGTGTTAGCTGAAGTGTGTTAGCTGAAGTGTGTTAGCTGAAGTGTGTTAGCTGAAGTGTGTTAGCTGAAGTGTGTTAGCTGAAGTGTGTTAGCTGAAGTGTGTTAGCTGAAGTGTGTTAGCTGAAGTGTGTTAGCTGAAGTGTGTTAGCTGAAGTGTGTTAGCTGAAGTGTGTTAGCTGAAGTGTGTTAGCTGAAGTGTGTTAGCTGAAGTGTGTTAGCTGAAGTGTGTTAGCTGAAGTGTGTTAGCTGAAGTGTGTTAGCTGAAGTGTGTTAGCTGAAGTGTGTTAGCTGAAGTGTGTTAGCTGAAGTGTGTTAGCTGAAGTGTGTTAGCTGAAGTGTGTTAGCTGAAGTGTGTTAGCTGAAGTGTGTTAGCTGAAGTGTGTTAGCTGAAGTGTGTTAGCTGAAGTGTGTTAGCTGAAGTGTGTTAGCTGAAGTGTGTTAGCTGAAGTGTGTTAGCTGAAGTGTGTTAGCTGAAGTGTGTTAGCTGAAGTGTGTTAGCTGAAGTGTGTTAGCTGAAGTGTGTTAGCTGAAGTGTGTTAGCTGAAGTGTGTTAGCTGTGTGTATTTCGGCCTCTAAACGCTCTCCAAGGCGTCCTGAAAACTGCGCAGTTCTTCATTCTTAAAGTTTGGTATCTTTTACAGTAAAACTTCCAGACGCATCTCAAGTCTCATGCCCTCCAACCAATCAGAAGCCAGCCAGTCAGAATCTAGGTCCTGGGGCATCAAATTAGCTACCATGACTTGGAAATCATCTCTAGTGAACCATGATCTCGTGTTCTCGTACAGCACGGGGCCGCCTGTCAGTGTCACGTGATGTTAATTACGTCATTCGGAGCGAGTCGTGTACTCGTACTGGTCTTGATCGGCCAAGTTCTCATAGTAGCTCAAATCTGATGCTCTCAGACGCCGCGGAGCGGGGCAGCATTCCAGAACTCGGCAAAGACTTCAGCAGCGTTGTGTGCAGCAAGGAGATCGCAAAGTATGCGAGATTTTTCTGTCGCATCTGCTGCCGTCGGCTTCGGCTGACTACGACGATGCAAACGTCATCCTACTGAACTGCAGCTGCAGCGGGTCGGAGCTCGATGTTCGACGGGCGAAGCCGCTGAGCCAGTTACACGTTCGCTTTATTACCGGCACAGCAGCTGCGCTGTGGCGAACACCGTCTGGTGGCATCTGCAGATCCTTGCAGCAGCTGCGAGTGCAGGGTTGGCTGTCAGCTGATGGCGCTTTGTCAGCTAGACAACTGCTCGGACTCAACCAGCTCAGCAGTCTCTGAGTAGAGGACTCTCAGATTAGTCATTTTGGCTGCTTCCACAGCTGATAAGTTATACGGAGTGACTGAGTTACGGAGTGACTGAGCTACGGAGTGACTGAGTTACGGAGTGACTGAGCTACGGAGTGACTGAGTTACGGTGACTGAGTTACGGAGTGACTGAGTTACGGAGTGACTGAGCTACGGAGTGACTGAGTTACGGAGTGGCTGAGTTACGGAGTGACTGAGCTACGGAGTGACTGAGTTACGGAGTGGCTGAGTTACGGAGTGACTGAGCTACGGAGTGACTTAGCTACGGAGTGACTGAGTTACGGAGTGACTGAGAGTTATCCTCGTAATCCTCGAGTAGCTCGAATACAGGTTTGATGAGATTACGAAACGCCTACAATATAAAAGCAAATGTGCTAGCATACAGTTGTCTTTTTTGCAATCTGAATAACAGTCGTTTGCAGGGTTGCAGACACGCATTAAAATGCATACATAACAGTTGAGTATCTAATAGTGTCCAAATAAACATTTTTCGATCTCGCTTATTTTGTTTCCTAAATGAAAGAAACTTTTTGTTCGGTCGTTTTGCACACATTTGATTATCTTAATTAATGGAGTCCCAATAATATAAAATGCACCTTTAAAACACTGCATCTTGGCATATGAAAGGACACTGCAGCTGCAGTACGGTAGATGCGCTCCCATCTCGATACAATTCAACCAGATAGAGAACGATTCAGTGCTTTCTAAAATAAAAATGGCTGCATGGGGCTATAATACGGCTGCTATACAAATAGGAGTAGTTCTAAAAGATTTTTAGCCCAGTTTGATTGCGACTTCATCTCTATGAATCATTGTATCATACGAGCGGATCAAACTGATCGGACCTTTGTCTATGCCTTACTATACAGAAAATTGCATCTCGTAGTTGAATCAAAATCCTTGAATCTCTGATTGACTCATATTCAATTAATAATATAGTAACAATTTAAAAAGACAACATCGACTACACATGTATAGCTGATCAAATGCCAGCCTTAGCTATTGCGCGGCGCATCTGAAGGCCGTCTATAAGGCAGTTCAGCGAATTTACTGAACATTCTGGTTAATTGACTGAATTACATGCGCTTCAACAATTCTAGACTACAACCCTATGATACAAGCCGTACTGACAAAGTATTTTACGTGTTGCTTGTTTAAATTATAAGACGATATATACTGTGCTGTCGGTGTTCGATTTAAAATAAATTTGATGCGATCGTGCTAAGCAGGTATAAATTTACGAGAACCGAATATCAGGTCACCCAACTTTAGCTATTTTAACTTGCAGTTAAAAAAATGAAACTTTAATAAAATACAAGCTTTTATTTCTAATTTTTTGTTTTCTACAATCAGTATGTAAAAAACAGTTTTTCGATACAAGTCAGAGACAGAATGGTGATTGTTTTATCGCGATTCTTTCTAATTTTTATTGAAATCGTAATTAGCTCGTTTTGTTAAATCGAACATTTTTTAATTTCATTTTTCCCAGGAAATTTATATTTCATGTCGAGTCAGCATTAAAACAGCTGACGAGGCCAAAAGCAGCGTGCTTGATACACTGAACTGTGATGAAGGAGCTCCGGTGATCATATTCGACAAAAATATAAATACATATAAACATTGGCTTCTGAGTGTATAGAGTCCGTCCGCAAGATCACGCTAATATCAAATATCTTATAATGTCACTACAAGTACAACAAGTCAACAACTGAACAACCTATATTTACACTATAGAAATACAAGTAAAATTTTTTTATCTAACTTGTAGTTTCAAGTCAGGATAGAGACTTTTAAATAACTATTAACAAACTTTTAAATAAGACCATAGTGATAAACTTTCAGATTAGATTACAATGGTTTTCAGTTCTCACATGTCAAATATGATCATAATTAGCTTATAATTCACGTTAGAGACTTTATTTGCTTCATCAGGTTTTGCTTTGGGCCTGTGGCTAGCTATCTAGTATTTGTGTAAGTCAGTGTCACTTGTTTCCTCCATCTACACTAAATGGGAGGCATATCTTTAAAAACTTTTCTGTCCCTCTTTGTGGGACCTAAATTTCTTTAATATTAAATCCTAAATTGAGATGTTTTACACACATAGTGCTAATTAATAATCCTTGCATTATTCATTTGTTGCATTTATCATTCTTTTTTGCTTTTTAAATGAACCTGTTAATTATTGTGGAGTTTCAATTGAAATGAATGTCTGTGTTGACAAAAGGTCAACCAGGTTGACAAAAGCTTTAGGCCTAGCAATCTTTTAGATGATGATCACAAAGTCAAACAACAATAACCATAACACATGTATATTTAAAGTAAAAACTTATGTTATGAAGCAACACTTCATATGGTTTCCAGTGAAACAAAAGCAAACATTTGGGGTATAGTTTTTATGCTATTGCAATTAGGCCCTATAGCAGATCTCTTTTGCATCTTATTCAAAGTAGAAGTAGAACATTGTGCATTATTTTAGATTCGGAAGACAAACATTTTAAAAAGAAAGTAGCCACTTAATGAGATATTTCCTAACATACCTGCCTACTGTCAATGTCAACATCACTAGGCCTAGGAATGATATAAATATAAGGATGCTGATCAATTTATAAACTGCCATTGCAACAAATTAGTTGTCTATAAGCTACCATTGTAGTTCCAAAATAGCAGTTGACAATGTGACCAAAATAGGTTTGTTTATCTTAATTCTGACTATTTCAGTAAGAGGCCAGAACTTATCAAAGTCATTTTGTCAAAGCCACTGGCTGAAGTGGATAAAAGTTTTACAATCTTACTATGTAAATTATACATTTAAATTAACAAGAGACAAATCAAACCCACCCTTACTTGATTCCCTGCATGTTAAACTCTTAAATTCTTTTGATGAAGCAATATGATTGTTGAAATTCACAATACATTTTTGTGCTATTAATATTTAAAGTATCATGGCAATTAAACAAGAATTGCACTGATTTAATCTGAATATGACATTCTAAACCTCCAGTTCACAAAATGGCAGTCGACAAAATGACAATGACCTGAAATGAATATATGCTTAAGCCAATGTAGCGAAGCATATACCATTTAATACAAGTTTATGTCAATGTTGCAAGTAGCAAATATTGCTTCATAAATGAGGACTACCTTAAATTTGAATGTTGATTGCTATCTCATATTTTCAAGCTAGTCTTTTTGGATATCTTACAGTGGGGCATGTCCATTATTTGTTATTGCATATAAGTGCAAGGCACATATGATTAATTTTTGTTGAGATAGCTATTTCTCTCAATAATAGCTAGTAGCAACTAACTACTTTAAGTAGCTATATTGGTGAGAACTCTTAAAAGTGCATCAGACTAGACCATTTTTTCACTGGGTCATTTCATAGATTGTATTCTGTATAGTTCATTTTTTAATAAAGCTAACTGCCAAGTTTTTTGGTCCTAAAATTACATCTTTTTTTACAACATTTTTCACCAATTATTCTTCACCATACTGTATTGATAAATGTAGCTATGCCTCAAAGACAAAGTTACATACAGATGTGTTATGTTGGATGAACAGGCTTAGGCATTATGTGGCAACTCTGAGCCATAAGTGACAGTGTCTCTGCATATTTAGACACTATTGTTGAGCTGCAAATATTTATTTATGGATAAATTTTCTGCAACTAGAAAGCTAATTAGACAACGAGGCATTTTGCAAACCAATTTGTTGTATAGTTACTCCTGCCGTTTACTTTCGACTTAATTATTATATCACATACCTCTAATTAAGCTTAAGCTTAATTAAAGAGCGCACTTCCTGACCCTATACGAATGTAGAGCATGTTGCCAACACTTATATTTAAGGGTTATAAATAGTTTTCATTTACTTTGTCTAACTCAAGATGACAAATAAGTAGCTGGTATGAATGGCCTTTCAGCAGTAGGTTATCGCTATGCCGCTTCAGCACTGCGAATTTCAATGCCAATTAACCTCAAAGGCCTCGCAATGACGCACCGTTATCACCAGCTGCATGGCAACTCGGCCGAGCAGCAACAGCAGCAGCAGCGTTCGCCGAAGCCTGCTAGTATGCTGCTGGAAATGATCCAGAACCTACTCCTAATCGTGGTGTTCTATAGCTTCTCCATCACGCTGACCTTCTACAATAAGAAGTACATCACAATGTACCCGTATCCCCTGTCAATCACCGTGCTGCACCTGTGCGTCAAATTCCTCATTGCCTGGCTGATTCGCGAGGTGCTGGAGCGGCTCAACAATGCTCAGCGCATCGAGCTGCCCTGGAAGGCTTATTGTCGGCGGGTGTCGCCTGCCGGAATTGCAAGCTCGCTTGACATTGGCCTCTCCAACTGGAGCTTCGAGTTTGTCACAGTGTCGCTATACACAATGACTAAATCTACAGCCGTTGTCTTCATCTTGCTTTTTGCCATTTACTTGAGACTGGAAGAAAAAGTTAGTCGCTTTTTCTTTAGCCTTATCACCGTTACTTTCCACCCGTCCGATGAACTAACCTCCGTTACCTTCACGTGTCCCACAATTAACCTTCGTTACTTTCTACTGGTTTATCCGTTGATCAACTTTACTCTACACCTGTCCAAAATCTAACATCCGCTACTTTCCACCTGTCCAACAACGAACATCCGTTACTTTTCACCTGTCCAACAACTAACATCCGTTACTTTCCACCTGTCCAACAACTTACATCCGTTACTTTCCACCGATCCAACAACTAACATCCGTTACTTTCCACCTGTCCAACAACTTACATCCGTTACTTTCCACCGATCCAACAACTAACATCCGTTACTTTCCACCTGTCCAACAACTTACATCCGTTACTTTCCACCTGTCAAACAACTTACATCCGTTACTTTCCACCGATCCAACAACTAACATCCGTTACTTTCCACCTGTCCAACAACTTAAATCCGTTACTTTCCACCTGTCTAACAACTAACATCCGTTACTTTCCACCTGTCCAACAACTAACATCCGTTACTTTCCACCTATCCAACAACTAACATCCGTTACTTTCCACCTGACCTTTCGCTTCATAAATTTTCATCCGTCCTTCCGTTACTTTTCAGCAGTCTTTCAGCTTGACCTCCGTTGCTTCGTTCCACCCGTCCTTCAACTGCTTTTAATCCCTAACCCGCAGCGCTGGACCCTGGTGCTGGTGATCATGCTGATAGCACTAGGCCTGTTCCTATTCACCTACAAGAGCACCCAGTTTCACACTGGCGGCTTCCTGTTAGTCATGTCCGCGTCATTCGTGTCCGGCATTCGTTGGACTGCCGCCCAGGTGGTCACTCAGCGTTCGGAACTCGGCCTGGCTAACCCAATAGACATGATCTATCATGTGCAGCCCTGGATGGTCCTGGCTCTGCTGCCATTGTGTGTGGCTTTTGAGGGCACTGAAATTGCCACCACTGCTAATTTGTTCCGAGCCTCCAGTGCAGCCGCCGCCTTCAGCACCATGAGAATCCTGATGCTCGGAGCTTTTCTGGCCTTCGGCTTAGAGTGCTCCGAGTACTTGCTCCTCAGCCGCACCAGCTCCTTGACTCTGTCCGTGTCCGGCATCTTCAAGGAGATCTGCACCATCGTGCTGGCTGCCGCCATCAACGGCGACGTCATCAACCCGGTCAACTGGGCGGGCATGGCGCTCTGCCTGTCCGGCATCGGGCTGCACTGCGGCCTCAAGGCTGCCGCCGCTTCTGCCCGCGTGACTAGTGAGTTCAGATCCTCAGTCTAGGGGCTGGCAACCTCCCAGATGCTCAGTCTAGGGGCTGGCAACCTCCCAGATGCTCAGTCTAGGGGCTGGCAACCTCCCAGATCCTTAGTCTAGGGGCTGCCAACCTCCTAGATTCTCAGTCTAGGGGCTGGCAATCAACCAGATGCTCAGTCTAGGGGCTGGCAACCTCCCAGATCCTCAGTCTAGGGGCTGGCCAAATCCCAGATGCTCAGTCTAGGGGCTGGCCAAATCCCAGATCCTCAGTCTAGGGGTTGGCTAAATCCCAGATCCTCAGTCTAGGGGCTAGCCAAATACCAGATCCTCAATTAGTGTTTCCACTTTAAAATCCCATTATCTGTATGATTATATGCACATTGGCATTGCAGGCACGTTTAATACGATCTAGTTTTGCCAAGTCCCCTGAATTAGAAAACGGTCACTTTTTTATAGTTTATTCAATTTTAGCATTCTACACTACATAAAACTCTAAACGCAAAAAAACTTTCAGATTAAGTAAGCAAGTAAAAAACTCGTGTTTTCTAAATAGAATATATTTATACAAGTATACATTTGTTTAGTGTATCCCATTATACCTTATTTGTATTTGTTCTAATATTGTCATAGGAGCAATTGTTGCGGATGTTGTTTTGCTTGTTGTGGCTGTTGGCCTATTTGTTTCAATTTGCCATAACCTTTTGCGGCTAGATATTTCGGGGACCCGGTCGCAGTTTTGGGGATCAGGTGGCAGTTTTGGGGATCAGGTCGCAGTTTTGGATAGGTTGCAGTTTTGAGGATCAGGTGGCGATTTTGGGGATCAGGTGGCAGTTTTGGGGATCGGATGGCAGTTTTGAGGATCAGGTTGCAGTTTTGAGGATCAAGTTGCGATTTTGGGGATCAGGTTGCAGTTTTGAGGATCAGATTGCAGTTTTGAGGATCAGGTTGCAGTTTTGAGGATCAGGTGGCGGTTTTGGGGATCAGGTGACAGTTTTGAGGATCAGGTGACAGTTTTGGGGATCGGATGGCAGTTTTGGGGATCCGGTTGCAGTTTTGGGGATCAGATGGCAGTTTTGGGGATCAGGTTGCAGTTTTGAGGATCAGGTTGCAGTTTTGGGGATCAGTTTGTACAGTTTAGGGATCGGGGTACAGTTAAGGGACCGTTGTACAGTTTAGGGATCGGGGTACAGTTAAGGGACCGTTGTACAGTTTAGGGATCGTTGCACAGTTTAGGGATCGTTGTACAGTTTAGGGATCGGGGTACAGTTTAGAGATCGTTGTACAGTTTAGAGATCGTTGTACAGTTTAGAGATCGTTGTACAGTTTAGAGATCGTTGTACAGTTTAGAGATCGTTGTACAGTTTAGGGATCGTTGTACAATTTAGGGATCGGGGTACAGTTAAGGGATCGTTGTACAGTTTAGGGATCGGGGTACAGTTTAGGGATCGGGGTACAGTTTAGAGATCGTTGTACAGTTTAGAGATCGTTGTACAGTTTAGAGATCGTTGTACAGTTTAGGGATCGTTGTACAATTTAGGGATCGGGGTACAGTTAGAATCCAGATTGTGTTTATCTGGTGTTTAGTTTATTTTTTAGTTTTGTTTTTCTTTACTTATTTAATTTTAGTCACTAATTACTTCCTCAAAAATTCATTGATAATTCTCTTGGTATGTGTTAGTGTAAAGGTTTTTAATGGGCCGCTGTTGCGGCATTTATTTAAAAAATTTCTAAGAATGTTCGCGTTTTTCTCTCGAATAAAGCAGATGTGTCACCTGGGTTTTTCGCCAAGACTGGAAGCACTAGCAGTAGCTGCAGCAGTCGGCAACAGCAGAATCAGAGCATCAGCCACTCGACCCAAAGGGTTAGAAGATTATCAGAAGCCATCACCGTCAGACGCTCAGTGTCTGATGATTGATTACAATTACAGCATAGCCACTTTGAAAGCCTCATTCCATGACTTAATTTTCAATGTGCATAACTTACTACTTTTGCTTCACGCAAGTAGTGAGTAAGCAGTTTAATCTGGTGATTTTATAATTGTTGATTTCTCTGTGACAGTTTATTAAATTATATAGCCTAAATATCTGTTTATCTTCTTGAATATATTTATCAGATGAATTAAAACTGCATTTCTATACAAAAATGCGTATAACGTGTGCCCTGTCGACTTTTTGGCTTATTTTGAATTATAAATTATAAATTTCTTTGTTGCAGAAATTAATAACTGTTACTGTTAAGTTTCTTAATATATTTTAAATATCTGGAATACTGTTACATTATATTTTATTCATCAAATATAGATTTAATTTACTTCTCTGGCTTCACTCAGGTTTCTTGGTGACTAGTGTTTTTTCTCTATCATATTTTATTGTTTTTGTGTATCACTACTTTGTGTGAATCGTGTGTTTTTAATCAGTACTATTCTTTTTTGCATGTACGACTCGTAACTAAACCTGAAAATATTTGGAATTAGGCTCGTAAAGTAAATAAAACAACAACTGACAGACAGATTGTTAAGCAATTGTAAATTATAATCCTTCGATTGGAATAGCGAAGTGCTTGCGGTGCGGATTGGCTAACGGGTGTAGGAAATTATCGACCGTATTTTGACTGGGTGCGACAATACAAAACTACTAACTACTCCACTGTAAGTAGAAATGTGAGAACATTGAATGGAAGCAGTGCGAGAAACTTACGGTAATTATAATATTTGACAGTTTTCTACGTGCCTTAGAACCGTTTAATTCCCATAAATGCTTTGCACGTACTAAGATCATGTGCTGCGATTCTGCAACGTTTCTCTGTTTTACTTCCGCTTAATTACTCGTATGTATCTCTCGTATTGCTTAGGATTTATAGTATATTTTAGTTACCGAGTACCCTAAATCGTGTTTAGCTGCTGTTAATTGGTAATATTGCGTCTGAATTGCTTTGTCTGCGAATTAATGTTTAAATTGTGTATTCATAAATATTTTGTCAATTAGATATAATATTAATTGATGTTAGCTTGTCAATTATAAAAATTGGCTATTTAGCCAGTCCATTAAGTCTTAGTACAAATATTCAATGAAAAGCCATTACAAACAAATTGTATTTCAATACGAGCTTCCAAGTTTTCGGTCAGGTTGGTACTCGAATTTGAATTGATAATTCAAACCATAAATGCTCGTAGATGCAGTTTTGCCTGTCATTCAATTTGACTTGAGTTTATTTTTTATCAATTAAATCACTGCAAGGGTTTTTTTACTTGAATTTTTCTCAGACTATCGCACCGAGGGTCATGGATTCGAATCCTCGTGTAGTGCATTTGGTGCTCTCAAGGACCGCTAGGAGTAGATGGACGTGAAACTACGTTTCTTAGAAAAAAAATTAAAGGCTGGTTTTCGCGAAAAAAACACTACTAAGATAGGAAATTTTCACTTGATTGGAAGCAGATACAAAGCTGTGATTTTGATATAACTTGCTTTACTTGTTTCTCCGCCGAATTTTTATAAAGTTTTGTACATTAAAATCCGATCTTCATTCGGTTTTCATTACTAAATAACGTTTCATAAGTCTGAAATTGAAAACACAATACAGACTAGTAAAATTAGCTTGATCGACCTTTTACTTGTGTTCCTCTTGCAATTAATAATTATTTTTTTAACATATTAATTAATATTAGCTATTTATTCCTAGGTTAAATACAAAGCCATGCTTAAATTTAATTATATTTTTTTACTCATTGTTATTTATTTTATTAATATAAAATACTTGCTACTTCACAAGACCTACAAGCTACAATTCGATGAATAAGGAAAATGTTATTATGTTATTAAAAAACTACAGCTGATCATCAAACGTCTAAAGTTAGGCTCATTAAGAATTTATAGCTATAAAAATAACGTAAAACATTGTCGACGAATTGGATCTTTATAAGTAAAGAAAATCGTATGAAGATCAAAATTTCAAGTACGAAACTTTGTAAAATTCGGTAGAGCAACAACTCAGGCAAGTTACATCAAAATAACAGCTTCATATCTGCTACCAATCAAAAGCTGTCGCCATTTAAATCTGAAAAAAGTGAAAATTTCCTATCTCCATAGTGTTTTTTTTAGAAAACCGGCCTATAATTTTTTTCTAAGAAACGTAGTTTCCCATCCTTCTACTCTAAGTGGTCCTTGCGTGCTCTGTGTGCTATTTAACACCGTTGTGCTTTAATCTTTAATCTGCTTTAAACTCCTCAACTTGACGAAAGTTGATCGGAGCAAGTGTACATGGTTTATTATGGCTATTTAGCAACAAAGAAATGTATATAAATATATTTTGCGACTATTATATTAGTTTTAATTTCTTCATTAAATAAAGATTTTTTGACGATTTGCGAGTTTTTCTCTTAACTACTACAAGTAGTATTGGAAAAAAATATCTTTTTTTGCATTTAACTGCGCGTTATTGCTTGACACAAAAATACATTAACATTTATAAAACTTCGAGACTTCTGTCTTACATGTGTATGTGTCTATTTTATTAATTTTAACTGTCATGAAATGCGTTATAATGCTTGAAAATGGGCTGCAAAAAGGCTGGTCAAGTTTGTGCCAATGGGGTGTATTATTGAAGAATTCAGTTAACCCATTAGCTCCGGACCAGCCCTGTTGGAATTGCCGCCGCACCACATACTTAAAGCAATTTGCTAGCAAGCTGGTGCAATCGGCCGCCGGCTGAGTACAATAGTTCATGTCTTATACGCACAAGTCTACTCTGAGTAGAAATAACAAGATCTGAAAAAAAAGAAATTAAACACGACTTGCATTAGATGAAGGAAAAAAATTAATGTGAAATGAAGAAGTGTTATTGGTTAATTAAATATCTTACGCTCATTTCAGGCGCTTGCACGAGCATGTAGTGGGAAAAAAGCTGTGAAGATTAGGCGGGTGATCTAATTTTTGAGAGCACTTGAACTCAACGTATATACATACATAAAGTTATAAAGTAAAAAAAATAGAAACTGTTGTTAAAGCTCTTTGGAAAAATGTAATAGCCATACCAAGCATAAGGCTTACTCTTTTAGCACTTTTTAATTCTTGAATTAATAAACTGCAGCAAGAGTTTTTTTAAGTCGAACCGGGAGTGATGCTCTACATAAAAAACTGATTATAAAACGGTTCCTCATTCATCACAATATGCTTATTCCTTATTCAAAAATGTTTTAATATAATTTATATTGTTACTTACAAAAGAATATATAAGCTTAAAGGCACAATATATACTTAAAATATGACTATACTTTGTTACTTCTCATGGTTAATAGTTTTAAAGACCGCTGACGAACCAGCTCTCGTTTCTTAGAACAAACAGGCCCTTTCTTATACTTAAATTGTTGCTGTATATCTTTGTCATTGACTCACAAAACGTTATTGTTTTTTTCTTTCCACTATGCGACGTGATAAAAAGGATGAAGAAGAAGGTATATATTACTTATGCTTGCCTATTTGTTCTCTAATTCACGCTTTTCAGTTCACATTATCTATCTTGTTATTTAGCTTTCACTGCTTGTTTCACAAAGTCATCGACATCAACACGAACTCGATGCTTTGATTATTCCTTGATTGATTCATTGTTCAGAAGTTTATCTTTCTGACTTACACACTTGCACTTTTATTTATAACAGTGTATCAGTGTAAATATTTATTTATTAGATAGCAAATAATTATAAGAAATATTTGTATTTTTTATTTGCCTTATTGCTTAGATAAGAGTGTCGTGGATTATGGTCACAGGTCACCATAATTGCATGTCTACTGCACTGGTTATTTGTATAATAATTTTTTACTTCTATTTTTTTACAATGAACAATCATACAATGTCAAGTATTTCAAGACAATAGTGTTATGTGTTTGTCTCTTGCCTCTAATGTGTTAGTCTCTTGCACCTATGTTCCTGAGCTTGTGTCCATGTCAAGGCCACAGTTATTTGATCTGCAGCTGTAGATAGAAGGCTTAGGGGCTTATCACCATTTATGCCCTTAAGTGCCAACCTCCATGGCACAGTGAAAGTGAATGCTGCCTAACATCATGAAAATCATGACACATGTTCAAACTTTTATGAGCGTGCGACTGCATATGGTATCCATGTGCATGTGTGCTTAGAGTCCAGCAAAATGGTTCAAAATTGCCTAATCAGTGACTGCGGGTCTAGTGTCACCGAATGCTATGCCAGTGCCCGCAGCCTTCATGTAATTATTATTATTATTATTAAAGTAAAACTAGAGTAAGAAAAACATATTACTGTCACAATACTAGTACACAGAATTTTTTCAATAGCCTGATTTGATAAGGAATCTGCAGCTTATGATACCCTGTGTCTCCAAATATACTGCCTACTTTATTCATGTATTCATGTTATGCCATCAAGTCTATAATTATTGGTCACCATGTCATCTGACAGTTGTTGGTTTGCATAGTTAACAACTTACATAGTGTCCAACTTCTCCCACAAGGCTTGCATCCCTCCTATTTCAAAGACTAATTTTCTAAATCAGCAAAATTTGCAATGTTGCTATTGTTCTGATTTCTCCATCAACTCCCACCAAGGCCGGGCCAGCCTCTACACTGGCTTAGAGAAGAGCACCGTACTTCAGGAGGCCCGCGTGTTCAACGAGACCCCATTGAAGGTGCGCCGATGCACGGAGATCCTGACGAAGATGCTGGTGATTCTGGGCCAGGGCGAGCAGCTCGGCCGTACGGAGGCCACCGAGGCATTCTTTGCCATGACCAAACTGTTCCAGAACAAGGACGTTCACCTGCGTCGCCTAGTTTATATTGTGATTAAGGAGATGGCCAATGTAGCCGAGGATGTCATCATTGTCACTAGCAGCCTCACCAAGGACATGACTGGTCAGTTGTTATCAGCTTGTTCTGGAAATCTCAATCTGGGTATTTTAAAAAATATCGATCTAAAATTTTCTTTGAAGCAGCGCATTGCTTTATTGACCAAACCTGTCCAATGCCCGACATGCTTTGTTCATTCAAATGGCTTTCCTTAATTATCTTTAGATTAGAAAATGTAATATTGTTGAAAACTGATTCAATTATTCCGTAATAAATCTTCTATTTATCAAATCTGTAAAGATATAACTATTTTTTTATTATTCTTCCTAAATCCATCTTCCCAAATGCATCTTCCCGAAACCATCTTCCCAAATTTGTCTTCCCAAATTCATCTTCCCAAATCCATCATACCAAATCCATTTCCCAAATCCATCTTCCCAAATCCATCTTCCCAAATCCATCTTCCCAAATCCATCTTCCCAAATCCATCTTCCCAAATCCATCTTCCCAAATCCATCTTCCCAAATTTGTCTTCCCAAATCCATCTTCCCAAATCCATCTTCCCAAATTTGTCTTCCCAAATCCATCTTCCCAAATCCATCTTCCCCAACCCATCTTCCCAAATTTGTCTTCCCAAATCCATCTTCCCAAATTTGTCTTCCCAAATCATTCGAAATCCATTTCTTAAATTTATCTTGCCAAATTCGTCGCCTCAAATCCATTCTTCCGAACTTAATATCCTAAATCTATTTTTTTTCATATCATTTTTACCTGACCCATACCTGCCCGGAGCAGGCAAGGAGGACGCATTCCGGGCGCCGTCAATCAGGGCCCTGTGTCGCATCACAGACGCCGGCATGCTGCAGAGCATCGAGCGCTTCATGAAGCAGGCCATTGTGGACCGTTCGCCGCCAGTTAGCAGCGCCGCCCTGGTCAGCGCCTACCAGATGTTCCGCACTAGCCAGGATGTGGTGCGGCGATGGAGCAACGAGGTTCAAGAGGCTGTGAACTCGGACTCGGTTATGGTGCAGTACCACGCCCTGGGACTGCTGCATCAGATTCGCAGATCAGACAGGCTAGCCGTGACTAAACTGGTGCAGAAGTACAGCAAGAGCTCGCTGAGATCGCCACTGGCCTATTGCTACCTCATTCGTGTGGCTAGCCGACTAATTCAGGTGGGTTGGCTTTAGCTAGACTAGGCTAAACTAGGCTTTGTCCTTATTGCACTTGAATCTCATATCTCATCCCATGGTCTCATCTCTTATCCCTTTATCTCATATCTCATCCTAGAATCTCATCTTTTATCCAAGGATCTAATATCTCATCCCAAAATTTAATATTTTATCCAAGTATCTCATATCTCATCCCAGAGTCTCATCTCTCAATCCAGAATCTCATCTCTCATTCTAGAATCTTATCTCTCATTCCAGAATCTCATATCTCATCTAGGATCTTATATTTCGTCCCTGTCTCATCCTGTACTCAAAATCTCATTGCAGGAGAGCTCCTCCGGGCAGGACGCCGCCTCCTTCGAGTTCCTGGAGAGCTGCCTGCGCAATAAATCCGAGCTAGTCGTGTACGAAGCCGCCCGCGCCATCGTGGCACTGGAGCAGACCTCTGCCAAGGACCTAGCTCCGGCAGTCTCCGTGCTGCAGATGTTCCTGAGCTCGCCGAAGGCTGTGCTGCGCTTCGCCGCTGTGCGAACTCTCAACCAGGTGGCCATGAAGCATCCGGCAGCTGTGACCGCCTGCAATCTAGACCTGGAGCAGCTCATTTCCGACTCAAACAGGTGCGATTTCGATGCGATTTAGTAGCACACTAAAGCACTTTTGGGACCGAAAACTCTTGGCCATTGTGTTTAGTGTGTTGTTCTAAAAAATTAGTTTGATTAGTCTAGGAGGGATGGGTTAGATTTTCTGTTTTCAGTGGCCTCTTAAAGCCGGTTCTCAGAGGACGTCTTTACAGTTTGTTATTTCATTATGATATGTAGAAAAGCCGTAAAAAGTGGACAGAGTTCGAAGCGTTATTTCAAAATTATAGTTTCCGCTTTGATATTTTTAGAGGGTTCTTTCAGGACTTTTTAGGAGGGTTGTTTTAGGTGAACAGTCGGAAGGGTTGTTTATGTAGGCAGTTTTAGGAGGATTTTTTAGGTTGAAAGTTTTAGGAGAATTGTTTAGGTTGGCAGTTTTAGGAGGATTGTTTAGGTGGACAGTTTAAGGAGGATTGTTTAGAAGGACAGTTTTAGGAGGATTGTTTAGAAGGACAGTTTTAGGAAGATTGTTTAGGTTGGCAGTTTTAGGAGGATTGTTTAGAAGGACAGTTTTAGGAGGATTGTTTAGGTGGACAGTTTTAGGAGGATTATTTAGGTTTGTAGTTTTAGGATTGTTTAGGTGCACAGTTTAAGGAGGATTGTTTAGAAGGACAGTTTTAGAAGGATTGTTTAGAAGGACAGTTTTAGGAGGATTGTGTTTAGGTGGACAGTTTTAGGAGGATTGTTTAGGTGGACAGTTTTAGGAGAATTTTTAGAAGGACAGTTACAGTTTTAGCTGGCTTTTCGGCGGACAATTTTACGGTCATAAATTATTTTAAGGGAATAATACTATAAAAAATCTGAAATAGGGATTTTAAAATGAGATAAAAGGTCGTATCGTGCGATCGATAAAAAATTATTTTCAGCTTACTAGATCAACCAAACTAATAACTAGATTAATTTCTCCCTCTGCGTTGTCAGGTCCATCGCCACCTTGGCCATCACGACGCTGTTGAAGACAGGCTCCGAGGCCTCGGTCGATCGCCTAATGAAGCAGATCTCCACCTTCATGACGGACATTTCGGACGAATTCAAAATCGTTGTAGTTCAGAGTGTCCGCGCCCTCTGCAGCAAATATCCGCGCAAGCAGGCGGTCATGATGACCTTCCTCAGTCAGATGCTGCGAGAGGAGGGCAGCTACGATTATAAGCGATCGATTGTCGAAGCTCTGCTATCCGTGATCGAAGAGAATCCAGAGTCTAAGGAGGCCGGCCTGTCACACCTGTGCGAGTTCATTGAGGACTGCGAGCACCCGGTGTTGGCTGTTAAGACTCTGCATTTGCTCGGCGAGGAAGGACCCAAAACTATGCGGCCGTCCAAGTACATCAGGTGAGCGCCTGGCCTAGGAGAATCTAGGAGAGATATGAGAATCTAGGAGAGATATGAGAATCTAGGAGAGATATGAGAATCTAGGAGAGATATGAGAATCTAGGAGAGATATGAGAATCTAGGAGAGATATGAGAATCTAGGAGAGATATGAGAATCTAGGAGAGATATGAGAATCTGGGAGAGATATGAGAATCTAGGAGAGATATGAGAATCTGGGAGAGATGTAAGAATCTAGGAGAGATGTAAGAATCTAGGAGAGATATGAGAATTTAGGAGAGATATGAGAATCTAGGAGAGATATGAGAATCTAGGAGAGATATGAGAATCTAGGAGAGATATGAGAATCTGGGAGAGATATGAGAATCTAGGAGAGATGTAAGAATCTAGGAGAGATATGAGAATCTGGGAGAGATGAGAATCTAGGAGAGATGAAAATCTAGGAGATATTTGAGAATCTAGGAGAGATATGAGAATCTAGGAGAGATATGAGAATCTAGGAGAGATATGAGAATCTAGGAGAGATATGAGAATCTAGGAGAGATATGAGAATCTAGGAGAGATATGAGAATCTAGGAGAGATATGAGAATCTAGGAGAGATATGAGAATCTGGGAGAGATATGAGAATCTAGGAGAGATATGAGAATCTGGGAGAGATGTAAGAATCTAGGAGAGATGTAAGAATCTAGGAGAGATATGAGAATTTAGGAGAGATATGAGAATCTAGGAGAGATATGAGAATCTAGGAGAGATATGAGAATCTAGGAGAGATATGAGAATCTGGGAGAGATATGAGAATCTAGGAGAGATGTAAGAATCTAGGAGAGATATGAGAATCTGGGAGAGATGAGAATCTAGGAGAGATGAAAATCTAGGAGATATTTGAGAATCTAGGAGAGATATGAGAATCTGGGAGAGATGAGAATCTAGGAGAGATGAAAATCTAGGAGATATTTGAGAATCTAGGAGAGATATGAGAATCTAGGAGAGATATGAGAATCTAGGAGTGATATGAGAATGTGGGAAGCATAATTCTTCAGAAATTAAAAGACACGTCGGGGAAAGATAACAGACCAGTCGTCCCTCCGGCTCAGGTACATCTACAACCGCGTGATCCTGGAGGTGCCGCTAGTCCGGGCTGCCGCTGTGGCCGCGCTGGCAAAATTCGGCGCCCTCCACGCCCCGCTGTTGGACTCTGTGCTGGTGCTGCTGGACCGCTGCAAGCTGGATACGGACGATGAGGTTCGCGACCGCGCCACTTTCTACCACCGGGTGCTGTCCTTGCGCAACGACCAGCTGTCCGCCAAGTTCGTCCTGGCGCCGATGCAGCTGTCCGTGGTCGGTCTGGAACAGGCGCTGCTCAGGTGCGACCGAAATTATAGCACTTAATCATCCCTGCCAGTTCTATTTCTCATCCCTGCCAGTTCTATTTCTCATCCCTGCCAGTTCTATTTCTCATCCCTGCCAGTTCTATTGCTAATCCCTGCCAGTTCTATTTCTTATCCCTGCCAGTTCTATTTCTTATCCCTGCCAGTTCTATTTCTCATCCCTGCCAGTTCTATTTCTCATCCCTGTCAGTTCTATTTCTCATCCCTACCAGTTCTAGTTCTCATCCTTACCAGTTTTTTTTCTTGACACTACTTCTTTAGTTTCTCATTCCCAGTTCCATATCCCACTCCTCCAGTTCCATATCTCATTCATCCAGTTCCATCTCTCACCCCACAGTTCCATATCTCACTCCCCAGTTCCATATCTCACTCCCCAGATCCACATCTCACTCCCAGGTACACCCAGCAGGCGGCCGAGTCACTGCAGCAGAAGTTCGACCTTCGCTCGGTGCCTGTACACACTCCGGCCGCCCGGCCCAAGCAGGACGATTCGGCCCTGCCCGAGGCCTTCGCCGCCAAACAGCCGGCAAAGTCGCTGGAGACGCAGGCTGATCGCTACGCCAAGCAGTTGGCTGCGGTGCCCGAGCTGTCAGCCCTGGGCAGCCTGTTTAAGAGCTCCGAGCCAGTTCGACTCACCGAGGAGGAGACCGAGTACTCTGTCACCTGCGTGAAGCACGCTTTTAGCGACTACCTGCTGCTGCAGTTCGACCTGCTCAACACACTGCCGGACCAGCGGCTCGAGAATGTTCACGTCGACTGCGTGCCTTCAGAGGATTGGGAGCTGGTGAAGGTTGGTTATTTTGTTTTTCTTTTTGCATCTGTCGGTTTTAGACCTAAATCTTCTAGTCACTTTCCAACTAACTTTTAAAATCCTCTATATTTCCAGTCAGAAGATTTAGAATCCCATCCTGTTGAATTTATAATCCCATATTGTTGGACTCAAAATCAGATTCAAAATCCAATATTTTAGAGTACCATCGTGCCGTATTTAAAAATCCCAAATTTTAGAATCTCAAAGCGTTGTATATAATAAAATAACAGATTTCACAATCCCATCTCGTCAGATTTTAAATCCCAGATTTCAGAATCCCCTCTCTCGTCGGATTTAAAATCCCAGATTTCAGAATCCAATCTCGTCGGATTTAAAATCCCAGATTTCAGAATCCCATCTCGTCGGATTTAAAATCCCAGATTTCAGAATCCCATCTCGTCGGATTTTAAATCCCAGATTTCAGAATCCCATCTCGTCGGATTTTAAATCCCAGATTTCAGAATTCCCTCTCTCGTCGGATTTTAAATCCCAGATTTCATAATCCCATCTCGTCAGATTTTAAATCCCAGATTTCAGAATCCCATCTCTCGTCAGATTTTAAATCCCAGATTTCAGAATCCCCTCTCTCGTCGGATTTTAAATCCCAGATTTCGGAATCCCATCTCGTCGGATTTTAAATCCCAGATTTCATAATCCCATCTCGTCGGATTTTAAATCCCAGATTTCAGAATCCCCTCTCTCGTCGGATTTTAAATCCCAGATTTCGGAATCCCATCTCGTCGGATTTTAAATCCCAGATTTCAGAATCCCATCTCGTCAGATTTTAAATCCCAGATTTCAGAATCCCCTCTCTCGTCGGATTTTAAATCCCAGATTTCGGAATCCCATCTCGTCGGATTTTAAATCCCAGATTTCAGAATCCCATTTCTCGTCAGATTTTAAATGCCAGATTTCAGAATCCCATCTCGTTGGATTAAAATTATAAATATTTATCCCTGAATCGAACACAATGTCCGACTGGTTCCCAGGTAATCCCGGCTCCTGCCCTGCCCTACAACACGCCGGCCACCTGCTACTCGGTGTTCCGGCCCACCGACCCGTCGTCCTGCGGCATGGCCTGCACACTGCGCTTCGTTGTGAAGGACTGCGACCCGGCCACCGGGCAGCCGGACTCTGACGAAGGCTACTCAGACGAGTACGTCCTAGAAGAGCTGGACATTGGCGTCTGCGATTTTGTCCAGCCGGTCATCAAGCCGAACTTCTCAGCGGCCTGGGAGGAGCTGGCGCCCGACTCGGAGCTGGAGGACACATTCGCCCTCACCAGCATGGCGTCAATAGTTGACGCCGTCCAGAACCTCATCAAGATCTTCGGCTTGGCTGCCTGCGATCGCTCGGATAAGCCAGATCCGAGCAAGTCCACCCACACACTGCACCTGGCCGGGGTGTTCCGCGGCGGCCACGACGTGCTGGCCAGGTGCCGTCTAGCAGCCTCCGGCCAGGGCGTCACCATGAACATGACGGTGCGCGCCTCCGACCCGGAGCTCAGCCGCTTGTTCATCAGCGCAGTGGGATAAATTCTTGCTTTTCCTCTCAATTGGGGACTTTTAACAACTCAAATTTGACACCTATCAGCGATGGAATAATTAATTGATTGACAATGATGGACTTACAACACGCAAAACAAAAATTACTAACGCGATTAAGTAGGTACGATTATAATACACTTGTATTAAGTTTAAGAAACGCTATTAATATGTTTCGGAATTAAACAGGTTTATTGGTAGTTTAAATTCTTGATGGTTATTGGTTAGAATAGAAGTTTAAAAAATCCCATGTGCCACTGCCTTGCTCCGTTATTTTATTTTATTCAATTCTCATTTAGAATTACATTCGACTCTCAAATGCCCGATGGATATTTACAATGCAATGTTCTTTTGACAGTTTAGGAAACATAGGCTATCAGTATTTGATATTTGATAAGATTGGGATCGTTATGAATCGATCGAAATGAAATCGTCACATCTCTGCGAGCCTCTAGGAGCTTCTAGTCCGTTGTTAGAGCTCTGAAATGACAATTGGAATCCATTGTTAGTTGATCGATTGTTAACAGTCATTTGTAGCTTTCGGGCTTGTGGTGCAAATTACGCCCTTGATGGCCAAAGCCTTCCAGGCGCATTGAAAGTGTACACTGCCTGACGATAAGAAAGTCAGGGCAGGTGTACATACTCTAGACACTGTACACACTCATTGTCTCTCGCTAGTTGCTGCTCCAAATGTCACCAAAAATGGTGTGCCATTCCCCACAGCCCTCCTGAAAATAATTTACCAAACCGGTTGAGAAAATAATACTTTAAAGAGTACTTCGTATTCTGCAAATCGTTACAAAAATCCAGAAAACGGGCTAAAATGTTCCCCTCTATCCGATGAAACTACTTCCAGAATCACAAAACATCGGCACCGGCGAGATATTCGACGATTCTTGTCGGGGTGTTTGGTGGCGAAATCCACCAATATAGGCATAATTTTTCTGCTCACAAAATTTCATAATGAAACCATGTCGGCTACTCGTATTATGTTGAAGAGGCCGATGGCATGCATCGGCAGCTCACCTCATCAGCATCAGAAGGCGCAGTGCGGCTGCGTTGGCCTCGTCAGACGAATTGCCCCCCTGCAGGTTTCTGAGCGGCTGGTAGTAGTTGTTCCTGGCCCAGGTCTTTGTGTGCGCCATGATGGTCATGAGGTCTTTGCTGTCGCCGAGCTCCCGACGGAGTCCCATCATTGCGGCGCCGACGCCACGGATCCCGAAGGCGGTCAGGCTTTCCTCCTGGGCTGACAGCTTTAAAAACTTGTTGCTGTCATTGTCCGGCAGTTCGTCCGCCTCGACAAAGCACAGCCTAGTGGAGGAGAGAAGTGAAAACAAAGATTCCAACTTAACATATATTTGTCTCCTTGATGTATACAACGGGGCTCACGACTTGAAGGTCTGGGGTTCGATTCCCGACTCCAATGGAAGCATTTTTGAATTATTTAGCAAGACACTTAACTCTGTATTACGTACTTCAGTTCATCCAGCAGTTCAATGGGTACCAGCATCAGCAATTACGAAAGGCTTCGTAATTCGGACTCACACTTCGTCCGGATCGTTGCGTCGCGCGGTGGCCACAATGCTGCGCTTCTGCGCCTCAGTCAGCTGGCTATAGTTGGCATAGTTGGTCATGTAGGCCGGGAAGTCGCCGCATTTCACCGCCTCCACGCAGTGCAGGTAGTACATCAGCTTGGCGTAGTCGTTGTTAGCCACCTGGCACTTCTTGCTGTTGTCCTTCACCTGCAGGCGCTGGTTGGTCATTCTGGCAAAGTGAGCGGCCATTGTGCAACTGCTGATTCGCTCTTATTTTACTTCAATTCGTTCTGAGGCCGTCCGTAGCTTAAGAGAAAATATTAGGCTTTTTGCCGAGGCTGGGGAGACATTTTATACGGCGCATTAAACTAATTATGTCTACTTGCCTATCAGTCATGTGACCTGGAGTCTGCCCTAAACACTGTACTTTGCATTGCTGCCGTACTCGACACAATGTACAAGAATAGAATTGACTTCAAAGTTCCACTTTTCTGTCTGCCAAGTACTAATAGTAAAGGGAAGGTCGCGGAAGTCTCGTCTTGTTTAAAACAAGGTAGCAAAAATTGTTTTTTACTTTCAAAGAAAATCAGATGGCTCTTATCTGTGCATAGAGAGCCTTAACTGTACATTTTTGTGCTCATAAAAGGCTTGTTAGTCTCGAAATAGTATTATTATGACAAGGATATAAACTAAAAACAAGCTTTAAAAACCTGAAACTTTCTGTTTTTATGTGACTATTTTGCTGTTAAAAGCTAAAAGCATTAAATTAGAGCATTATTATCGAAGTCTTTTTAAACTTTTGATTGTGAATCGGAAATAAAAACGGTGACGCAGACAACTGAACATGTGGATGAGATGAGAAAGGTGAGGCAGGTAGATGAGAAGGGTTCGCGTGAGGCAGGCAGATAAGGAAGGTGAGACAGGTAGATAAGGAAGGTGAGGCAGGTAGATGAGGAAGGTGAGGCAGGTAGATTAGGAAGGCGAGGCAAGTAGAAGAGGAAAGTGAGGCAGTTGAGATAAGGAAAATGGGGCAGGTAGATAAGGAAGGTGAGGCAGGTAGATAAGGAAGGTGAGGCAGGTAGATGAGGAAGGTGAGGCAGGTAGTCTAGATTAGGAATTCGAGGCAAGTCGAAGAGGAAAATGAGGCAGTTGAGATAAGGACAGTGGGGCAGGTAGATGAGAAGGGTACGCGTGAGGCAGGAAGATGAGGAAGGTGAGGCAGGCAGATAAGGAAGGTAGGCAGGCAGATAAGGAAGGTGAGGCAGGCAGATAAGGAAGGTGAGGCAGGAAGATGAGGAAGGTGAGGCAGGCAGATAAGGAAGGTGAGGCAGGCAGATAAGGAAGGTGAGGCAGGCAGATAAGGAAGGTGAGGCAGGCAGATAAGGAAGGTGAGGCAGGCAGATGAGGAAGGTGGAGCAGGTAGATGAGAAGGGTGATTAGGCAGTTGGGTAAGAAATGCGGTTGGTCCTATTTAATGTCTAGAAAACGAGACCGCGCAAGTGATATGATTGACACAGGTAATGTCAGTTTTTATTTGCTAACACAAATGGCACGTTACGTCACAAAATATTATCAAATATATATTGAAACTTTTTACCTACTCCAATAACAGCCAATATCGCGCGCAATTCTAATAGATAATTGACAGGTCAATTCGTTCAAAGCAAGCTACTTGAGAACAGAAAGCAACCTTTATAAATCTGGAGCTATAATTTTTGCCTGCCAAGAATAAAATTAATAAATTTAGATTCTCAGGCGACAAAAAGCACGAACACAGAAATGAGCGGGCAAGTCTAGGTAACTATGAGTGTGCCAAGGCGTATTGTAAGACAGCAATATAAATTTTCATAAAACGACAAAGTTTAAAACGGAAAAACTCCCTAAATGACTACTGTTACTGTTGCCAGCAATGCTTAACGAACAAAAGAGCATGCATTGAAACACAGACTAGTCACACACAAGCAGTAAAATGAATGCACATGTCAGATGTGAACAGCCACCAACGCTTTGGTTGACGGCGCTTCTTCGTCAGCCTCTTGAACTTGAGTCCCGGCACCGTTGCCGCCACCGTCGCTTGCGACGGTCGCCAGTGCATTGCAGTCTTCTCCGGACTGAAGCCTCAGTAGCCTGGCTGCGGTCGTGGCTGGGGCGGTGGAGGCCGCGTTGGCGGCGGCTGCAGCCGCCATTGTCGCCCTTCGAGATCGTCGTTGACTGACTGTGCTGAGCCGACGCTCCTCGACGGTGGCGGACCAGCTGCCACCGGAGCGGCGCCGGAGGCCGGAAAATTCATCCGAGCCGCGGCGCCAGCAGCGAAGGCAGCGATGCAGGCGACGGAAAATGTCCGCGACCCGATGACGGAACTGCATGCCGGTGGCCAGGTAGATGAGGAAATTCAGTGAGTAGTGCGACAGCGACACCTCATCGATAACCTTCTTCACCCGCGTCATGGCGAAGTGCCGCTGCCAGACTGGGTCGGCCAGAACCTGTGGGTTGCAGATGGAGGCCTGTCTGTCTGTCTGTCTGTCTGTCTGACTGTCTGTCTGTCTGTCTGTCTGTCTGTCTGTCTGTCTGTCTGTCTGTCTGTCTGTTGTAGCGTCATCACTTCTAATCCTATTCCAACCAAATCCACTCTATGCCAATCTGGCTTTTAGTGTTATCTAAATCCTTAGCGCATGCTTTGGCAGTTTCACAAATTGCAGCCAGAACAGCCATTCAACAAACTAGGGACTTAAGCCAGCAAGGCGCGGACAATTGTTGAAGCGGCATCAATCTTCTAGGGGATGAGATTATTGCCAACTTGGCAACAGGCTTCCCCTGGGGATCAGTGAGAGACACCAACTAGCTGCTCAGGAATGGGTGCTCAATTCAGCAGCTCTCAGAGATAAAACTCCTGACTCATTGGCGGCACTGGCTGAGCGCTAAAGTACATTCGCTGATAGCCAAAGAATCGGAAGCCGTTGTCACTAAGCCTTATCGGGCTCCGAATCTGTACTCAGCCAAGCTGAGCGAATCAGCGGCAACTTGAGCTCATTTTATTTAAAGTTTGTCTACATTGAGAGCACTTATTTCCGCCTTTTTTTATCCAAATTGCTTTGTTTTTGTGGTCCTCGGTCGAGTCCTAGAGTTGAAGGTCAGGAGCCAGATGGGGCCAACCTAATCGGGCACATTCGCAAACTATCCTACAAGCGGATTGAACGTTTTAGGCCCCAGTCCGCAGTCACAGACACAATGGAACTGCGAGGAATAAAATTTATCGCAACCCGGCAAGCCGTGAAATTGAACACAATAAATCACTCAATCACCAGAACCTCACGGCTAGTCAATTATTTATTAATTAGTCAGTTATATCTGATAAAACTATAGCCTTGCTTCTGGCTTTGGCCCACGCTAAGCTCAAGGAAATATTCTAGAGAACTATTTAATACGCAGAAAAATACGGGCTTTGTTGAGAGGGCTGCAGCCTAGTGATTAGAGCAATGGACTCACGACTTGAAGGTCGGGGGTTCGTTCCCCGACTCTAATGTTCTTCAGTAAGGTGTTTAACTCTGCCATGATTCAGTTCACCCAGCTATTCAATGGGTTCAGTCAGCATGGTCCAATTGGGGCAGGTGTAAAAACTAGTTTTTTTGCTTGTTATAGTTTTTTAAAATATTTCACGCAGACTTACAGTAAGTAGAGTAGACTGGAACATACTACAACAGACAGTTTTCGAAAACAAATACTTCACACTTTTGGATTAGCTATAAAATGACGATTTGGAACAGACAGACAGGCAGACAGAACAGACACCCAAGATCTAGTAATATGTAGGCAAACTGAAACAAACAATGAATGACTGAAAGCAATGATTTCTGCTGATTGACAATGAAATGCTCGATCGAGTCGCCTCGTCTGGTGCAGACTCAGTTGCCCCGAGAAAAAAAACAATTATTTTTCAAATCAATTATTTTGTGAATTCTATTTTCAGAAAAAAGGTTATGCGTTTTTTGTTTAAAAGACACTTCTAAATGACTACTGTTTATACTCAAAAGCCGATTCTGAAAGTTGCCGACAGCACTTCCAGTGGTTACTAAAAATACTGCACTCGCAATTGAAAACCAAAATATCACAACAATTCTATTAGTACGAGCCGGCACAGATTCATAGCTATGTTGCGGCTGGTGCTTTCGTGATTCTGCGGATAACAGAACTGGCCAGCTACTTTAGGTTATCGCAATCTCAGCTCCTTCATCTTCCTCTTTCTAATGAAGGGGCCTGAAAATTCTTGGGATAAACCTTGGACTTACGAACCCTAACGCACACACAGTATTATTGAAACGCACTAAAATGCATAGTCGTGAAGTACTATTGCATTATAACTCATTCTTGAGTAGAACAGCTCTCAAATATCGCAAGCAAGATTGCTTTTAAAAGCGTTCTCCTGTTCAAGCATTCCAACTCGCCGTGCTCATCACGACTCCAAGATTCGCAAAGATGTTAAGAATTTAAGAAATGTTTTTTTTCTGTTTTACGAGAAGCCATTTGGAACATTCCGTGACACGAGGTTATTCGGAAGAAACCAACATGACACTCGGTCGAAAGGTCTATATCTTCCAAGGACCCATGGAAGTCAAAGGTTTTCTTAACGCTAGCCACCGATCGACAAGCATTGTGTGTGAGTGTGTGTGCTCAGGAATCTAAACTCTGGATCGAGGGCACCGGCAGTGGCCTTCTCACCTCTTCGTCAGTCATGTTGATGCTGCCGAAGTTGGCGTAGGACTGCAGCCCGTAGACCATGCCCGCCGGCAGGGTGGTCAGGATGACGAAGAACGACACGCAGAGCAGCGTGACGGTGGTGGTGCGAAATCGTCGCTCGGTGTTGCCACCGTCGCCGGCGGAGTCTCTGCACTTTTCGCCACCGGCTTCGCCGCCGCGTCCGTTGTCGCAGAGCTTCCTCTCGGCGCCGGCGCTGTTGATCCGTCGAATTTCACGCAGCACCATCAGGTTGAACACCAGGGCGGCGGTCGGCACCAGACCGCTGATCACCACCTCGGTGCCGACTGTGTATGCTGTCCAGCCGTAGCGCTCCTCGGACATTTCGCAGCCGGTCTTGAAGTAGAGCTGCCAGAGGTTCCACAGAATCATGGCGACAGTCATGGCGCCGACCACGGAGCAGGCGCGCCGGGGTGTGCAGAGAGACTCGCGACGAAACGGGAAGCAGACGGAGACCCATCGCTCGACAGTGAAGCCGAGCACGAGCAGTGGGGACAGGTACTGTGCCGTTAGCAGCAGCAACGGCAGCCAGCTGCAGGTGAACGCGTTCTGCGTCGAGATGTTCCACGCCTCTTTGAGCTCCTGGAACGTGTGCAGCAGCAGGAAGGCCAGGTCCCACAGGGACAGGGCGGCCAGGTACACGGCCGAAGAGTTGTTGCGACGCACCTCGGGGCTGAGCCACACAATGGCGCTGAGGGTATTTCCGAAGAGGCCCAGCGCGTACCAGACAGGGGTGGCCACCCGGTCGAACAGCATGAACCTCGGCATGAAGCTGTCGTACAGGTGCATCGGCAGCGGGTACCGATCCGTCAGCAGGCTGCTGGCGTCTGTCAGGTTGCTTTCCGTCATTCTTTTTGCTGGGAACTGAGGGAGAAACGGGAAATTTGATTTTCGTAGCTAACAATATCTCCAAGAGGTCCGGAGTTCCAACCTCCAGCTTGAGGATAATAATTTTTTCTTCCAGCAATCCTGCGTAGCTTTAGTTCGCCCAGCTGAAAAAATCCCATTCACATATACAAACGTGTTTTTAGATTTCAGACGGCACTATGCATTGTGTGCCATCATATTTTCACATTTTATTCCTTCCGGTTTCCGCAAAAAGCCACCTATGCAGCTCAACTCCCATTCCAGGCTTTGAATGACTAAAACCCCGCCACTTCAAGTCAAGCCTGCAGCAATGTTGACAAAAAGTCAATTATTTATGCTCTGCACAAGAAATCTTGTGGCAGTTTGGCAACAACTGGCATTGATTGCAATACGGAGGCCTTAAACTTGTCAAACTCTCTTGTACTACTTCTGGCTAGTGAGCGCCGCGTCATAAAAAATCTTGGCTCAAAGCGGAACACCTCGTGTTCATCCAGGTCTGCGGGCCGCGTCAGATGGGCCGGCTTCTCACGCGTGTTGTTCAGCTCTCGGACTCTTATAACTTAAGTTTCTTGGCCAGCAGTGGGCAAGCAATTTCGGCTGGGTATTTGCTTCAGCGAGTTTGGCAAGTCGAGTGTGATTTGTCGCCACTTTTTTCCAAAGTGCAGTCAGAACAGTTTTGTCGCTCTCAATCGGTGGCTGCAGTGCTCACAGCTGAACGACCTCATTTCAGTCTTTGGGTTGGGATTATTCGCTAGGGATTTCGCGGAAAGTTCTGGAGACTTTTAAGTGAGCTTTGCACTTTTTATGCCACTGGAAGTGCTGTCGGCAACTTTCAGAATCGGCTATTGAGTATAAAATTTTATATTTGGAGCCGGTTAGTTCTGCACAGTTTTTAGTATGCTCTCGAGTTATCAGAAATCGTCCGTCACTTAGCAATGCTCTAGGCATGACGGAAGCTAAAGCGAATGGTTTATGGGACAATGAAGTGATTGCACCTTCGGACTATCCAATCAGTAAAATTCTGAATCTGTTTTAATGCTTTTTGTTGCCCTGAATAGAACCTCATAATTAGCAGCAGAAGAAAAAATTTTAAAGTGGGACCGTCTATTTAATTGAACAGGTAAAAACATCTGTTACTATGGGGCGAGCTGTCCCTAGGAGTCTAAATTATATCTATATTAAATCTACAGCCGACACTATTAGTGTTCTCCTACGTGCCTTTATTAATAGACTATTAAATGATAACCAATTATTTCTAGCACTTCACATTGGTCGAACGTCAATGAAGCTATTTAGTCACGACTTCCTCCAACCGCCATTGATTGAATAATCGCATTGCGCTAACGAGATTGTCTAGGGTAAGGAAATCAAAGTAGACAATCACTGCAGCATTGCCGTGACTTGCACTTCTGAATAGAACCAGCGTAGAATGACTTCACAGCACAGCACTGCATGTGTCAGCTAGATTGCAACTCGATGATAGCACAATGAGTTGCTCAGTTGTATCAGTGTTTTTATCCCTCTCAATAATCAAGGCGTTACGCTTCGTTTCGCTTCAAAGCAGGGAGTGTACAGTCAACAATATGCTGCTTTATCAAAGGGCCTTTGATGATTTGCAAAGCAATCGATGGCATCTGTCTCGCGGCCTGAAAACTGCCCTGCTTTTGTGCTTCGAGTCCTCTAGCTTGTCTTTCTTTCGTTTTGTTTGAGTGCCGCCTATAAACATTGAGTTGAGCGGCTTCACTATAACGCAAACAATTAGTTTAGGGCTCACAAATCTCGGTGTCGTTCAGCCAAAGGGGGTGAACTAAAGAGCGGTTAACGAGTTTGCCTCTCTGACAAAGATCCCTGAGCTCGATTCCTGAAGCCATATTCCTTTGGTGCGCAGCCGTGGAGAGAAGGCTTGGGAGTTTGTCGTGCAATTCACGCCCCTGAGGGCCAACCTCCAAGGCACAGTGAGAGTGTACACTGCCTGACGATGAGAAAGTCAGAGCAGATGTACACACCTGTGTGTGCTCAGGAGTCAGCGAAATGGGCAGAATTGCCTCCTCGCTGGCTCGCTGGCAGAGGGCTGTGCCATTTGCCGCAGCCCTCATGCAATTATTATTATTATTATATTAATTATGATTATTAATATTGTTCAGCCAATCTAAGTATCTAAGTAACGTGTGCTATTAAGGAATAGCAATGCAAGAAACTTCATCCGTTTTTTAAGTAATTACATTAAAAGACACATTGACAGCTTCATTCAGTGTACGCGGGATAAGTAGGAGTAAAAGAGACAAGTTTTCAATTTATTTACCTTTTGTTTGAGCAAGCTGAGTATAATCTCAGGAGCAGATTGGCTAGTATGTCAGCTCTTATTTCCTGTTCGATGTTCACTCCTCAGATGTCACAGCGGAAGTCGTATCGTGCAGGTCTGAGAAAAAAAACGAATTCGCTACTTGATAGCTTTCAGGTTCAATAGAAGCTAAGTAGTTCAGCTGGAGTACTCAAACTGCGTCTGTCTCTAAAGTTCCTGGCCAGGCCATAACCAGAGATAAATGTGCATATCCCAATGTAGATATTCTTCAGGGGCAAATTATCCCCCATATACAGTTACAAATGCGGGGAGGGTCAGACCTGGGATTAGGGAAAGAGAGACCGCGGACTGGAACAACAATGAGCCACTTTTTTAAACAGCCACCCTAGTGCTATTTTTTGCGTTAGCTGCGGGGGTAATGGCTGGTGGGTTGAGGAGTTGCCGTTGTGCGCAACGTATTCAATTCCCAGTGTGTTGTTTTTCCCACTGCTGCTATAGAGAAGGAAGGAGTACGCGAGTTAGCGACGCAGACAGAGGTTGGAGTCGAGAATGGGAATATTTGGAAGCCATGAGCTTATGAATTTTATTGCTTTTTTAGCTTTAAATAGACAAAAAATAGTCAAAGCCGGAGCCCCAAAGTGTTAACTCGCCTGAGAGCAGCAGTTGCAGGAAGGGAATTGTGGCTCCGGCGAGGCAGCGATGCAGGTACCAGCAGATACTGCCTCGGTCTCCAAGCTGTATCTATGCGCTTATCTGGAAAACGTCGACTTGTCTCAGCCAATGCCGTAGGAGCAGAAGCCTCCCCCTATTGTAGCAGTGGACCAATCATATATTCTCCAGATACCAAAGCTCGCCCCCCCGACTGCCTGCTGTGGATCGCGCATAGGCTCCCATTGTGGCAATCTAGGCCAGTGCAACCCCTCCACAAGTGTATTTGCGCGATTCAATTGTTCAATTCAATTGTCTGACTGACTCAATTCACTAATATCGAATGTATTTCTTTCCCTATGCCTTAAAAAATTCATTTTTGTACCATTATATGAAAATTCAGTAGAAATAATTGATAGTTTTCATTGAGCCCAAGTTTAACTAGAGCACGGATTCCAAATGTCACTTTCTGACTGTAAATAATAGAGGATCGCCTGTTAGGATTTCGGTCTAGATGAGAGTGCAAAAAACTACATGCTCACAAGCGGACTTGTCTCCCACAATGGGAGATTATCGCGAAGATGAGGTTGGTTGCCATGCGTGATCAAGCTCTCTCTCTCTCAGCCCCTTCTCACCGTGTCATTGTTGTCAGCATCCGTATTCAAGGCTCGGCTGCGGCACAATGCGACTTCTTATGCGACCGCACGCACCTCAGGACAAGAATGCACTAACCGGATGATGGATCAGGCCCGCGTGTCTTCTGTCGGGTCGTTTGCATGGTCTGAAGCGGCGTCAACCAAGGCCGCTTGTCTGCCAGACTGCAGGAATTGACTATCTCTATACTGAGATGGAAAGTTGAAATCCTGTATATGCCGTGTCTGAGATGGCCATCAGAGAAAGTTAATCAGATGATCATTTTACAAGTACTGTCTGGCTTTGTAGTGCTGACAAGATTTCCCTGAGTTTTTCAGAACTGGCACAAATTTTCACAACTGATCTCTTAATTTAGAAAGCATTCATGGTATGAATTTACTCATCCTAGAAGACAATGGACATAGACACGAGGCTATAGTAAGCCAGTTGGACAATGGGGGGAGTCCGTGACAAACTATAGGGCGGTAGAAATCAAAGGTAAAACAAGCTTTAGTGGATTAAATTGTAATCAATGAAAAGTTAAACCAATGAAAAGTTAATCAATGATAAATCTTGAATGCCTGGCAAGGCCGCACTGAGGCAGACTTATGGGAAAAATCTGACCTTCGGCCAGAACCGTTGAATATCTCGACGGCCTAAATGGCTGGCGACTTGATTATGGTTTCAGAAGATGCGCAACAAAAAGTTGGCCCGTGTTCTTGAGTTTCGTGTGCGTTGCTCCGTTCGGGTGCAGCAAATGGTTAATGGTCACCACAGTGATTGAACCAGAGACACGTCAAAGAAGCAAGACTATCGTGAACTGAAGGGTCAGAAAGGGATCGTTTGTGCTGTCCTATTTACATTGGTTACGGCCATAGACAAAACGACGACTGCAGTCATTATTGTGTTTCACTGACAGCTGTAGATTTGTTGTTTGTCGTACATTCCAGTCGTAGATGAAGGCATCATGAGGCACATTGAATGTCAGCAGGCAGCTGCAATCAAATCCCGATGCAGCTCCCATTCAGAAGACTCTCATAAAAGTCCAGCTTGACGTGGAACGATTAGATAAGATAAGATAGAGGAGAAGATGCAGTGCACTTTCATAAAGTTGTCCCATTTTGCTATAAAATCCACTGCAGTATTTCTAATAGAGATTTTCGTAGACTATTTTTGCAACGAAGTCGCATTGTTTATACTGGGTCGCCATTTTATTCTACTTTTAATGCATCTTCCGTGCCAGGGGTCGGCAAACTCCGGCCCGCGGGCAAGATGCGGCCCTCAATGCTCCCAAATCCGGCCCGTTGCCCCTACCGACACCTATAGTATCCTGTTTCATCTTTCCCCTGTCTTATATCTTCTCGGCCTCGTCTCTGCTGTGTCTCATCTCTCCCGTGTCTCATCTCTCCCGTCTCTCATCACTCCCGTGTCTCATCTCTCCCGTGTCTCATCTCTCCCTTGTCTCATCTCTCCCTTGTCTCATCTCTCCCGTGTCTCATCTCTCCCGTGTCTCATCACTCCCGTGTCTCATCACTCCCGTGTCTCATCTCTCCCTTGTCTCATCTCTCCCTTGTCTCATCTCTCCCGTGTCTCATCTCTCCCGTGTCTCATCTGAGTCATCTCTCCCGTGTCTCATCACTCCCGTGTCTCATCACTCCCGTGTCTCATCTCTCCCTTGTCTCATCTCCCCGTGTCTCATCTCCCCGTGTCTCATCTCTCCCGTGTCTCATCTCTCCCTTGTCTCATCTCTCCCGTCTCTCATCTCTCCCGTGTCTCATCTCTCCCGTCTCTCATCACTCCCGTGTCTCATCACTCCCGTGTCTCATCTCTCCCTTGTCTCATCTATCCCGTGTCTTATCTATCCCTCGTCTCATCTCTCTCCTGTCTCATCTCTCCCCTATCTCATCTCTCCCGTGTCTCATCTCTCCCGTGTCTCATCTCTCCCGTGTCTCATCTCTCCCGTGTCTCATCTCTCCCGTGTCTCATCTCTCCCTTGTCTCATCTATCCCGTGTTTTATCTATCCCTCGTCTCATCTCTCTCCTGTCTCATCTCTCCCCTATCTCATCTCTCCCGTGTCTCATCTCTCCCGTGTCTCATCTCTCCCGTGTCTCATCTCTCCCTTGTCTCATCTCTCCCGTGTCTCATCTCCCCGTGTCTCATCTCTCCCGTGTCTCATCACTCCCGTGTCTCATCACTCCCGTGTCTCATCTCTTCCTTGTCTCATCTCTCCCGTGTCTCATCACTCCCGTGTCTCATCACTCCCGTGTCTCATCTCTTCCTTGTCTCATCTCTCCCTTGTCTCATCTCTCCCGTGTCTCATCTCCCCGTGTCTCATCTCTCCCGTGTCTCATCTCTCCCGTGTCTCATCTCTCCCGTGTCTCATCTCTCCCTTGTCTCATCTATCCCGTGTCTTATCTATCCCTCGTCTCATCTCTCTCCTGTCTCATCTCTCCCCTATCTCATCTCTCCCGTGTCTCATCTCTCCCGTGTCTCATCTCTCCCGTGTCTCATCTCTCCCGTGTCTCATCACTCCCGTGTCTCATCTCTCCCGTGTCTCATCTCCCCGTGTCTCATCTCTCCCGTGTCTCATCACTCCCGTGTCTCATCACTCCCGTGTCTCATCTCTTCCTTGTCTCATCTCTCCCTTGTCTCATCTCTCCCGTGTCTCATCTCTCCCGTGTCTCATCTCTCCCGTGTCTCATCTCTCCCTTGTCTCATCTATCCCGTGTCTTATCTATCCCTCGTCTTATCTCTCTCCTGTCTCATCTCTCCCCTATCTCATCTCTCCCGTGTCTCATCTCTCCCGTCTCTCATCACTCCCGTATCTCATCTCTCCCGTGTCTCATCACTCCCGTGTCTCATCTCTCCCTCGTCTCATCTATCCTGTGTCTTATCTCTCCTGTCATCTCTTCTTTGCCTCATCTCTCCCCTTTCTCATATTTCCACTGTCAATGCTGCCAGCTGTGGTCTGTTAGGTTCACTATTTGGCCCGCTAGCTAATAAGTTTGCCGACCCTTGTTCTATGCTATTAATTGTTACAAGATATATCCTTTGCAGTGTATTTCCACTATTGACCAATTGACCATCTTGGCACTGTAGAAGCAGTAACATTATTTTTATTGCTTGTTTAATTACCGTGACCTTGAATTTGTCCGAGAATTGTGAAGAGAAAATAGGCATAATAAACAATTATTTGTGAATTCTTTGCTGGATTTTGTATCGCCATTATATTGGGAGCATTAATGCTGCAGTGTAAGTGTTAATGATGGCGGCTTACACAGAGGGCGGGTAGCAAGCAGCCACTAATCTCATGAGTCTATCCTCAAGAGTTAAGGCTCAGGTGGCGATTGCTATAATTACGTAGTGGAGATTCAGTGCCGTCCCTGCATTACACTTACATGTGCATCGCATTTACAGAAATTCTTTTCTAGTCGATGACAAGGCTCCATGCACGAAACCTACTTGCTAATCAGCTCTGTGAGAGGCGCATAGTCAAATAGGTAAGAATTAAATACAGACGGTGCATGGCATTGCGAAAAAATTACCTCGTGAAGGTGTGAAGCGAAATAACAATGGAGTTCTCTGTTTCCTATACTGCTGCTAAGTCTCTTTCGCGTGATCAACATTTTGTTTTCTTTCTTTATAACAAAAATTTATTTAAACCACCTTTTTTAACTTGTTAACATCGGCAAAAATACATAATAATCTACATTAGGGAATCGCGCTCAGGCACTTCATCAACCGCTTCTGCCACCCACCCCTTCATTAGAGTTAGGTCGTCAAGTGTGCGTGCATTTGCGTTTTACAATAGCGAAGTAATTAATAGAAATCTAACTTGCACATGGATACATGTCTTATATCTATTTTTGTGCTTTTTAACAGTCAGAAAGAATAAATATCATGCATTTTCGACGCTGTTGAAATTGAGCGAAGCTCGAGCGAATCTGCCAGAACGCCTCCTATAATATCCACAATAATCGCATAATCAAATTTCACACGGCTAATTTCATCCTAGAAATCAATTAACAAAAAAATTAACATAACGTGTTGTACATCTGTTTCGGGTAATATAGTCGTGTTTTATTATTGCTGTATGTATTTCTAGCGATCGTATACGGGGCTATACATAACTTGCCACGTTGGCTAAATATACCATCGAGATTTAATTATTCAGGCTTAGTATATAAAGGTTTAGTTCCGTTCTGCAGCACGCAATTACCGTGCATTCGTTTCACAGCGTGTATAGAAAAAACGCTAAGGAAATAGATCCTAATTTTTCCCTGCAGCCTTATAAAACAGCAACATATGTATGAGCATGATAACTAATTATGCTGCTAAACCCCGCCAACAACGAGACAAATTTGTATATTTTACTTTAAGCATACATGCATGCACAGATACACAAGACACACTCGCGTACAAGGTCTGTACACGAACCGCATTTGTTGCATTTAGTAAGCACTTACATACGAGGGGAGTCAATATATATGTCCATCTGCCACTGACGTACTGTATCTAGTAGTCAGATTGCAGATTAATTTTACTCACTGGGGTCGCCCGTCTTCATCTCTACATGACGCAGTCTTGCCTCATGGCTTAAATAGCGCGCGATGTGACAGTTTTTCTATATTTTATTATATTCTCAAACTGTCGTAAAAATTGAAATGACTTTTTATTAACATACACTACGAAATTTATAGCATAAAATAAAAGCAGACCATCGGTGAATTTTTTAATTCATACATCATGATCCCTTAATTGGACTTAGCAAATTCCCTATCAAGCAGTGAACTGGAAAATGTATATAGCTGGAGAACTTTGTAAAGTTCATGTGGCATTACTGTACTTTATAATCGTCCAATCGACCGTCAATGCTGCTGACACTAGAACAAGCACAAGTATGGAAAAAAATTAAATAATTACGCTCGTAAGTTGCAATTAGACAGCTGAAGGTGAAACTATAATTAAAGTTGTTTAACACTTAGAATTTTAATCCTATAAGTGAGGAAATCTGTTTCAAGCGTTTTTACTGACTTCAATTGCATATACCTGCATTTAGAATCAGGAATTCTAGTGTAGAATTAATAGATAGAGAAACCGTGCATTTATTTCTGCATGTCTGTTAAGCAATACATAGATCACTTGGAGCCAAATTCCAAGCGCACACTTTTCGGATTATACGAGTAATAACAGCAAAATAGCAAAGAAGAATGATATGATAATAGGTATATTGCTGCTTTTGTATTTAGATGCTTTCTAAATCATAAAAACGCGCTTGAGCACGCTTTAACTTATTTAATTGAGCACGCAGAGTTGATTGTAATGGCATTCAGATACCGTGTCTACGTTGTTATTTATTTCTTTTTAACAAGCGCTTCCTTATTATACTTGCTCTTACTGACTAATTGATTTCTAGTAGGCAATAAAAATAGTCGAAGTGTTTTATTTATGAAGCAACTTTAGAAAACACTTATTTTATTATGAGTTGCAGCGGCGTTGGTTGAAAAGTTTAAGTAGCAATATTCAGAAAGATTTATTACAATCAAGATTTATCGCAATCGCTTATCAGAGACACGATGTCATGGTAAATGTAGTCGTATAAATCATTTAGGAATCGAAGCATGATAAAAATTATGATTTTTTGTGTTTTATTTATTAGTATTGTTCTTCAGTATTGTTTATGTCAAGGTAAGAACTGTTTGCTTGCTATCCAAGAAATGTGTCCAGTATCAATTGTGTCTAGTATGTCATTTTCTTTGACAGGGCTAAATAATTTTTTTAACCTATTGAAAAGTATATTTAGACATTTAATTTTAGGACCTTGAAAATGCTTCGCAAGGTCAGCAAATAGCAAACTATCAGACTCCAAAAAGAAATTTAGTATAGCATATTATTATTATTATCTGAACAAATGGTTTTATTTTTAATGCAGATTTTATTTCAACTACGAAAGTAGTTATCTTTTTCACATTTTTTTATTTACTGAATTGTGGAAGTTTAATCAGAACTTTTTAGAATTAATAAGTTCAGTATCAATAAGTTTCTAATTAATCTAAGTCAAATTGATAAGAATTAAGTTAAGGATTTTTTATTTGAATATCTGAATTATTTGAAATTAATTAATTAAAATTAATTAATTAATTAATTAATTTTTTATCTGATTTTTTTGAATAAATTTTAATGCGAAAGATAAGACGGTTAATTCTATTGTGAGGCTAACAAAATTAGCATGTTTTTTAGTTATTGAGTCTCAACTGCTTTGGACAAAGACAAGAGTTCTGAGTTCTTGTGTAATTATTGTAATTAGTAATTACTATATTTGGGTGACAAACCTATCCCTTAATAATTGAATGCTTCATAAGTAGTCTTTTTTAAGTTGTTGTTATCATTATTTATTATTTTTAGTTTATTACCAAACTTTTCAGTCATTATTTATTATATATAAATTTAATATTCCGTTCGTATAATTGAATCACTAGCAAACTTATAAAATGACAATCCCAATCACTTCCCCATCCTGTTGCACAATCTCTAGCTAGCACCACTGTCTCCACTGCACCAGTAGTCCCGAGTACTCTAACCTCTTCAAGCGTGTCCGCCAGTGGAAGTATGGTTAGTACCGAACCCGCTTCAACTCAGAGCCGTGCACTGGAAATGTCTTCACATAGCTCATTGCCAGCTGTAACAGAGCCAAGAGCTACATTGGAAACCAGTAGCAATATCTCATCCCCGCGGATAACAGACACCCCAATGGAAAGTACAGTGTACCATATATCAACTGAAGCACCTACTGGAGCGTCGACAACTTCTGTCCTTGCTACGTCGCCAAATGTGGAGGTAAAGTCATTATCAACCACTGTTGCGGCAGCTTCTTTGACAACAAGCGAGCCAGGAACTTCTGCAGGAACTGGGGCAGTATCCGCTACACTTCAATCCAGAGAAACAACGGCAGCTATAACGTCAGGTATATCGATAAGCACAGCAATAACAGTTACTGGCACTGCAGCCACTGAATCAGCTACATTACAGACATCGATGAAAACTTCAGAAGTTACTGCAACTGAATCAGTGACGCGACCCCATGCTGCAACTGAATCAGTGACGTTACCCCATGCTGTGACGCCACCACGAGCTTCTACTGAATCAATGACGTCACCACGGTCTTCAAATGGACCAGCAACGTCACCTCAAGCTTCAACTGAATCAGAGACGTCACAAAGGTCTTCCATTGAATCAGTGACGTCACCACAAGCTTTAACTGAATTCGTGACGTCACCGCATGCTTCCGTTGAATCAGTGACGTCAACACGAGCTTCTACTGAATCAATGACGTCACCACGGTCTTCAACTGAACCAGCAAGGTCTTCGATTGAATCAGGGACGTCAACAAGGTCTTCGATTGAATCAGGGACGTCAACAAGGTCTTCGATTGAATCAGGGACGTCAACAAGGTCTTCGATTGAATCAGGGACGTCAACAAGGTCTTCGATTGAATCAGGGACGTCAACAAGGTCTTCGATTGAATCAGGGACGTCAACAAGGTCTTCGATTGAATCAGGGACGTCAGCAAGGTCTTCGATTGAATCAGGGACGTCAGCAAGGTTTTCGACTGAATCAGTGACGTCACCACAAGCTTTTACTGATTTATCGACGTCACCGTATGCTTCAACTGAATCAGTGACGTCACCACGACCTACAACTGAGACAGTGACGTCCCCATTTTCTACGGCGACCCTTGGAGCGTCATCAGCACCAGCTACATCCGTGATACCGACAGAATCCTTGACATCGTCACAACCTGCTACAACCCCTTCACTAACACAAGCAGCTTCGGAATCTAGTGCTTCGATATCAGCAAGTATTTTGACATCGGAAGCTTCAGCAACCACCAGAGTATCTGCAACTGGTTTATCTGTAACAACAGCTGCTGCAACTGAAGCTGCTGCTTCAACTAAATCATCAAACACTGCGGAGTCAGCTATTGCTGCAAGCACCACTGCGAAGCCGACATCTACAGTTCAACCAACTTCTAGTGTTTCATTTTTTGTGGCATTGACTTCTTCAGCTGCTAGTTCAGCTCCTGCGTCAGTGGCACCGTCGACTTTCTCAACGCCATTCGTCTCGAGTCCTTCAAGCCCCGGTGTTTCGCCCAGCTCGGCTGGAAGTTCCGCAGCGTCTAGGCCAGGTCGGAGCTTGTCTCCGAGTAGCTGATTCAGGGTGTTACCTTGCCTTGAGCGCGCATTTTAACTTGAGCTGCTTCAGTCCGTGCTTGGCTGAACTCAACTCAACTCAACAAAGCATTTGCTTTCTCATTTAACTAGCCTGTGTTTGTTTGCTTGGCTTTAATAACATTGCATTGGAATAATCCTGGATCCACTTAAATCCTTTATCTCTGGAGGGTTAAGCCTGATACTAATTTAGTCTCACACTGCGGCATGTGGGGCGTCTGGCATTTAAGCTTGTTGCTTTTTTAGTTCCGGTTTTTGCTTGACATGTTATTTAACATTAATTGATAATAACACTTGAGTTCACTGCTCTTTAACTAAATTTGCTGTATTAGGTCGACCGGCCAAATGAATCTTCATACTCATGCATGGTCAGTCATGCTCATACTAAGCTCATTGATGCTTATTGCATAGAGAAGCCTTTGAGCAGTGCAATTTCTATTTAATTTTTCTTCCTATTTGCATGACTAACATTTTATGTCTCACATTCGTAGCCATTGAGGCAACGTTGAGGTGACTAATTTCAATACTGCGACTAGCCCTGTATGTTAATTGCCGAGAACACTAGACACGACACACTTGTTAACACCTCCTTGCAGAAGCAACAGCGAGTACGGGTTCATCCAGCTCAGGTGTAACTGGTGCCACCACCAGCAGCTCCGCTGTAACTGGTGCCACCACCACCAGCTCCGGTGTAACTGGAGCCACCACCAGCAGCTCCGGTGTAACTGGTGCCACCACCAGCAGCTCCGGTGTAACTGGTGCCACCACCAGCAGCTCCGGTGTAACTGGTGCCACCACCAGCAGCAGTCCTACGGGCACATCCAGCCTTCTGACAACGTCTTCCCCATGTCGGCCAAAGCTGAATCTAAGCCCGAACTTGACGCCATTCTGGGTCTCAACAGGTAAGGACCTCCGTATGAAATTCAAAGAGTCCACATTAAGTTTCAAAAGCCTCACGGGTCCGCACCCCGACAGTCATTCAATCGGTGGTCTCGAGCACTGACGTGTCGTCCTGCCAGTGGACGGACTTGATTGAGACGCGGCTGCTGACATTGCTGATCGAGTCGCGCTCTATGACATCCTCCAGCGGTCGGCGACGACGCTACGCGATGAGCGGCAGCCTGCGGCTTCAGCTCGTCAGCGCTACTCGCGACGCCGGCTCGGATCGCGTCACCCTGGTGTACTATGCCGCGGACTCCAGCGACGCCTCCTATCTGCCTGCCGCCAGCGTCGTCTCCGCCATCAATGCCAACTCGGCTAGGGCCGCGGCGGTGCTGGGCTACCCGGTGGACACCCCGGCTGCTTCCAGTGAGAGCCGTCCCGTTTGACTGCAATGAAATCGAGTCAATGAGGAACACAATTGCGACATGAGTGCTTAAATGTCTATGGCTATGTGTGCGAACAGCGTGGCTTTTTATTCCCAGTTGCTTTAGACCATAGACAACGGAAATTAGTTCTACCAACTGTAGAAGTTAAACTTATTTATACTTTGCGTTCTAGGTTAGAAAAACGGAGCTCAATTTAAGAATGTCCGAAAACTGGCTGCCCGTCAGAGACTATGGTAAAAACTGTCCCACTATCTCCTAGTGCATTCTCTCTTAAATGACTCACTCAAAATGAATGAATCTTCGTTGCGGATTCGAGCTCAAGACCTCGGTGCAGATGTTTTTTTTAATTCACAGTCATTCCAATCCCCTCAGTTTACGACAGTTCAGCAGCGAGCTCATCCTCAAAGCTGTGGGTCATTGGCGCCGTGTTCGGCTGTCTGGGAGCCATCCTGCTCATTGTGTGGGCTGTACTGTTCACCTATTACAAATGCCTGAGGCCTTACCAGCCTCCAAAGTATTTTGCTCAGCAACAGCAGCAGCAGCAGCAGCTTGTCGAGGCCGACGATTTCTATGGGCCAAGTGCTGATGGGAAAATTGTGAGTGAAAGGGAAAGACCTGTTAGATATGGACTAAGCTGTTAGATATAAACTAAGCTGTTAGATATTAACTAAGCTGTTAGATATGGGCTAAGCTGTTAGATATGGGCTAAGCTGTTAGATATGGGCTAAGCTGTTAGATATGGGCTAAGCTGTTAGATATAGGCTAAGCTGTTAGATATGGGCTAAACTGTTAGATATGGGCTAAGCTGTTAGATATGGGCTAAGCTGTTAGAAATAGGCTAAGCTGTTAGATATAAACTAAGCTGTTAGATATAGGCTAAGCTGTTAGAAATGGGCTAAGCTGTTAGATATAAACTAAGCTGTTAGATATGGGCTAAGCTGTTAGATATGGGCTAAACTGTTAGATATGGGCTAAGCTGTTAGATATGGGCTAAGCTGTTAGATATGGGCTAAGCTGTTAGATATGGGCTAAACTGTTAGATATGGGCTAAGCTGTTAGATATGGGCTAAACTGTTAGATATAGGCAAAGCTGTTAGATATAGGCTTAGCTGTTATATATGGGCTAAGCTGTTAGATAGAGGCTAAGCTGTTAGATATGGGCTAAGCTGTTAGATATTGCCAAAATAGATAGATATAAGCTTAGACTGTTATATATTTAATCAGAACTGTAAGAAATACACTAATAACTGGTACACAATCGACTAGTTCAGCTAGACATGCAATCATGCACTCCTTCCTATTAAACCCTTCGCATTGGTCAGTCTATTGATCAGTCCCCTGATGAGCAGCAACTGCAGTGGATGCCAGTCACAAATCTACTAAAACAGCCAATCGCTCCAGAGGTTTGGTCAAAACTTTTTAGCTAGAATTTCGGTCAATCTGAACTTCAGTCTGATTACGAGTATATCTGATGCGCACTATTAATTATTGTTCGCATTTGTATCACAATTGTGTTTAATTGAGCTTTCGATTTTGTTATAATCCAAGGACCACTGGGAGAAGACACATGTACGAGTACAAGAAATCAAAGTTTCTTAGAAAAAATGAGGTGGCTGGTTTCCGCCGGCAAATACCCCCACCTAGAACTGGAAGCTTCCTTATTTATTGATTTCTTCCTAAATTTATTTTTGAGAAATAAAAATGTTAACAGCAGAAGGACCAGCAGAAGGTGTTTCAAATATCCAAATTTTCTAATCCTCTAAATCCTCTAAAACTCTATCTAAAAAACTGTAATTTCCCATCCTTCCACACCTAGTGGTCTTTGTTATAATATTCTATTGCTGCTTACAAACTGTCTATAAGCTTTTTTCTGTTTAGCTTAGTTGCTTTTTTCCAACTTAAGTGTTCAAGTTCAGATCTAAATTGCTTTAGACCCAATTTCTTGAATCTTAATATTTAGCACCTCAAGATTTCCTATCCGTTGCCAGGCAACTGATGCTAGGGTTGGCGCCGTCAGCAGGCTGAGCGGCACGGAGATGGACCAGCTGGCTGAGCAAGTTGCTAGCCGGCTTGACCGCCAGGTGGCTCGCATGCTGGACGATCGCAGTCGGCGAGGCCGCGGACTCGACAAAGACATCGAAGAAGTCAAGGCCGAGGAAGCGGAGCTCGATGATGAAGCCGAGGAGTCTGTGGAGATGGATCCTGTGGAGCGACGTGCGGCTCGGTGGGTGGCCTGGCCTCCAGGATGCCATAAAGCCGTGAACCATCACGTGACCATTTCCCTCACACAGTCTAGCTCAAGCAGTCACGTGACCATTTCCCATCACACAGTCTAGCTCAAGCAGTCACGTGACCATTTCCCCTCACACAGTCTAGCTCAAGCAGTCACGTGACCATTTCCCCTCACACAGTCCAGCTCACGGAGTCACGTGACCATTTCCCTCACACAGTCTAGCTCAAGCAGTCACGTGACCATTTCCCCTCACACAGTCTAG